>CM055816.1:104748959-104766234 GCA_029582265.1 Zoroaster sp. YZ-2022 | reverse complement strand
TACGTGCAAAATACCAATTGTTTGAAAATATCGTCTGACCATGAAGAGGAAAGGATACCACACTGGAATTTTCTTACATAAATAGATAGGATACAATATTTTAAGATGTAAAAGTTTCAGTTACAATGGTAGTGGCCCACCTGGTCAACTATTTTTGCCTGCGAACCTATCTTCAGACCACAGCCAAACCTCCAATGAAGGTATGATTAGTCCATCCTTGTTGAGGGGCAGATATATGCATCTAGAGTTTGTACGCACCAGAGGGGCCCAAAAATGTCAAAAAGTAACCTACGTCGACTCAATTGTGAGTTTTCAGTAAAGTACCCCTAACTGAAGGACTACTTTTGCCAGCAGATTCTAGTAGATTGTATCCTGTAGACCCTATAATAAATTTCAGCAAAATATCTTTACCCAATTTTGAGATATAGGGTCTACACTGTAAAAATGATGTTTAGAATTTAAACACATTTCTAAACACTTAATTGTACCCACTTTTCCACATGCTTAGCCTAAAACATGATTAGATTGTGCTTTTCTGTGCCACAGAAAAGCACAACAGAATCTGTGGTGTGTTTGAATGCTAAAAACCATATGAACAGGTGTCAAACAGCTAAACACGTTTAGCTTTTTGACATGTACAGAGGATGACCGTTATTGGTAAGGTTGTGTTGATTTGAGCGTTTTCTCGAAGGGATTATTGTCTTCGAATTTTAATTACCGCACGTTGTCATAAATCATCTTGCTGTGTTGAAAAGTTGAAAGATTGGAAAATATGAAATCTGTTCTTTCACATATGGCCAGTAGCGTAGCCAGCGGGGGGGCAGGGGGGCAGACTGCCCCCCGGCAAAAAATAAAGTAAATCGGGACGGTAAAAATAAAGAAAAGAGAAAAGGAAACGAAGAGAGAAAAGGAGGGAAAATTGAGGGAGGGACTCCGAGGGAGAAAAAACGAAAGAGGTAAAGAAAGATATTAGAAGAGTAGGGATTATTGATGAAATGAGGGAGAACGGAGGAGGGAGGGAGGGGGAGGAGAGAAGGAAATGTGGGCCTTGGTAATGGAAGAAAGGATGGATAGGACCGTTGGGACAAGTACCGAGACAACTAACTTAAGGCAGGCAAAGGTTAGGGCGGGTGGAAACAGCAGTGGGGCAGGGGTGAGGGAAGGAAGGGAGCCGAGGAGCCGGAGAGGGTAAGGGACCGGAAAGGGCAGGAAGGACGGACCTGGGACGAAGGATGCAGAGGCAGGCAGATTTAGGAGGGAGGAAAGGATGATTTAGGAATGGTAAAGGGTGAATAATTGATAAAGGGAGACGGGAGAGGGAGGATTGAGGAAGGGAAGTTAGATCTGAAGTTTTTATACCCGGTTTTTGTCCCGGAAATCACTTTATCAAATACTGTAAAACAAGTTAATTTCGCTAGCAATTTAATTTCGCTAGGAGGCCCAATTCGCTAAATTAAATTGCTGCCAAATATAATATTTTTTATGGTTTTATATATCAAGAGGATGCACGTTGATTTTGATGCAGTCATTGAGGACTTTAGTATGATGTCTGTTCCTCGGCAGATGGCAACGCTCAAATTTAGTATAATAGTTGCTGATAAACAGGGGATGTGGTGATTCATTTTTTGGTTTCATTTGAATAGGAACCCGGGATAGAAACGCTCGCCATTGGCAGCAAAAATATATTTTGACATTACAAGAAAGGCAACAAAATGCACTAATGAGAGATATATAAATTGCTCATAAAATATGGACCTTACAGATGGATCTTTCAACTTTTTTGTTAATTAGAGACGAATTTATATAGAAACAAACATTAAAACATTAAAAACTTGAAATTTGAATCAATACAATGAACCAGTATGTACTCGGGTTACGTGCAGAACGTATTTACAACTTGTCTTACAACATTTTATTAAAGGTTTTTATACCACATGTACACGAATAACTTTCAGTGTAATGTGTGTTGTAAACAATGTGTATATATATATACATTACAGAATACGATTAATTATGAATGTTTAAGTTCATCACAGTCATGACAGTGTGAAATTAATAGCAACAGTTCAGACAGTATAGATCCAAGGAAAGAACAATAAATCACAGATGATCATGTTTGTACAATATATCGATTGTTTTGATTCAATATTATTCAGTATTTCGCAATTAAATTTAAACCATGAAATCGGGACGATCATCTTAATTTGCCCCCGGACCGACAGGGCTGGCTACGCGCCTGCATATGGCACAAGGTTTATAAGTATTTTACCTCTTGAATGTGACATGGTACGTTTAAAATTTTAGTATTACTTAAAGCTCGATGCTGTGTGGCCGAATTGTCCCTTCGTGAAAATGCAAATTGCTCCTTAGTACTCATTTTGCCCTTGGCCAACTAGTGTAATTACAAAACTAATGAGTTTTAGACCCTGTAATTTTATGGGATTGTAGTCAATGTCGAAAAATCAAACTGTATGTTTTTCCCCAATTGGCCCTTCTTGAAAACGGTGACGATATGGACCTAAGATTATGTACTAGTCACTGTCTCTAATTAAAATTTTCACATGTTTCAGAATTATGGTCTTGCGGACGAATTGCACTACACGCGGGCACGGCTAATGACTGAGCGAGTCAGTCACGGTGACTGTTTGGCCGTGGTTCACCCACGAACTGTGTTCGGTGTGAAGGGGTGGACTCCGAGGAAAGTATTCGGAAAATAGACTAAGTCCAAAGGACGGCTCCAAGCCACGTGGCGGGAGGGTGTGGCACGCACACAGGGCTCTCGCTGGTGCTGCATTATGCATTGCGTTGGCGCTGGATATGCATGAGCAAAAGTAGTGTCCTTGTATGGATTGCATATTCATAGCGGACAATCGAGGGTCCGGGGAAACAACCCTGGGACTTGGACTGCTTGAAATTGCATCGTAAGCAAAATATTGCAAGTGGAAAAAGTGAAATAGAGGGTACTAATATTTTTCAAAATCAAAGGGTAAGATTCGTAACACTTACAATATATTGAAATAAACTGAAAAGGCGCCTTATGGTAGTCATTGTATACAAAAGATGCATTGTGTGTTCCTTATAGGCTTCCAATTAGTACTAACACGTCCAAACGTAACTTTAGACACGACACGAATTTTTTTGGGACAGTAGGCAGGAGACTGATGAGGTGTTTGTTATTGTTCGAAATTGGCATTATTGTTTGCAGTACAAAATTGCAATGAAGTATTCGGCTACATGCATATTGATAATTATTGGTACACTGAGTTCTTTGTTTAGTATTTACGATATACTGAAATAAACTTAAAACGCATGAACTGTAATCATTGTAATTGATTTAATTTTGCCCTACACCGACGTGTGTATAGCACTGTATGCTCAGTGCTTTCCGAGTGTCTGTGAAAAAACATCTCCCGACGCAAGAATTTCACCAATCTATATATGTAATCATTGTACACAAAAATTTAATTGTTTGTCCCCTAGGCGTTTGAGACAATTTGTATGTGGATAAATGCAAAGGATGTAACGAATCAAGTTATTGTCCTTCTATTAAATATATGCAACGATCTCAAACGATTCATACGAAAACAAAGAACATCGATTTGTAGAATCAACCCATGTGTACAAACCCTGTAGCTTGCGCTTTGTACAAACACTACGTCGTCACGTACAATCATTCCAACGTGTACAGTTCATATGGAAAATTCCCTTACTGTAAAACTAACACCGACAAGAGTTGAATGACAACAGAACGTGCACCATTTTGATTGCTATCGTAATAAAGGGTTTTGTGTAGGATGAGAAAGGATGGTACCACATTCTACCCATAGGCCTAGTTGAGCAATACAAATTTGAAGTTTATATTAACTACATCATAATCTTCGCAGATTAGACTAAAATGTTAATGCTGATGTAATGATGACGTAATTGGTTTTAGAAACTAAGTCATGTGTTAATATGACAACTCGTAGTCGAGTTTTGTTTAGGTCGAGTTTTCACAAGGGTCGAGATGTCTTAACCCCCACAGGGTCACACTATTTGTTTAGGTCGACTTGTCCGTTCTCGCCAATCTTTACGTCCCGCAGATTAGACTGAAATGTTAATAAAATTATATTTACTGACGTAATGATGAGGTAATTGGTTCTACAAAATGAGTCACATTACGAGCTTTCATGCTGCATGTTTTGTATTTATGTGAAAGTGCAAAGTATGACAACTCGTGGGCGAGTTTTTCGTAGGTCGAGTTGTCACACTCGTAAACATACTTTAATACCACGTAAACATACTTTCAATGCTGCCTGCTGGGTAACAATTACTTTTTCTATGCTCCATTGTAAAAAAAAAAAAAAAATTCCGGTAAATTTCAAGGAGAAACCCCCTGTATCCCCCATAAGTATTTTTTTCTTATAAGTCACAGTCACGCTGACGGGGTCGATGATACTATCCCGATTGAAACCCTATTCTCCCAATGAGGATACAATATGCCCCAATCAACAACACCCAGGTCAGGATTAACAACTCTTTTCAATGAATGTATTTTCAGGTACCATGCATTATCATTCTTTCAGCTTATTTTTCGCGATTAACAAAAGAAATTACCACTGCGCAAATCTGGTAAGTTGCACTGGAAACCCCCTAAATACCCCAACCAATGTAATAATAAATGTATTGTATTGTCTGTCAAAAAACGAGTTGGGGTCTTAGTAGGCTGCACTCAGCTTCGAACAAATCAAAGCCTTGGAAACTTATAATAATATATTGTAAAATAATAGAATTTCAATATGATAAAAGAGTGGTTATCTACCTGTGAAAGACGGTCCCTGTTTTCAGTCACCAGAGTTTTTTGTCAATTACAATCCAGACATTTCGAAATTAATCAAGAAATTGTTGTTTTCCTTGAAAAAAGACAATCATTCACAAACTATTCGTTTGTAACATTGCTATAATAATGCTTCAACAAAGATTTCCAAGTGATAATTTTTATAGACTCATAACACGTTCATGTGTTGTGGGTGTTATGTGGTTATTTGTTCCCGCGTTATTGTTCTTTTCTTATCACTTATACTTGTAATCTGGCAGTAATAATATCTGAAAGCTGACTTTTATCTCCTTTAATAATAACATAACAAAATAAGCCCGAACTTTCAAAGGTTGGTTTTTGTAGGCATAATCGTTTGGTACGGTTTGTATAAAGCATATATGCATTTACATACATTTTACCATATAGTGTCATTCGAATGCAATTTCTTGCAATTTGCTTTATGCCATTCTTTGTTGACAGTGAACCCCCTTTCCACCTCCCTGTTGCCATGTTCCCCCTTCCCACCCTAGAACTGTTCCTGGCAGGGTTGACATCAAAGAGCATTGGCGTAACCAAGGAAGGGGGGAAGTGTCATCTACCCGAGGCCTATTTCCCCTTCCAAAATTTGGATTCCTAAGAAAAGCATAAAGACCTGTAAAACGTCAAGTGGCCCTTGAAAATCCTGATGCCCTGATTGGTCTAAAAATGTTCTGCAATGTAAAATTTGATGCCAGGGCTGCTTTCGACTTAAAGTACCCATTGCAGTTGTGCCAGCAATATAGCGTTTTTGTGCGTATACTTGTGCAAACCTTTCATTCACAGCCACCACGTAAACATACTTTCAATGCTGTCTTCTGGGTAACAATTACTTTTTCTGGGTTTCATTGTAAAAATAATTTATTTATTTTTTTATTTTAATTTTTTAAAATGTTTTTAATTTTATTTATTTTTTTTAAATAGAAATTCTAGTAAATTTCAAGGGAAACCCCATGTATCCCCCATACGTAAGTCACTCTGACGGGGTAAATGATTGAAACCCTATTCTCCCCATGAGGGTACCAATATGCCCCAATCAACGACACCCAGCTCGGGATAAACAACTTTTCAATGAAAGTATTTTCAGCCACCATGCATTATCATTGTTTAGGCTTCTTTGTGGTCATAAACAAAAGAAACTAGAGGTCTAGAGTTTGTTAAAAACAAACTCAGGGTGTTCGAGTGTGCATCATATGTGATGACGTCATCACCAAAAGTTGTTAAAAACAAGATTTACTTCAGAATGTAGGAGTTTTCATAATATATAATTAAAATAACATAATGTGCTACATTGAATACATTAGCTTCCGGTTCAGTCATCCCATATAATTTTAATTCTTCCAACCGTAAGTTCCGGTTCAATCTGTGGCATCATTCAGACTTCACCAAATCTTTCCTCATAATTGGGGTGTCAATTGTGCAACATTTTGTAAAATTCTGTCTAATATTTTCTTGAGATAGCAAAAAGTGACTTTTTTAAGAGAGATGACGTCACCAAATGTATTTTTGAAAAAAGCAGATCCCACTTACATATATACCCAAAATGTTATTTCGAATACCCTTTCAGATTTTCGTAAATTTATAAAGAACGTGAACTTCCAGTTTGGACTGGAAGTAAGGTTCAATAGGGTCATGTCAATGTCAAGTCCACCATGTTCTGTATGATTATGAGAGAATCAAGATATTATCTATTGTGGTTCGCGAGATATAATATATATATTGTTTTAATTATAATTAACTACGTAATAATTCATTAGATGACCTCACCATGACGTCACAACGTTACCTGGAACTATATGTTAAGGTCTAACTGTTTGTTAAGCTTTAAGATTCTTTGAAATCCGCAACTATATATGTTTTGACTGTACAAATACATTTACAGATTGTTATACAGTCCATTTTCGTAGTTTCCAGAGCGCCTACGTTAGGTCAAGAAGTCAAGAAGGGTTGTACACTATGAACTAGCATTAATTATCTGGAAATATCAACACTAAACTATCGATAACTGTCCATAATGACAGAATTATTCTTCTTCATGATCATGACAAAACATTAATAGTTTGGTTCAATTTCTGAGATGGGGCGTTGTGATCTGTGATGTCAAGGCGAAACAATGGAGCTTGATTTAAGTGTTAGTGTAATACTAATGGGCGGGTGCAAAAGGTTGAACAAGAGTTCTTATTCTAAACTAGATGCATTTAGAGGAAATTATTCGAGTTTTTTTTTAGCTTCCAGGAAAAAAGTCTTTGCCAGTTTCAATTGTCATCATCATTGGCCCTTAAAAGTTGTATGGTAATAAAGTGTTTGTTAAGTGCAAGTGTATACAAAAATAAAACTGTGAAAGGCTTTGAGTTGTTGAATTGTGCAGACAATATGAAAGTTTTAAGGTTTGGTTTATTGGATTGAGTAAATACTAACATTTCTTTTCTTAAAATAATTACACATTTTTAATGTATATTACGGCTTTTGAAAATTATGACGTCACCACAGAGAGTGCCATCTTACCGCACATGTATTATGAGTGGTTTCAGGTCATTGTTTTGATGTAAAATGACTCATTACACACAACGAATTTGTGGAGTTTCAGAACATTGTGAGTCATTAATGCGGTCTGTGTGTCCATCTCTTCATTTTTTGCACGCGTTGATGGTCCTCTGCACTCTTCCAAACAATTATGTAACATATATTGATCGTCGAACATAATATGCACCTGCATCTGCATTAAAAAGGGAAAAAATACTTTGTTTTTAAAATTGGAGACGAGGAAAACACTGTCGTTTTATAAATTATTTTAAAAAAGTTTAAAAAAAATTTTTTTTAAATGATGAAGATAAATAAATAAATACATAAATAAAACATAATGCATATTAACTTAACTACAAAACAACATTCAATTTAACAGTAATGACAGCAGTATCGATATTAATATGCTAACGATAATTATGCGCATCTGACTGGTGAATTTTAAATCAAGCATTTCCCAAACGTCATATACGAACTGCCCTTGCTGCATACAGGCTTTCATAGAATAGTTATATGATTTTTTTTTATATTAGAGTCGCAATTTGGAAAAAAACAACCAAAAAGAACACTTACCTTGTTACTGTTTGGTGGTTTTCTGGCTGAACTTCCCATTGTGAACAATGAAAACTCATGATGTAGCAAACTATAGAGGGCGGTATTATTATTTTCTAATGGGATAATGTAGCACAGTAAGATTTTTATCTGGGGTCTGTTTCGTATTACGCACACCAAGCTTTATGTTTTTAAGAATGATTTAATAAACACAGATAAGAATGATCAATTGACTCATAGAAGTAAGACAAAAGAAAAGTTTGTTTAATCTTCCAAATTATTACTATACAGATAATTAGTCTTTCACACAAAGGTTGATGAAAATTTCAATACAGGGTTGTACGGTTTTTCTACAGTTGAGTCTATAATACGAAACAAAACAAAATTCTAACTGTTTAAATGGCAAGACACTATAATATACAAAATGTGTAAGGGAATTTACTATTTGTTTTTGTTTTAATTACAACTTTCGTTTCGAGAGTTTTCTCTCAGACGTCTGATTTCCATAGAAACACGGGAGGTCTGCTTATGTTGAGTACTATGCAAATGCGCGTGGAGAAAGCCGGCGAACGTGTTGCATTTCTTAGCGCATTGTTCGTCAGTTGTAGTAATGCAATAAGCAACTTTGCGTGATTTGCGCGTGTCAAAGTAGCTAGCAATGAACTAGTGACGTCATTTGAGAAGGGTCGATTGGCTTTGTTTGATTATGTAATCTGCGTATTTTTGTTTACAGACAAAACGTGAGTACACAGTATTTGAAAAAAAATATACGAAATAAATAGAAACCCAGCCATAAAATAAAAAATTAAAGTGCAATGGAAATAAATGATAACAACAAACTTCTTTATATTGTTTACTTTCTAGTGCATTTTACATAATTGTAATAGGCCTACTTGTAGATTTCCAAGTATTGACCCTGTTTGGGGTATGTCAAATGCACAAAATAATAAGAGATGGATATGACTGGTGGTTCAAGTGGATCCACGAACATCTGTGCTCTCTTCATGATCTGATCAGTGATGGGTACTTTAAGTGCAGGACAGAGACGGACGTGTGTCTTCTTTTTAGCCAGTAAGATTCCACTAATATGCCTTTTTGGAACTGATACAACGTATATGACCTGGCTTTCATGAAAACCCAGACGGATGTTGTAAGCAACACACTTTATTGCTCCAGTGTTATATGCAAGGGTGACGTCATGAGCTCTTTTTATTTGTACCTATTTTGGGCTCTTAAGGCTGTTGGATATGGTGTTTTTGTGCAAACCCGACACCCTTTTTTTTTTACTTCATCCTTGGTGTTTATTTTGCCTGTAGAGGTAATTCTTTCTTCACATTAATTTATATCTCTTGTAAAATATACAAACACAAAACTACTTTTATCGTATGAAAATACATCCAGTTTAGAAACTCGCATGGTGCATCATAAGACAGTCAATTTTTGACTGTCATAAGATGCACTATGTGAGTTTAGTTTCTAAATTGGATGTAACCGATATTGATGCAACAGCGCCCTCAAGCGTTCACGTTAAACATTGTCCTGATAAAGTTGGCAAAGGAAACGCTTATTTCTCTTCCTTTGAAAGTATTAATGCGAACGAAGCGGCATGGAGGTATGTTAATGTTTCACTTGTCATTATTCAATAAGCCACTTCGGAATCTCACGCGCGCAAAGCATGGTGGGATCGTGTCAAGGTTCACACGGTTGTTTCACGTATAAAAAAGTACGCCCTCTGTTGGTCCGATTTGGCCAGCGTTGCAAAATGCAATCGTGACGTCATGATGGGTTTTTCTGCTGACTTATAAAGAGCGTTCGACCCCTTTTCGTTTTTCGATTTCTGATTGGCTAATTTAAAAAATTTGCATAATATGTTAAGAAGATTAATGAATATTGATAAAAGATCATGAACCAACGGTTTTTAACCGGGGGAGCAATTGTTTACAATAGAATCTTGGCGGTCTAAAGGTCACATGGAACCGCGCTGTGCGAAAATGGATAGAATCGTGAAATCACTCGTTTTTAAGATCGTTTTTCACCATCATACGCCAATACTATGAACAATTGATGACTACCTACGGTTGGATAAGGTCTTCTGGATACATTTTACACTCAAGGTAAGAAAGGGCCAATAAGATGTAGATGGTTATCGATGGTTGGAATTGGTCATAATTTCAGTTTCGTGTTTCACGCTAAATATAATAGCACTAGTTTGTGCACGATTTGTGTACACTGTACATGTACATGTACATGTACATGTACAAAGTACACTCACATGCGTATTGCGACCATGTGCGTTTTCCGTATGATTTTTTTAAATTTTCATTGGGGAATAGCCTAACTAATGTTCATGTTTTAGGCCCTTAAAATTGATGAAGACAGATGGGGCCCAACTTTAACTGACGTTAATTTGAATCCAAATCCAATAGGTATACAGAAAATATGTTTGGCAAATAATAAATTGAGACAAAAAATATTTGCATGACTTTGAATTCATTTATTTTTTTAATTTTTTTTGGTGGGTTTAAAATAACAAAGAAAGCATGTAACGTGTTACATGTAAAGACCATTGTTAAGGTAGATCCAATTTTATTAGGACAAAACGAAACAAGAAAATTCATTGAACAAACTTCCTTCAAGTTCAACGTAAATAAGTTTGTTTTGAAATTGAATCTGAAATAAAACATGTGCACTAGTAGTAGTACTAGTAGTAGTACTACGGTAGGGCACCATAACTACATGTACATGCATGTGCAAGGCATGCTTGTTAATAATCTTTATATCCCAATGTTTGTCATCATTGTAACTCTTTACAGTAAGCTACATGTATGTACCTCCGTCTCATTGTGGTGATTTTTTATTTCTGTTCATGCATTGATTTTTTTTATTCGTGCATGCATACTATATATTTCTATTTTTGCATTTCTGCATGAACTTCAGGAAATGTTGTTGTCAGATGTCGCGATGATGCTCATCAGTTTCAGAAGCTCATCTTTCATTCCATGCACTGTTCGCCCAGCTCTGTTGAATTCAGTGTGTAGTAGCTCACCGCCTTGCTCATTCAGGAGACCTAGACCAACTTTGAACCTCCGCAATTGCTCCATGGTATGATCCTCTAACATGTGCAGCTTGGGAGTAATGCTGGCATTCGGAAAGGACTGACGATATACACGTAAGAAGTGTTTAATGCACATATCTATAGAAACAAGTAGCAAAGTTTGATATATTTTTGTTACTGAAAAATAAATAGAAATGTTTGTGTGTGTGCAATTTCATTTTTTTAAATGCATGTCAAAGTACCATTATTTAATACAAAATTGATACGTCATTACACATGTAGGTCCTACCTGTACGCTCCATGTCTGAATGTGATATAGGATTGGAGTGATTGATTGCTCGGTGAACGTCGGCAAATCTAAAAAACACTTCATGAAATGTTTGACCTATTTCTGCTGACTTTCTTCTTATTCGTTCAGATGCTGCAATCGTCAAGCCATCGAGGGGTAGTTGGTCAACCATCTGTCGGGGTTGAGATGTAAGGTCATCGATGACTGGTATCTGTGAACGGGAACAGTAATACGCAAGGTTGAAATTACAACTTAGGTAATTACATGACTAATGCTAAAAGATGCGGGGCAGTAAAAACACATGCATTAAAAGTTGGGATTATTGAAGGTTTGCAAGCAAACCTTCTCAGTTGTTATTAAACTTAAGGGGTTTGTATTACCGTACCTGACAACACTTGTTTACATGGTTTCCCACAAAAGACTTTCCATGGTATGCCTGCCTGTTGACTTTATGATTTTTAAGCACGCCATCCAGACTACTGGCGATTGGTCCTGTGCCAAACTCAAGTTCGGGTCTACTCTCATTGAGCTCCTGAAAAAAAAATGAACAAAAATGCATTTTAAAAGAAATTATTCAGTGACTCAGAATTAAAATGACAAAGATAGTTACTTATTTTAAAGAAAAAGAAATGTTTACAAACCATTTCAGCAATGTCTGCCCTTAGCATGTGAACTCTGTTGACCTTTTCATCGCCTGTAGTGTTGTGAAGATCATGCACATGCAGAAGAGGAAGGGGAATGTCTTCTTCAAGGTCCTCTAACTGAGAATGCTTTTCCTCAAGATCTTTCGCTATAATTCTCTTCCTAGACAATTCATCTGCTACTTTCTTGTCGAAGTTGGTGGTCAAGTTGTCATCATGCTCGTCCTCTAAAGAACTTGCGATGGCCCTTTCCTTGAGAATTTCCACATCCAATTGGTGGCATTCCAACTCGAAGAGATCATATAACCTTTTGTATACTCCGAGGGATATATGCAAAGTGGGAACGATGACCTGTCCCAGAAGAAAAAAGTTTTGGGGGTTATTTTGCATGTAATTTAAGAAACATTGTATCAGCTGATTTTGTCAATTGATTTGAAATTGAATAAAGAATAAACTTACGTTGTCAATTTCAACATGGAGCATGGGGGTGCTAACTACACTGTATGAAACATCCTTGGCCCTGCTTCTCTTCTGCCCATCATTAACAAACAGCTGATGCTGCTCATTAATAGATTGTAGGGATCTTCTGAATGCTGGTTCCCTTTCACATAATGGTTGTTGCATCTGGCCCTTACTAATACGGGCAGTAAATACAGCAGTACGGGCTGTATTGCATGGGTACAAAGAAAACACAAAAACCAATGAGAATGGAATTGTTTGATAATTGTGCATGGTAGAAAATGAATACATATATTATACAATTGTTTTTAAAAATTTGAAACACATGCCAATGAATTCAATGTACCTACCATTAGAGCTACATATTCCATACAACTTTGTTAGGAAAGCATAGTCGCCAAAGCCGAGAAAAGCGAAATCTATGTCCTCTGGAATGAGACGAGATAATAAGAATTTTTAAACATGTTAATCATAAAATCTCCCACCCCCAAAAGAAAAAAAGGAAAAAGGAAAACAAAATCCCACTTGCTGTCTTGTACTGTTAGTACATGTACATGTCCTTTGTACCGTGTGTACATGTCCTTTGTACCGTGTGTACATGTTCTTTGTACCGTCTGTACATGTCCTTTGTACTGTGTGCACATGTACATTGTAATGTACATTTCCTTTTCAGTACATGTCCTTTTGTACTGTGAGTACATGTTCATGTCATTTGTACTGTGAGTGCATGTTCATGTCATTTGTACTGTGTGTATGTACATTGCATTGTAATGTACATGTCCTTTTGTACTGTGAGTACATAATGTGCATATCCTTTGTACTGTGAGCACATGTACATGTAATGTGCATATCCTGTTGTACTATGAGTACATGTACATGTACTTTTGTACATGTACATGTACTTTTGTACATGTACATGTACATGTACTTTTGTACATGTACATACATGTACTTTTGTACATGTACATGTACTTGTGTACAATATGTACATGTACTTTTGTACAATGAGTACATGTGTATGTACAATACATGTGCTGTTATTGTGTGATGCTGTTTATACACCTACCTCCATTCTCGCTTGGCCAGATCAGCTACTTGGTCGAACACCCGAGGAAGGGTTTTCTGAAGATTGTAGAAACTGTCATCTCCACTGAAACAAGCACACAATGACAGTATTTTTCAAGCTGTTGGGGTGATTTACATTAACAATTTGGAAGGCCATTTTGAAAGTAGATCCACCTTTGTCCCCTCCGAACTTGACCCATATTTCATCATCCGGTATAACACCTTTATGCCACGTGAGGGAGTTGGTCCTGTTGAAAACAAGAGAACAGAATTTAAAAGTCATAGTATAAATTATGAATGCAACAAAGATTTTTCGTTATCAAATTGCATGTATTGCAACAGTGTCCAGTAAAAAAACTTTAACAATTGATTTAAACTTACTGGTCCAGCCGGTCAAGGTAGTCAAAGATCATACCACAAAGGTCATTAACTCTGACGAAGGGTGCCTCTTGAATTATATAGCCATCAATCGCGTCAGCTTTCGAGCTCGGAAATTGAAGTTGGACCATTTCACCCTCAAGATAATTCTTAAGCAGTTCCTTCTGGCTGCGTCTCATCGCTCTCTCAGAAGAAATAGTCGGAGTAGGCATGTAGCTGAAAAATGTCATGTGATGTCATTTAAGTACAATAATAAAATACATGTACGGAACAATAGCTTTGTGTGATTTGATTTAAAGTGAATTTTTCAAAATTAAAGTTTATCCTGATGGAAAACATACCGTCTTATTTTCCGCATTTGATCCCAGCCCAGATGACAATCCCTCATCATAGCAAGTGCCCTGTTGGGTGGCATGGGGGAACATTCCTTTGTAGTTTCCTTTGTGCATGTACTTGACACATTTGTGGAGTTCTTGCCTGGAACTTGGCATATGTGAGCAGGCTGTATTAAGAAACAGGTACTATAGAATTATTATACTTTGCAACCTTCATATCATTATTACTGTATTCATTGGCATTGTTGCATTTTTGGTGTCCGAAACAATTCCGTGGAACCAGATTTTGTGAACCGTTTTAATTTTTTTTTAGAAAGCCAGTGATTTTTGTTTTGGGAGAAACAAAAGATTGTGCATATTAGATTACTCACCCTGCCTCCTGTGTCTAATGTGGCAACCTTTCCTCTCTGATTTAACTTGATCCAGGTCCAGCGGTCAGCTGCCTTCTCAATTGCCAATGGAATCGGCTGCCCATGAGGATGCTGCAGGGCACTCTTGCGAAGAATGTTAGCAGCTTCAGCAAGAGCATCCTCAGGCTTGGTGGAAGCAACGCTCTCTACAACAGTACATCTCGGCTTCTTTTGCGGACAATTATGTTGTGATACTACATCACATGAATGCTTTGCTAGGCTTTGTAGTTTACCAATGACACCACAGACACTGCAAGCTACATCCAAATTTTGAAGCTGTACATTCAAAATTCGTGGACTTTCCCGAATATCAGTGAACTGAATTTGTGACTGGCATGATGGACATCTGATTAGGGTTGATCGATGGAATTTGAAATATGATGACAAACAAACTGCACAAAAATAATGTTCACAGGGTGTTTGCACTGAAGGATTAGAAATAATACACTGACAAATGGAACAAATAAAAACAGAATGGTCGTCAGTGTTCCTTCCAAAAATTTCTAGGTATGGAGAACTTTCAGTGTAAATGTCGTGGCATTTGTTCGACAGTTGTTCAAATATGTTTGTCGATGTGATGTCGTATGACAAATCAGCCAACACAGCAGATTGGTGTTTTGTAGCAGTCCTACTTTTAGGTTGAGGCCCAGTTTTTGAGTTTTTGTTATACAAATTACATATGTTACACTGTTTGTTTCTTACATGGGGTGTCCACTCAACTGCTGGAGTATCTGGAGTTATGTAGTTCCTGGTCCCTGCCTGACTTTCCTAGAACAGTTTAGACAAATATATCTTGGATGTTGATGTACCCTGTCCTCCCAAGTATTTACTCCAAAGATCAAAGAAATGCCCTTTCTGCAGTTAGAAACCTCCACTAGTTTTCCTGAATCTTGAGCTTTGTGTGTCAGTCTTCTTCCACAACAGCGGCACAATTTATTCAGAATACTTAAATGGAATTCATAACTGCTCATAGTGCACTGCCACATGTAATAATAAAACTGGTGCATGTATAGCTCAAGGGCTTTGTGCCTATGCCGATTTGTGTACAAACTTTTTGTTTCCAATTACGCGCTTTGATTACGTCACCATTGAAAATGCACGTAATTTGGGCCGTGTCCGAATTAGCGGCTACGACCGCGGCTGTTGCTATGGGCGTTGCTAAGGGCAGCCTATGCGTCAACGCATGCTGTCATGCTGATCAAGCCGGCCGTAGCCGCCATTTCGGAAACGGCTTTACACACAAAGCTCCGCATGCGTGTCCATTGGACGAAAACTGATTTAAGACCCCCAAAACAAAGACCTAAAAGTCACGAAAATGTACTGGCCCCGATTTAAAACGTTGTTTTTTAAGGACATACATTTGTATCAAATTGTATTTTTGTGCATACGTGTCTGTACTATTGGAATGGAGTTTATTTTCGACGACGTTCTGAAGTGTTTGAATAAAAAGGAGAACGAAAATAAAACGCAAATGGCGATACAAAAGACGTATTATTTTTGTGTTTAATTTGTTTTCAGTCTTCTGTTACATACAATCTGTCAAATATATTCGTATTTAGTACATATGTCTCAGTTTTGTATATAAATATAACTCGGGATGCTTTAAAAATTATTTTAAAAGACTGTCGTCGAAGGTTCCACTTCAGCGTTCATGGGCGCCGCCATCTTGTTTTTGGGCCGTGCATTACTGGAGCGCACAAATCACAATCGTGTGTTCGTTCATACTTTTATACGCACGGTCTATGGGAACGAAACAGTATTCAACGAAGAAAAACAATCGGGGTCGCCACTAGCGACGCGTGTATAATGCGTGCTTTGGCATTGCAAAGCGAACGACGTCGAATGTGGATTTCTTTCTGTTTAAAGATAGCATTTTATCGGGTTTTTTTCAAGTGAATTTTGTAAATGTCTTCGGAGGAATCTTCTGCTTTGACACTAGACGTTATAGAACACTGGATTGTTGATGATTTGAAGGATTTTTTTCAGATTAAGGGGACAAAACTACTGGTCGGAAAGCGAACTCCCAAGTCCATGGCGCTTGTCTTCTCGGCATCGCAGCTGAATGTAACAGAAGTCACTGAAGACATATTTCACTTTTTGTATTTTACCTTTTGAACATTTGTTTTTAATATAGAACTGCACATTTACTTTTTAGTATTGAATAATTTTAACATGTGGTCAGGCTTCAATAATTTTAATACAAATTAGGTCAGTTCAAGGCTAGAGGGGAAGGGGATTTGACACGTAGAGGTGCACTTTATGTGATCTATACTAAACATCGATAATGACCAGAAAAAGGGGAGCATTCTTGTTAAAATTTAATAACCCTTGACAAACTGTATACTTGACAAACTCTTATTTAATAAATTTAAATAGTGATATTGAATTTAAAATCACAATTTAGGTCCAGAGAGCATTATTAGCAATGCAGTGTTAAAAATGTACACATTTACTTGAATAAAAACATGACATAAATATTCTTTATAACACAATTAAGTTATTTGTATCTAAGTAATATTTCTAGTTTTGCATGGTGAAAAGGATAAGTAACAATAGTTCTTTTCAGAACTAATTACTACTCAAATGAGAATTTCACATGGTGTCACCACAAACAGTCTTTACTAGTGATTAATGTATTTTGTAATCAAAGCCAAAGTTCTTTATACAAAGAGGGTGTTACATATTCCAAAATAGCTACAGTGACCTGTACAGGGGTATGCATTATTCCATTTTT
>CM055816.1:104726912-104748459 GCA_029582265.1 Zoroaster sp. YZ-2022 | reverse complement strand
CGAAGAATTGGCCAGGAATATGGGCATGCTGGAATGTTGGTCTTCACAGCGTAGGGTTGCCAATGTCTTTGGTGTGAGCCAAAGTGTGATAAGCAGAGCATGGAATCGCTTCCAGACGTATGGCTCAGCTACCCAGCGCCATGCTGGTGGTCGACAACGAGCAACCACGCCAAGAGAGGACCGATTTCTTGTGGTGCGGACAGACGTCATCCTTCGCGAATACGACTACTCTACGAAATGAGTTGAGGAATGCTGTTGGCGTTAACATTTCCACGCAAACAGTTCGTAATCGTCTTCGGCAGAGTGGTCTTCGGTCTAGAAGAGCATGCATTCGCATTCCCTTGACCCGACTTCACAAACAGGCGCATCTGGACTGGGCACAAGATCACGTCAACTGGACTGATAACGATTGGGATCCTGTACTCTTGGAGGATTAGTTCGTTGAGGCGCAGGCGGAAACTGTGGGACTATGAGACTAGGATCCTAGGGGTTGGGGAGAGGGTGTGTGCTCACTGAACTGAATCAGTTGTTAACAAGCACAGGGAAGGAGGGTGGTTGACTTAGGATATAGGGATCCCTCAGTCTGGGGTGGGTTATGGACTTTGGATATGAAGATCCTTCAGTCTGTATAGGTCGCCAAATGTCGCTGATGAAGAAACCGATGTCCTGTGGCACAGTGTCGTGTTTGACGATCTCGATGGCCTCTCTGATGCGTCTGGGGTGCCATGCGTCGATGGGTGTGATGAGTTGGGCTGCCTGCCAGTCGATTTGGTGGTCCTTGATGTGCGAGTGCTTGACGATGGCGGACTTCTCGAAATCTCCTCTGCGGCCGTGCTCGGTGTTCCTTCAATCTGATGGGGAGGTTGCGTTTGTTTCGCCGATGTACACCTTACCGCACTCTGGGGATCCGGTAGACTCCCGCTCTGTTGTTTGGGTCCGGTTTTGTCCTTGTGGGTGTAGAAGTCCTTGGAGTTTGCTGGGGGCTGAGTGGAACACATCGATGCCTGCTTGTCGGAGGATGCGTTGTAGTTTGTGAGACGTCGAACCTAGATAGGGGAGACAAGCAGAGAGGGTTAGATCACTTACCTTGCTTTTGGAGTTTGGAGCCGGCTTCGCTGTGCTGATCTTGTTGTGATTGTAACCGTTGCGTTTGAGGGTAGTTCGGATGTGCTGTAGTTCCTTGGGAAGGCTGTCCTTGTCACAAATGTTGTAGGCGCGTTGTACGAGCGTACGGTTGACCGATGACTTGATGCTTGAAGGAGCGCTGGTTCAGGTACCGATCTGTGTGCGTGGGCTTTCTGTAGACGTTGTGGTGTAGGGAGCCGTCTGGGTTTCTGGAAATGCCAACATCAAGGAACGCGATCTTGTCATCTTCTTCCGTTTCCATGGTGAACTTGATGCTCGGGTGTTGCTGGTTTAGATGTTGTAGAAAATCCTGGAGTGTGTCTCTGCCGTGTGGCCAAACCACAAAGGTGTCATCCACGTATCGGAGCCACAGCTTGGGTTGGAGGTCGGCGGTGTTGAGGAAGAGTTTTCAAACTCTTCCATGAAAATATCAGCAAGGACCGAGGGATAAAGGAGATCCCATGGAGGTCCCAGCTGTCTGCTCGTAGAACTTGCCCTGAAACTGAAAACAACTTGAAGAGACACATGTTAGTAGCAAATCATGAATTTGGTCCGGGGTGAGTGATGTGCGATCATCAAGAGAAAGATCTTGTACGAGTCTGTCCTTCACCAGGAGGCATGTCTCTGTAGTTGGGACATTGGTGAACAGGAGACAACATCAAAACTAACCAAGATGTCGCTGGGTTGAAGTGTGAGTCCCCGGGTGATCTCAACGAACTGACTGGAGTTGGACACATGGTGTTGAGTGAGACCCACCAAGGGTCGGAGGATCTTAGCTAAATGACGGGCTGTGTTGTACGTAGGTGAACCTCTGGAGGCGACAATAGGGCGGAGAGGGACATCAGGTTTGTGAATCTTCGGCTGGCCAAAGAACCTAGGGCAGGATGAGCTGGATGCTCTGAGATGTCGGTAGAGTTGGATGGAGAGGCCACCGGCACGGTGGAGGGCAAGGAGTTTGCTAGCGACTCTTTTCTCTATGGATGGGATGGGGTTCTTCTTGGGGGGGCGGTATGAATCGGATAATAAAATGTGACTTACCTTGTCGGTGTATTGTGCTCGGTCCATGATGACTGTAGCGTTGCCTTTGTCTGCGGTGAGGATGTGGATGGAGCTGTCTCGTCGGATGTCCTGTAAAGCAGAAAGTTCTCCCTTGCAGAGGTTGGGCTTGGCTGGCTTGGCTTTACGCAGAACATCGCTCATCTGTAGTCTGACGTCATCAGCTGCTGTTTTGTTGAGTCGTCGCAGGGCTGGCTCAACTGACTGGATGATTTCTTCCGTTGGAATGGATTTGGGTGTGAGGGCGAAATTCATTCCCAGTGACAGTACTGATGTTTCGATAGGAGTGAGGGTGCGTTGGCTGAGGTTGACGACGGTGTGTTTCTGGAACGCGTCCTGTGAGCGGAGGTGTGAGGTTGCCTTAGGGATAGCAGATCCCGTAGGTTTACTTGAAGCGCGGTTGGAGCGAGATGTAGAAGATCTCCAAGACTCCGAGTCAGAAGGTCGTGGGATACACGGGATCCCTCAGACCGTGTGAACGCTTGCGGGGAATAGGGATGTAGAAGATCCCGTATCCAGTCTGCTAGAAGCGCGGTTGGAGTGAGATAGGAGATCTCCAGGACTCCGAGTCGGATGGTCGTGGGGATATAGAGGATCCCTTGGACCGGGTGAACGCGCGGGGGAATAGGGATATAGATGATCCCATATCCAATCGTTGAAGTCGCGAAAACTTGCTGATCTGCTTCCGGCGGATGGTGGTGAACACGTGTCTGCTCGAAAACGAAGTGCGGGTGGTGACTTTCTCGAAGTCCTCGGGGTGTAACGTGTCACGAAATCCTTCTTCTAGGTGGGATAGACTGCGGTCGGTGTCGGCGAGGGAGGAACGTGTGGAGGCGATCCTCTCACGAAGCAAGGAGGCGCTGGCTGAACGTAGGATGCGGCGGGAACGGAGGCTGCGAACTGGGTCATGGAGCTGTAGGCCTGGCGGGATAAGGTTGGAGTCTCGGCATCGTTTCAGGAAGGCGAGGTTGTTCATGAGTTTAGAACGTCTGATCGACGCTCGTTCAAACGACCGAACCTTGGTAGTGGTATGCTCCCCGTAGAGCGTAGATAGGTAAAACTTGTAGCTTTGCATGGTGAGGATGATAAGTAAGACTAATTGCGGTGACACCATGTGGAATCTCAATTGAGTAGTAATGAGCGTAATGTTGTTGTTTCAAAACAATTGACTCTTTTTCTAAATACTTTGATAGATTAGGCATAAAATATTCTGTAAAATTAAATGAAGTTGAAAGAGTGTAATAAATACCCTACTAACAACTGAAGAATGCTAATGTTTTCGTTGGTTTTCATGTTTTTGAAAATGTTTTTGTTACGACTCGTTCTGCTGGACGTTTGTGATTATTATTGTTTAATCAGTTTAATAAGTTGTCTATTGTTCGTTATTATTCCTCTAATTATTATTTGGAAGTTTCCCTGGATTTTTGAATGGAATTGTTCTCATTGGTAATTTCGGTAACGGTGCTGATCTCAATTTGGTGGGAGTGCCATTATTTTATACAGCTTCCAAATTAGCAACAAAGTCTAACTTTTCTATTGTTTGCATTAAAAGGTTTATTCCCTTAACACCCAAAAGCCCTCTATCCACTTCAAATTAGCATGTCTAAGGAGCGGCTGACTAGTCTTAAAACAGCTATTGCGCTATTGTCTGGGCGCTTTTTGAATTCGAGGAAAAGCCTCGAAATTGTCAGATAATGAAGCATGCTCAGCTTTGTGTAGACTGGTCCCCTCGTTTGGTGCTGGATAATTAATGCGATAGGGTACCCCTCCCTTCCATTGTGCCTTCATTGTGTTGTAGGAATCTCAGGAATTCTTTAGAGGTTTTACAGGGGGGGGGGGGTGTGCAATCGCTAACAAAAGGACAAGAGTGTGTTAGGGAATAGGAACATTGCGGGGGGGGGGGGGGGCTCTGCCGAATATCGGGCATGGCATAGGTCCCCTCTCTTTCATGAACTTGGTGGACCAAGCAGCCCACTGGTCTCTGTCTGGAGCAGCAGATGTACGGTGACCGGTGCCGTGCATTGCACTTCGCTGATGCCGGAGGAGGTACTCTCTCCGCCGGTAGTTATTCTCACAATCCCCGCACGGATATCTTGGTGGTCCGTGAGCCGACTTCTCATGACGTCTCCTCCCAGATGCGGAGGCATACTGCCCACCGCATACCCGGCAGCGAAACTCTCCCCCTTGACTCATTTTTGTGTTGACCCGTTGATGCCTTGTGTGTCGCTGATGGTTTATCTTGAATAAAATCACGTTCAGATCCATGTGCAGTCACCCGCTGAATGAAGCGTGCAGGCTTCCGTACCGCTCTGCCGCACCTAGTCCGTGCGGGAGTTGCGTTCATGCAGGGCGCACCGGCGGGCTTGTCCGCACCGGCGGGCTCGTCCGCACCGGCGGGATCGCCCGCACCGGCGGGATCGCCCGCACCGTCTTCCCTTTTTCCTGGCTTTGCGGTGCAACTACACTACTGCCCCTTGGTCATAAAGTTGCCTTTTACGCCTGTTTACGTCTCGGTCGTAGTGTTTCTTCTGTTTCCGCATCTGTGTTCCTACAGTGTCCCTGGCAAGTTCATGAGCGAGTCTCAGGCGATCTTGCAATTTCTGGGCATAGGCGGTGTTTACAGTGGGCTCTTCCGGGACTCCAGTCCCCACAAGGAGATCCACTGGCATCGATACCTCACGACCAAACATCATTGCATTTGGAGTTTCTTTGGTTGTTTCATGTTCGGATGACCTGTAGGCCATCATGAGTAAGGCTAAGTGTTCATCCCAATCTGTTTGTGACTTATCCACCCAGAGACTGAGCATGTTTTCAATGGTTCGGTTAAATCTTTCGATCATCCCATCGGACCGGGGATGGTAGGGTGTGGTCCGCGTTTTGGTAATCCCCAGTAGTGAACACATCTCTCCGAAGACTGACGACTCGAACTCACGTCCCTGGTCCGAATGGAGTTCGAGGGGAACCCCAAACCTGGCTACAAATTCCTCCACGAGCTTAGTCGCGACTGTGGGTGCACAGTGGTCCGGAATTGGGTAACATTCTGTCCATCTGGTGAAATAGTCCCCAACGACCATCACAAATCTATTACCCCGCCTAGAGACAGGGAGTGGGCCCATTATGTCCACTGCAATTCTTTCCATAGGCGCACCAACTTGATAGTGGACCATCTCTGCACGCTTAGCCTTCACCGGGGATTCCCTTTGCTGGCACTGTTGACACCTCTGTACCCACCGCCGAGAATATTCCCTCATGGACTGCCAGTAGAAATTGCTGCGGCATAACTTTGAGAATGTCTTTGTAACTCCCACATGACCTGCAGTCTTCTGGTCGTGAAAAAGCTTGAGGACAGCTGGCTGTATCTCCGGTAAACAAGGAGCAATCCCTCATGTTGCAGAGAGAAAGAAAAGCATTGTCAACGTGGTGGAATAAATTTACTCATTTTTTTTCATCTGTGGGTTTCTCTGGTTCCCATCGCAGTACACCTTGTTTTAACACCAACTGCTCCCAGCGGGACCACCAGAATCTGATCCCGTTGCTTTTGAAAGACACTTCCTTCCATGTAGGTCGTTCAGTACGATTCTTCATCCAAGATATTACTTCGGCAAGATCACTGTCGTTGCTCTGCGCAAATGCTATGCGCTCTATGCTCAGTAGTAGTATGTTAGATGGGCGTCCTAGCGCAAGTACTAAAAAATGGGCGTGGCTAACAATAAGATGTAAAAAAAAACGTGGGAGGGGGAGTGAGGAAGGATGTGACGTCATCAATTTTGTTGATGACGTCACGAGAGAGTTAGATTTTATAAATGTTATGGGTAGTAGTAAGGAAGGTAATACATTTTTATAAAATTTCGTTTAAAAAATTGAACTTAAAAAATGAGAAAAATATTATGTAGATATATATAATAAATATGAGTATGAATACTACTTTGAAAGAAAAAAAAGTAATTCCTTGCGAATGGCTTTTAGTTGGCAAAACGTCTAAGTGTTGTATACTTAGCTCACCTAATGTGGTATATGGAAACTTAATGGAAACTTAAATGTGGGAAAAGTTTACCCGTTGCGTGTCGTAGATGTAAAGTTGGTACAAAATCAACGATAGGTTCATGTACAAAATGCGCAAAGATATTAAATGTAGTAAGTTTTAAGCGAGCAAAAGGAAAAGCTATACGTTTATTTAATAGCGTGATGAATGAGTTGGTTGAAAAAACTATACGTTTATAGCGATTTAAAAAAAAAAAAAAAAAAAAAAATTGTTTCTAAGATTAATTTAAAAGTAAGTTTAAAAACTGAGGGAAAAAAATGAGAAAAACAAAAAAAATATTATCTTGTTTAATAGTAAAGAGAGAATGGAATAAAGAAGAAAATATTTATCGAAATTGACATTACGAGAATTGAAAATATTTACGCGAGAACACATTGGACAAATAATTTTTACTAAAAATAGCAAGGGTAAAGTTGATAAACGATCTTATTACGAAGCTGTAAAAAATTATTTTCGCCAACATAAACAAAAGCCATTGTATACATTAAATTTAGCTGAATTGAGAGAGCGTATAGCGTCTGAAAATATTGAGCTACCAGAACGCGGCGCAGGTAAAAAAGCGCAGTTGTTAAAAAAAGACTACATCGCCGCTATTAAAAGGTTTCACGGTCAAGAAGAAGAGTTGAGATTTAAACCACCGATTAACGGTGGAAGATATTTACCACGGTTGTTTCACGTATAAAAAAGTACGCCCTCTGTTGGTCCGATTTGGCCAGCGTTGCAAAATGCATTCGTGACGTCATGATGGCTTTTTCTGCTGACTTATAAAGAGCGTTCGACCCCTTTTCGTTTTTCGATTTCTGATTGGCTAATTTAAAAAATTTGCATAATATGTTAAGAAGATTAATGAATATTGATAAAAGATCATGAACCAACGGTTTTTAACCGGGGGAGCAATTGTTTACAATAGAATCTTGGCGGTCTAAAGGTCACATGGAACCGCGCTGTGCGAAAATGGATAGAATCGTGAAATCACTCGTTTTTAAGATCGTTTTTCACCATCATACGCCAATACTATGAACAATTGATGACTACCTACGGTTGGATAAGGTCTTCTGGATACATTTTACACTCAAGGTAAGAAAGGGCCAATAAGATGTAGATGGTTATCGATGGTTGGAATTGGTCATAATTTCAGTTTCGTGTTTCACGCTAAATATAATAGCACTAGTTTGTGCACGATTTGTGTACACTGTACATGTACATGTACGTACAATGTACATGTACAGTACATGTACAAAGTACACTCACACACATGCGTATTGCGACCATGTGCGTTTTCCGTATGATTTTTTTAAATTTTCATTGGGGAATAGCCTAACTAATGTTCATGTTTTAGGCCCTTAAAATTGATGAAGACAGATGGGGCCCAACTTTAACTGACGTTAATTTGAATCCAAATCCAATAGGTATACAGAAAATATGTTTGGCAAAAAAATAATAAATTGAGACAAAAAATATTTGCATGACTTTGAATTCATTTCTTTTTTTCTCTTTTTTGGTGGGTTTAAAATAACAAAGAAAGCATGTAACGTGTTACATGTAAAGACCATTGTTAAGGTAGATCCAATTTTATTAGGACAAAACGAAACAAGAAAATTCATTGAACAAACTTCCTTCAAGTTCAACGTAAATAAGTTTGTTTTGAAATTGAATCTGAAATAAAACATACATGTACATACGTGCACTAGTAGTAGTACTACGGTAGGGCACCATAACTACATGTACATGCATGTGCAAGGCATGCTTGTTAATAATATTTATATCCCAATGTTTGTCATCATTGTATCTCTTTACAGTAAGCTACATGTACCTCCGTCTCATTGTGGTGATTTTTTATTTCTGTTCATGCGTTGATTTTTTTTATTCGTGCATGCATACTATATATTTCTATTTTTGCATTTCTGCATGAACTTCAGGAAATGTTGTTGTCAGATGTCGGCGCATGATGCTCATCAGTTTCAGAAGCTCATCTTTCATTCCATGCACTGTTCGCCCAGCTCTGTTGAATTCAGTGTGTAGTAGCTCACCGCCTTGCTCATTCAGGAGACCTAGACCAACTTTGAACCTCCGCAATTGCTCCATGGTATGATCCTCTAACATGTGCAGCTTGGGAGTAATGCTGGCATTCGGAAAGGACTGACGATATACACGTAAGAAGTTTTAATGCACATATCTATAGAAACAAGTAGCAAAGTTTGATATATTTTTGTTACTGAAAAATAAATAGAAATGTTTGTGTGTGTGCAATTTCATTTTTTTAAATGCATGTCAAAGTACCATTATTTAATACAAAATTGATACGTCATTACACATGTAGGTCCTACCTGTACGCTCCATGTCTGAATGTGATATAGGATTGGAGTGATTGATTGCTCGGTGAACGTCGGCAAATCTAAAAAACACTTCATGAAATGTTTGACCTATTTCTGCTGACTTTCTTCTTATTCGTTCAGATGCTGCAATCGTCAAGCCATCGAGGGGTAGTTGGTCAATCATCTGTCGGGGTTGAGATGTAAGGTCATCGATGACTGGTATCTGTGAACGGGAACAGTAATACGCAAGGTTGAAATTACAACTTAGGTAATTACATGACTAATGCTAAAAGATGCGGGGCAGTAAAAACACATGCATTAAAAGTTGGGATTATTGAAGGTTTGCAAGCAAACCTTCTCAGTTGTTATTAAACTTAAGGGGTTTGTATTACCGTACCTGACAACACTTGTTTACATGGTTTCCCACAAAAGACTTTCCATGGTATGCCTGCCTGTTGACTTTATGATTTTTAAGCACGCCATCCAGACTACTGGCGATTGGTCCTGTGCCAAACTCAAGTTCGGGTCTACTCTCATTGAGCTCCTGAAAAAAAAATGAACAAAAATGCATTTTAAAAGAAATTATTCAGTGACTCAGAATTAAAATGACAAAGATAGTTACTTATTTTAAAGAAAAAGAAATGTTTACAAACCATTTCAGCAATGTCTGCCCTTAGCATGTGAACTCTGTTGACCTTTTCATCGCCTGTAGTGTTGTGAAGAACATGCAGAAGAGGAAGGGGAATGTCTTCTTCAAGGTCCTCTAACTGAGAACGCTTTTCCTCAAGATCTTTCGCTATAATTCTCTTCCTAGACAATTCATCTGCTACTTTCTTGTCGAAGTTGGTGGTCAAGTTGTCATCATGCTCGTCCTCTAAAGAACTTGCGATGGCCCTTTCCTTGAGAATTTCCACATCCAATTGGTGGCATTCCAACTCGAAGAGATCATATAACCTTTTGTATACTCCGAGGGATATATGCAAAGTGGGAACGATGACCTGTCCCAGAAGAAAAAAGTTTTGGGGGTTATTTTGCATGTAATTTAAGAAACATTGTATCAGCTGATTTTGTCAATAATTGATTTGAAATTGAATAAAGAATAAACTTACGTTGTCAATTTCAACATGGAGCATGGGGGTGCTAACTACACTGTATGAAACATCCTTGGCCCTGCTTCTCTTCTGCCCATCATTAACAAACAGCTGATGCTGCTCATTAATAGATTGTAGGGATCTTCTGAATGCTGGTTCCCTTTCACATAATGGTTGTTGCATCTGACCCTTACTAATACGGCAGTAAATACAGCAGTAACGGGCTGTACGGGTACAAAGAAAACACAAAAACCAATGAGAATGGAATTGTTTGATAATTGTGCATGGTAGAAAATGAATACATATATTATACAATTGTTTTTAAAATTTTGAAACACATGCCAATGAATTCAATGTACCTACCATTAGAGCTACATATTCCATACAACTTTGTTAGGAAAGCATAGTCGCCAAAGCCGAGAAGGCGAAATCTATGTCCTCTGGAATGAGACGAGAGATAATAAGAATTTTTAAACATGTTAATCATAAAATCTCCCACCCCCAAAAGAAAAAAAGGAAAAAGGAAAACAAAATCCCACTTGCTGTCTTGTACTGTTAGTACATGTACATGTCCTTTGTACCGTGTGTACATGTCCTTTGTACCGTGTGTACATGTCCTTTGTACTGTGTGCACATGTACATTGTAATGTACATTTCCTTTTCAGTACATGTCCTTTTGTACTGTGAGTACATGTACATGTACTTTTGTACATGTACATGTACTTTTGTACATGTACATGTACTTTTGTACAATATGTACATGTACTTTTGTACAATGAGTACATGTGTATGTACAATACATGTGCTGTTATTGTGTGATGCTGTTTATACACCTACCTCCATTCTCGCTTGGCCAGATCAGCTACTTGGTCGAACACCCGAGGAAGGGTTTTCTGAAGATTGTAGAAACTGTCATCTCCATTGAAACAAGCACACGTGACAGTATTTTTCAAGCTGTTGGGGTGATTTACATTAACAATTTGGAAGGCCATTTTGAAAGTAGATCCACCTTTGTCCCCTCCGAACTTGACCCATATTTCATCATCCGGTATAACACCTTTATGCCACGTGAGGGAGTTGGTCCTGTTGAAAACAAGAGAACAGAATTTAAAAGTCATAGTATAAATTATGAATGCAACAAAGATTTTTCGTTATCAAATTGCATGTATTGCAACAGTGTCCAGTAAAAAAACTTTAACAATTGATTTAAACTTACTGGTCCAGCCGGTCAAGGTAGTCAAAGATCATACCACAAAGGTCATTAACTCTGACGAAGGGTGCCTCTTGAATTATATAGCCATCAATCGCGTCAGCTTTCGAGCTCGGAAATTGAAGTTGGACCATTTCACCCTCAACATAATTCTTTATGTATGCCACTGTCTCTTATAAACATATTTAAAACTTTATTTTTGAGTTTTCAGTGCATTTAGAACGTGTTGCCGTGAGTTGTCGTCAGTTGTCGTGAGTTGTCGTCAGTTCTCGGTTTTTAGTAGGACCGTATTTGACTAATCATTCAAAAATGCTAAAACAACAGGCTGAAATATTTCAATGAAAGTTTGCTACTATCATAAACTTTAACGTTATACTTAGGCCTAGGTCTACCTTGTATTAGTTCTGTGAACGTTTCTGTTTTTCGAACTTACCAGTATAATTCACGTTAGTGTGTAACACGTGGCTAAAGATCCTAAACCATGTTAAAACAAAGTGATGTGTTTGACAAAACTAACACTCAGAAACTTTTATCTCACACTATCTTACCTTCAAAGTTCTCCACGTAGCGTTCCAATCCCCATTCTTTCAACTTTTCAAGAACAAATTCGGACATAATTGAGTGTCGTTTTGACTGTTCAACTTCCACTTCCAGTTCCAGCATCGTAGTTTTCAAGTCAAACGTTTGTGCAACATCCCGCCAGCGTCCGTACTCGCAGCACAATGGCACTGTGAGGTCACATGATCAAACTTGCCCAATCATCCACGTTAATGCTGCAACCTCCGCTGGTACCCTTGCCACGTATACGCTGCTGCTCAAATGCATTGTGGACCAGTCATGTAATTTGCATGCTATATAGGCCGTTTACGAAACCACGGCTTAGGCTCAGGCTCAGGCTTCGAATACGTCAATGGCTTTGAAGCTGTGTACATTTGGCATGAGGCTTCACGTTGGCTGGCACATTGGAAGCCTGAGCCTGAGCCCAAGCTGTAGTTTCGTAAACGGCCTATGTAAACACAGGGTTCATACTTCATGCGAATGAGAAGCGAAATTTGACGTCACGGGCTGGATATTGGGACGAATGTTTCGCAAGAGTTGAGCACATTTCAACTTGTATTGGGCGAATCATTCGCTGCGAATTTCTTTGTTGATAAACAAACTGCGCTGGTTGGTATGGGCGGCCAAAAGTTAGCCAAACATACAATCTTGTTGATAGGCATTGTGTCCAAAATCAACATTTGTACACACTTTCTATTAAAAGAAAATGCATCCATTATTGGTTGGTTTGTTTCCAACAGATTGAACACTATTTTTGAATATTTATGTTACAGTTTCACAAACTGTAAAGATCTGGTTTTGCTTTGCACTGATGGCTTCCCGTAGTTTTGCCATCCTTGGGTGGCAAAAACTGGGCTGTGACGTCGCAAAAGAAAAGTCCATAATATGCTGCTGCAGTGCCATTTGGGACAGTTTTCGGTGCACAAAATCCCCAATCGTCATGCAAACCATCCCAGGATGCAACGCAGCGTATAGACCATCACTGCATAATTCAGGTCTACACTTTAAAATTACAAAAAGCGGGTCTTTGGACGGCAAGCAACCTCATTTCCCAGTACCGCTACCAAGCAGCGTGTGTAAGCCATAGGTGTAAGCGTACTGCTCGACGCCATGGGGGAAGAGGTTGTACCGTAAGTGGATTGAGAACGGAATGGTAATGGTAATGGTATGCCTGTACAGTGTATTTAAAAATAACATACCATTGGTACCATGCATCCATACCATCAAGCTATATTAATTTAAAAGCATAGACCTACTTTATTTCATTTATAATTACAAGAAAAGAAAATGTATATCATTTTAAAAACTAATTTATTTTACCACATATTAATAAATAATGATTACAGCAAAATGGTTGTTAAATGAGGGAGAACTGTGCTTTTCATAAAATTTGACCCGGAATCCTAGGCTAATTTTGACATTATGTACAGTTTACAAATCTGACCAGGAAAAATTTCATCTTGGTGTCACCCGGCATGAAATGACCCACAGGTCTAATTTAACCCGGAACATGACGGTTTAACGATGCCTAATTTGACTTATCCGGGTTAAATTTAACCAAGAAAAGGGTTAACGCTGACCTGTCATGAATGACCCAGCCGTTCAGGTCAAGATTAACCCGGAAACGTATTAACTATGGCTGACAGGCATCTCCGGGTCAAATTTAACTCAGTAAAGGGTTAACGAAGTCTGACCCGGCACCGGGTCAAACACAATGACCCTTTTCCGGGTCATGTTGACCCAGAAAGGGTTAAAAAAAATTGACCCGGTGTCCGGGTCAAAATTCTGACCCGGGACTTTTTAGAGTGTATGCTCTCAGTAATTTCGATAGTGGTCTCCGTTGTTCCTGATTCAAATGATCACAACTTGTCTTGTACATCTCAACCAAGTGTTTGGGAACTTCAACATCACTTTCTTTTAATTATCTTTGCAAAACAGCGATTTTGCAATTTTTCTGCTCTTGAATTATGTTGCCACTATCGATGGGCTCACATGTAGCAAATACACACACCCTTGTACAAGATAACTGCTTCAGATCTGACGTTGAATACTCTCACTGCCACTAAATCTTGCTTTACATCTACCAAGGTTTTGGCTACGATCACTTCATGAGTTTTCGAAAATCTGTCATCCGGCTCCACAATACCAATTTTGGCATTTCTGTTTCTGTGTTGCAACCTGCCAGGTAGTAACATCTCTTCTCCTGGTGCTATAGTCACAGTTTGGTCAGCAATGACTCGGCTACATTGGGGTTGTATATAGATGTTGTATACACGTAACATTTCACCTGTTGGCGTCCAATTCTCATCTCTCCTTTTCCTATGTCTAACGCGCAGTTATGTTTTTGAAGGAAATCATAACCCAAAATTCCTTCGGACTCAACGTTTGCCAAGTACACCTCGTGTTCTACGGTCTTTCCTTGGTCGCCAACCTTTATCTCTAATTTTACCCATCCCAACCCAGGTCAAAATTCCAGTTGATCCCAGTTGAACTGGTTTCAGTTACCAGTTAAACTGGTTTAATTTCAACTGGGAATTAAATTCCGTAATGGAAAATGGACAGCTTTTCCAGTTACCAGTTCAACTGGTATCAACTGGAATAGGAATTATGGTATTCCAACTGGTTTTGAACTAGGATCAACTGGAATTTCACCCTATGGGGACTGGTTATTTAACTATGTTTCCAACTGGGTATGTAACTGGAATCAACTGAGTTTTCAACTGGGTTTCAATAGGTTTTCAACTGAGTTTGTAACTGGTTCTGAACTGGGATATATAGTGGAATTCGGAATTAGGTTTCCAACTGGGTTTTAACTAGGTTTTCAAGTGGGTTTTCCAAATTAGGTTTCCAACTGGGTTTTAACTAGGTTTTCAAGTGGGTTTTCCAAATTAGGTTTCCAACTGGGTTTTAACTAGGTTTTTAAGTGGCTTTGTAACTGGTTCTGAATTTTTTTTTTTCAATCAGCGTCTCAAACATCCATTGATGATATAAAAAAACACCTGGCTATAGATGATAAGTTTTTGAATTACAAGTCAAAATGAACTCATGTAAATATTTTAAATTGCATGCTTTATTCACACCTTACGTTTAGAAACTAACAAACAATTAACACTCAAACTTGCAAAAAAGTACAATTTGCATTTAACTTATTAATTTTTGACAAAAAAACATGACCAATAATTTGATCACTGGAGAAAAGGTGCCAAACTCACGAAAGATCTGAACATTTTTGAAAGCTCCTAAATAAAAAAAAGGATATAGTGCATGCAATGCATTAAAACATAGCATCGAGTATGTACTAGTATTTTTCAGAGTAACAATAATATTTTCCATGACTATACAATTTATACATGTATAGCTCTGCAACACTAGAGTTCATAGGGCTATGGTTGCAGAGCTACATATGTATAAATTCCATGGCCTTGAAAAATAATTTTCACTCTGAAAGTACATACTCGATGCTGTGTTTTAATGCGTGCATGCACTACATCTCTTTCTTTTTAAGTATTTACAGGATATACGGGATCATTATTTAGAGGTAAATAACTAGTCATGGTTTGGTTTGAGTTCAATAAAAAAAAATCAATGCGCTGGGCGCGTCTGAGCCTCAAAGGGGAAAGTGCACTTATTTTTGTCACTGAACTCAAGCAAAACCAAAAGAAGTTATCAAACTCATTCATTAACATCAACTTTAAAATACTTTTTTTAAATAAATTTTAATCAAATTAGCTCTTTAAATTCAACAGTAAACATTTCCAATTCCACCTCAATTACTCCACAAGAAGAATGAATCAACTGTGTGATCAAATACATGGAGTTTCACACCAAAGGCGTGTTCATACTTCTACTGTGCAGTCCGGTACGCGAGTTGCATTAATGACTAATTCACTGAACTGTTAAAATTAAATTTAACTTGATGGTGTACTGCAATATTGCACTGTAATTGAAGTTTGAAAGCTGCCTGAACGCATTGACATCTCTATAAACACAATTCTTCTGAAACCAAATGGGGTGACAGAGCAAAAGTTCAGCTAAAACTATCACATTTCTTCCTAAGCTTTATGTTTGTATATCACATGTCAGTGTCACCTAATATTTTGTTCTTCAAAAATTAATGTTGAACTTAAAACCACTTTTCTTTTAATTGTTTTTTGGTATTTTCATTGTTCTGTAAGTCCAAAATTGCCTTAGCAACTTTATCTGGGTTTTGTGGGAACAGGTAATAATTTTAATATTTTGGCTTGACATCTAGTTACTGTTCCCTGCCTTTGTTGGCTTCATCAGGATCATTTTTCTTTCGCCGAAGGTCCATAATTTTTTCCGTGATGGCCGTTGAGGAGGGGAGGGATACAATATTCTATCCCTCCCTTCCCCTCCCCACGACGACCACTCGATCAGCAGGGGAGTATCATCGATCAACAGGGGAGGGATACAATATTCTGCCCTAGCCATGCACGACACGCCAGCAACACGCCAGAACCGATGGCCAGCTTATACAAAAGATCTAAACCCTCCCCCCTCAACACCAGCAACCACTCACGCACATGTTTTTCGACCTTCCCTAGCACCGTCACAGCCGCGACTTTTGCCAACCAGTGGTTGGCAAAAGTACGGGCGGCCTTCACTGCAAAAATACGACATGTGACAGGGTGGATATGTGCGCGCTAAAAATCTGTATTATTATTATTATTATTATGTTATTAATTAACGCAATAATGCTGTCAAATTACACATACCATTGATAATTAACTTGTACCACACAAAACAGTACGTACGCATAGGCCTAATCTTTATAAAAAGGGGTTTAAATTTGTTATTAAAAAATGGCATATTTTGTGCCAACCCAGTTATACATTTTGTGATACATGGACCGACCATACAAATTGGAGGTCAATGTTTGTGATTGTAGCAATTAAATGTCTAACATTTGACCTCTGGCTGGTCTCGCACAAGATTATTGCATTGGGTGCAGGTGCGCATACCACCAGCTGCCTGGCACTGAATCAGATGTTGTAATACATTGCGCGCGCATTGTTGGTACAGAGCTCATGTGACAGATAGATATACGGGTTACATTTTCAGGTGTGATGTGACAGTAAGTGACACGATAGAAATGCTCAAATATGTTGTTTGCGGATCAGCATTTCTCCTCGGGATGCTTTTGTCAACTTACCGCACTTACTATGATACAGATACAGATCAATGATAGGTCTACAATAACCACACATAGCCAAAAGGTAGGTCATGTACATGTACTATAGTATAGGCCTATCTATGATGATTGAACAATGATAATGAATGTAGGTACTGTTTTGCCTTTCATCATTGTGCAGGCTAGGTCTATTCCATTATTCATTAGGCCAAGTTAACTGACAATTGACTCAGTACTAAAGGTTTTTAGGGTCTAACTTAGACTACAAAGCAAAGTACAACACAAACATGAATTGAAACGTGTTCTTAGACCAGCTTTGCCGTCTTTCGTCACAGCAAGCATGTGGGGTATGATAAACTACGTCTAGGCTAGTAGTAGTAGGCCTACTAGTATAAGTAGTAGTACTCAAGTATCAACTAATAAAGTTACGAGTACGACTAAAGCTACCTCCGGAAACGTGGGGCTCCCTAGAGGGAGAGAATAGAGCCCATGGTTCGGGGGTTAGACTCGAGCATGATGACTAACAGTCATTAACCATCGTAACCATCAACACTGCAGCTATTATTATTTATTAAAACAGTTTTCGAACGTTTGGCTAGGTCTACCACTAGTAGTAGTAACATGATTAGCGTTACATAAAGGTTTGGATAGGCAGACAGCAATAGGTTTATGTAGGCCTATTTGAAAAACAAAATTGAAAACATCAGAAAAAATAATTAAAGAAGAAAGCTTAAATTTTGCTCTTATTATTCCGCAGGAAAGATGAGTGAAGTGAGGCGTCTGGTGATGAATGCTGCCTGGCTTTCATCCATTTCAACAGCTATGCAGTTACGGCCCTCAAGGAGGCATGCAGCAACACATAAGGTTTTTACAATCTCTTTAATTAATTAGCTAGTTCTTTTATGGAAAAGGCGAGCATGACATTGATTGTATGTAATAATAACAGTCATGGCTATAGCAAAAGGGAAGCCTTATCAGAGAAAGACCAACCTTGGTGACGTTTGCTTTGAGCAGCTGATCGCTTCAGTGATTTTTTTTCTTTTATGAATGTGAAAGAGCCATATAAAAATACTGGCAATAAAAATAATCCAGGTGGTATGAAATTTCATAATTGTCCCTTTACACCTCCAAATGATAACATTTTTAGTGAAAAGAGAAACTATTGAATTTGATTTATTAATGCAGATATGTCTTTCGGTTTTAATACATGTATGCAAGTGTCGCACGCAGCCTTCAGAACATTGGCATTTGATAAATCTACTATTGACTCAGTCTGTGACCTCAAATGTTGACTCGGTCACTACTTATTTGCTTCTGATTTCAAAATATGTTTACTGCTTAATTTCAAAACAAAGCATTCAATGAAAATGTCAACCACTCAATATGACAGTCAAGGACAATTTTCATTGACCTTTCTGGTAACACTGTCACTTGTCCCTTTGGATGTCACTCATTTAAGTTTTTTAAAAACAGTGACAACATTGAAACCTCAGGGTAAGTTGATCTTTGACTCTGTCATGACCTGAAGTGGTGTCAAGGTCAATGCTCATTTGCTGTTAATGTTAATAATTTCTTATTGTTATTAATAAAGGCAAAAATGCTATGACCTTGACAGATGACCTGGTGACAGTGGAGGTGAAGTGTCATTGACCTTTGTGTGACAACAGTACCACTTATCCCTTTGGATTTCAGTTATTTAATGATTTTTCTTAAGTAAAATTGACAACCAAAGGAGTGACAACATGGACACTTTTGGACAAGTTGACCCTTGATCCATTCTGTGGCCTGAGCATATGTCAAGGTCAGCACTCACTTGCTCTCAATGTTAAACAATATCTATTGATTTATTTTACAGGTAAACATGCCACAACCTTGACAGATGACCTGGTGACATTGCAAGTGTCATTGACATTCGACTGATAGTGTCACTTGTTCGTTTTGATGTCGTTTATTTAATGTTTATAAGTGAAATAACAACCACAGGTGTGACAACACTTCCGGGTATGTTGACCTTTCACCCCTGTTATGACCTGAATTTGTGTCAACATCAGCACTCATTTGCTTTTAGTGTAAATAATTTATTATTGCAATTTAAAAAAAACTGCTATGACCTCTGGTGACAGTGCAGGTCAAGTGTCATTGACCTGAGGGTTGATAGTGTCACTTGACCCTTTAATTGTCATTTATTTAATGTTTTTTTTTTTAAAGTGACAACAAAAGTAGTGATAGATATACACTTCAAGATAAGTTGTCCCTTGACCCCCTCCTCCACTTGTTTAAAAAAATGTAAATCAATATTTATTTCAATTTTTAAAAGAAATTGGCAGATGACCTGATGACAGTGCAGGTCAAGTGTCATTGACCTTAGGGTTCACAGTGTTACTTGACCCTTAAAATGTTAGTTATTTAATTTTTTTAATAAAGTGACAACAAAAGTAGTGACAACACTGACATGACACTTCAGGGTAAGTTGGCCCTTGGCCCCTGCTGTGACCTGAATTTGTGTTAATGTAAGCACTCATTTGCATCTAATGTTAATCAGTATTTCTTGATTTACTTTACAGGTAAATATGCCATGACCTTGACGGATGACCTGGTGACAGTGGAGGTCAAGTGTCATTGACTTTTCGGCTGACAGTGTCAATTGACCCATTTAGATGTGAGTTTAATGCTTTTCAAATAAACATTTACACTTCAGGGTTAGTTGACCTTGACCCAGGGTCTGACCTGAACTTGTGTAAAGGACAGCACTTATATGCTTCTAATGTTAATCAATATTTATTGATTTATTGTTCAGGTAAACATGCCACGACCTTGATGAATGATGAATGACATGTTGACAGTGGAGGTCAAGTGTCATGAACCTTTCGGCTGACTGTCACTTGTCCTTTTGGATGTCAGTTATTTAACCAAAGGCTTGGCAACATTGATACTTCACCCCTGTTGTGACTTGAACTTGTGTCAAGGTCAGCACTTGTTTGCTTTTATCAATATTTATTGCAATTTAAAAGAAATTGACAGATGACCTGATGATTGACAGTGCAGGTCATGTGTCATTGACCTTAGGGTTCACAATGTCACTTGACCCTTAAGATGTCAGTTATTAATTTTTTTATAAAGTGAGAACAACATTGACATTCCAGGGTAAGTTGAACCTTGACCCCTGCTGTAACTTGAACTTGTGTCAAGGTCAGCACTTGTTTGCTTTTATCAATATTTATTGCAATTTTTTAAAGAAATTAACAGATGACCTGATGACAGTGCAGGTCAAGTGTTATTGACCTTCGGGTTCACAATGTCACTTGACCCTTAAGATGTCAGTTATTTTTTTTTTTTTATAAAGTGAGAACAACATTGACATTCCAGTGTAAGTTGACCATTGGCCCCTTTTGTGACCTGAACTTTTGTCAAGGTCAGCATTCATTTTTTTCTAATGTTATTCAATATTTATTGCAATTTTTAAAAAGCAAACATGCTCTGACCTTGACAGATGACTTGATGAAAGTGCAGGTCAAGTGTCATTGACCTTTGGGTCACAGTGTCACTTGACGTTTTAGATGTCAGTTATTTAATGTTTTTTTTAAACAAAGTGACAGCGAAAGGAGAGACAACATTGACATTTTATGTTGTGACCTGAACGTTTGTCAAGGTAATCACCCATATGCTTATAATGTTGATCAATATTTGATTTATTTTACAGGTAAACTTGCCTAGAGCTTGATGGATGACCTCGTGACAGTTGATGTCAAGTGTCACAGACCTTTTGGCCGACAGTGTCATTTGCTTCTGAGTGATAATGAAAGGAGTGACAACATTGACACTCCAGGGTAAGTTGAACCATGACCCCCTTCTTTGACCTGAACTTGTATCAAGGTCAGTATTCATTTTTTTCTAATGATAATATTGCATTTGTATAAGAGCAAACGAGCTATGACCTTGATAGATGACCTGACGAAAGTGCAGGTCAGGTGTCATTGACCTCTGGGTTGAATTTGACACTTTAGGGTAAGTTGACCCTTGTTTTGGCTTGAAATTGTGTCAAGGTCAGCACCCATATGCTTATGTTTAATTAATATTTATTGCAATTTTTAAAAAGCAAACAGCGTATGACCTCAATAGATGACCTGATGAAAGTGCAGGTCGGGTGTCATTGACCTTTGGGTTGACATTGACAGTTTAGGGTAAGTTGACCCTTGACCCATGTTTTGGCTTGAAATTGTGTCAAGTTCGGCACCCATATGCTTATGTTTAATTAATATTGCAATTTTTAAAAAGCAAACAGTGTGTGACCTCAATAGATGACCTGGGGAAAGAGCTGGTCAAGTGTCAACTGTTACTTTGGATGTCAGTTATTGAATCTTTTTTTAATAGATTAAAAACCAAAGGGTGACAACATTGCTATTTCAGGATAAGTTGACCCTTGCCCTCTGCTGTGACCAAAACTGGTGTTAATGTTTCTAATTTTAATCAATATTTACTGTTATTTTGAAAAACATGCCATGACCTTGACAGTTAAAATTATATTCAATAATCGAATAATTCTCCTCTACCCTCAACAGAAGCCGAATATGGTCATAAACCTGTTGCAGTGTGAATTCCCTGCTCAGTCCTGGATTGTCCTTGAGGAGTTGTCGCACTTGAAACAATAATTGTGGACAAAATAGGATTGAAGAAAGTTTCTTGTTTAAAAAAAAACACTGAGGGAGTTTAGGGTTAAGGCTGGTGGAAACTAGATAAATTGAGTGTGTCATGCAGTGGTGTTGAAAATGCTGCAAACGAGCCAGTAACAAAGGGAGTACAAGTACTATGTGATAGTGAATACATGCATATGTGTGCATGCACCTTGTGTCAAAACACTGCCACAAATATCACTGAATTGTTATGATAGTTTTCCTCTCAAGATGGGTACAGTGAATCTATGTATGGGAACAAAAGTCGGATGCTTGGATTTGCTTTTACCGTAGGATTTATCTCTGTTGCTTGGTTCTATTTTTAAAT
>CM055816.1:104673970-104726412 GCA_029582265.1 Zoroaster sp. YZ-2022 | reverse complement strand
CTGCAATCCCTGTAGAGTACAGGGAAGGGTGCAAAGGAATTGCTTTGTCAAAATTTACTGAAGCTGACATCAATGAACCACTAGCTATGTACGCCTGAAGTAGCTGATGTCTTTCACTAAGTGTCTTAGTAACATGTTTGAAGTTCTGGCAATGCTGCAAGCACTTCTTAAAATAAGAGTGCTTACTTTCAAACCTCATAGTCCACATTCTCATTGAGGGCCCAAACTTAAGTATCATCTCAGCATAGTGAGCCATATAGTGGTGTTTAGGACGAAGTTTACATTCACTGAATGTAACCTTCCTCTCTTCCAGATATTCATCTACAACCACATTTAGTTAAGCTACTTGTTCTGTTGATATGTGTGGAGAACACAAACTCTACAATCTCTCTGAGTTGTAAACACAACTGCCATACAGGATTTTCTAGCCTGTTGATTTTATCACCTATTACCAGTGGTAGGATCCTCAACAAACACCAATTCTGAATGGCATGCCCACCAAGAATCGTCCCATTCTCACGCACTTCAGGAGGTTTATTACTGGCATCACTACCAAGGCACTCAAAACTCCTTATTCTCTTATTTAGCATCTCATATGTGAACCAACATTTGGTTTTTACAAAGTACTTTAAGTACAAGGCCATGTCATAAGTATCCACCCCTTCAAACAAATCATGGCCTAAGCAGGGGGGGCGGGGGGAGCCCGGGAGAGCAGACATGAAAGTATTTCAGTAAATTGAAAATTGACTGAAACTTAATTCCCATATGACTCTTCAACTCAGGATTTTGTTCAAGGTGCTCAACTGCATCATCATACTTGGCTCGGGTCCTTTCTTCGCCAACTTCAAAGCCGTGTCCAGAGTGAAACTCATTCAGGGTAATATGACAATATCGGCAAAAATATTGGTTAGTACTGAAGTTCTCGTAGTAAATAATGATGGTGCAAACCCATTCAGTGACACTACATCTTTGTTGACTTTTTGTTTTGGTTTTTCAATATGCATTTGTCATACATATTAAAATACAGTGAATCCGTAAATATACAGTGAATCCAAAGATTGTCCATTTGACAATGAGTTTTGTGGGAATAGTAGGCTTTTTTGTTTGAACGTACCAATACTATGGGATGGATCTGTAGATATTAATTGGGGTTAATCGATGCAATTGTTTATTTCACACAAAGTCTTTCACTTACCTACACGTACGCGTAGTCTGGTTCCTTCTTCAACGACCCCTCTCCAGTTACTAATGTTTAGAACATGTATCCTTTATATACTGTCTTTTCAAATCTCTTTTCAAATCATGGTGTCATGCAATTATAATCTATATTTCAATATTTGAAATTTTGAATGTACTTTTTACATCAAAATCTTACCTTTTTATCATAAAGTTAACAGTAAATATTTTAAAATGGCTTAAAATTACCCATTTTCACATATTTAAACCTTGGAAATGATTCGAGCACAAAGCTAGGTCAAATTAAGGTCAGATAATTTACATATTGGATATATCCCTGAGTGCAATGGGAGCGGCCGTAATACGGGTTTCGGCCGTAAAACACTGAAAAAGGAATGATACGGTAATTCACCGTGGAATTTACACACTTTTCGCCGTAAAATTACGTATGATGCGCCGTAGTTAGGTTGTACACATTTTAACTACGTTGTGCCCACGTTGAACATCGACCTTGTATACTGCACAACATTTGCCGACGTTGACAAAACCTTAGGACGCAGACGTTACGTTGCCCACATTATAACTACGTTGTGCCAATGTTGAAAATTGACCTGTTATACTATACAACAATTGCCGACGTTCACAAAACCTTAAAACGCCAACGTTACATTGTCCACACTATACTTACGTTGTGCCAACGTTGAAAATCGACCTTGTATACTGCACAACATTTCTCGACGTTGACACAACCTTAGGACGCCGACGTTACATTGCCCATATTTTAACTACGTTGTGCCAACGTTGAAAATCGACCTGTTATACTGCACAACATTTCCCGACGTTGGCACAACCTTAGTATGGCGACGTTACATTGCCCACACTATACTTACGTTGTGCCAACGTTGAAAATCGACCTTGTATACTCTACAACATTTCCCGACGTTGGCACAACCTTAGGACGCCGACGTTACGTTGCCCATAGTATAACTACGTTGTGCCAACGTTGAAAATCGACCTGTTATACTGCACAACATTTCCCAACGTTGGCACAACCTTAGTACGCCGACGTTACGTTGTCCGTATTATAACAACGTTGTGCCAACGTTGAAAATCGTTTAGAAAGTGACTCCGACCTTCCCGACGTCCGTACAACGTCCGTTTTTTGACGCCGACTTATCCGACGTTCACCTACGTCGGCCCAACGTATGCATGTTAGCTGGTATGAGGTGCGTGTGTGTTAAGCTTATGCACGACAGGCGATATAAAAATGCTTCATGTGCAGTTTAACCATCACTTAGCTTAAGCCTAGCTCTATGCAGCTAGCTGATGCACCTGAGCTTGTTCCCGCTCGTGAGCTTGCATCTCCTCTGTGTGCGTGCGCATTAATCTCTCGAGTTTATATCCATGGTTATTTATTTCAATGTTAACCAAATGCGTGACTTTAAAATTTAGGCTGACTTATTTGTGTCGGAGAAATATTGGAATCGTATTTATATTAATGTATGTTTTAGCGTTTTGTATTTGTAACAAACAATAACAGCAAGTGGCGAATTATTTTTCTACGTCCGCGCATTTGTTTTTACGTGAGCAGGCCGCTCTTGGCACTTGCGCGGAAAGAGCCGCTACCAGACATGCAAGAAACCGTCATGGCGTCGGGAGATTTGGCATGGAGACTGCGACGACCGAGGAATTGTGCAAAATTCTCAAAAAAATGGTATCCCAGAGGATGTTGATAAATTCAAAAGTGAGTATAACATAGATCACATGGGTGGAGGCCCCAACAATTTAAGACATTTGAGTTAAGCGGGATTTAAGTCTGTATCCGGTCCAACGTTAACGATGGTCTAAGACTTAAGTAACAAGTAGCCTAGGCCTAACACTACAGTACAGGCTTATTTGATGAGTGTTTGTAATGTTTTAACGTTGCGGTAGATTGCCATAATAACTTGGCGACTTTTCCAGAAAGTGTTTAGATAAATCAGGCGTAATGTTTTTTGTTTTGTTTTGTTTTTATACTTATGCCTAGCATAGTACTACTGAGTACTGTAGCTTTGTCAGTGTCAAGTAACATTAGTAAAATAATTGCCATGTAGGCCTACTCTCCAATAACTTCTAACGTTAAAAACACAGACTGCAGTATTTGGCATAACCAAATTCAAAAATAAAAGTTGATTTCCCAAACTTATTTTTGGTCACATAACAAAGTTACATAAAAATAAATTCTCACAAAGGTCATTTTGTGGTCACATGGTGTGTTATAAATTGGGACAGTTTTACTTTTCGGATGGGTCATAGCATGTTCAAGACCTAGGCCAATATCATGACTATGTAAAATAAATAGTGTGTACAACCAAACATGTTTGGTTTGCCCTTTTGTATGAGGTACACACAATTTAGTTTTGCATAGTGGCCTAGGTCACCAATGAACATGCTATAACCCATTATTTCTAATTCTAAACTGTCCAAATTAAAAATTAAAAATATAATCAAATAAATAAATTACAAACTGATTTTTGGCAAATACCTGTAGGCCTAAAACCAATTTTTAGGTGTTCGAGCTACAGCGCGAGCACCTATTGTTTTTGTTCGTTTTTTTCTTTTTTTTTCTTCTCCTTCTTCTCCGGATAGAATGTCTACAAAAAACACATACTTGCAAACTTCACATGAACTTGAAACTTGGCATATACTTAGAACTTAACACGTAGATGAAACATAATTTGTGACGTCTTGATTAGGTCATCAGATATCGAATCACGATAAATCAAAGTTAATAATTTAAAAAATCATATCAAGGGATCTGAAAAATCAATACATTTCCTGATTTAGTCGGGGAAAATATGTAGTTTATCATGAGTGTAAAGAGTGTGAAATATGTGACATTAGAGACAAGGATATGTTTGAGTTTGATATTTATTTTTACTGAAAACACGACATTTTTGTAAAAAAAGAAAGACACTTTTTGTGAAAATGTACGCGCCCAATCTGTTATTTCCACTACGTCCGCAATACTCAATCGAGTGGGCGGGGCATAGAAAACAGTCCGGCCGGCGGAACGCTAATATGGATTGTCGCCCTCTATCGGCAGAAACGATTGTCTACAAAAACACATACTTGCAAACTTCACATGAACTTGAAACTTGGCATATACTTAGAACTTAATACGTAGATGAAACATAATTTGTGACGTCATTATTAGGTCATCAGATATCGAATTACGATAAAGAATTCTTTATAAGTTAAAACGTTTCGATTACGTTGAAAATCAAAGTCTACACGGCTGTTTCAACGCTAAAAAGTGCGCCCTCTGTTGGTGAATCTAAATCAGCTCTGGTCGTGCTCATTATGTATGCATGTTTAAGGAATTGAGCGTTTACGCTTCGGAAATGCAATTGACTCGGCTATCGTGACCCCTGAAAAAAATTGTGTTTCTGATCAATTCGTTTCGCAACATGTATTATGTGATTGATTAAAATCCTTTTTAGGTTCTTTTTTATGTCAGCATAATCTATTTATTCTGAAAAGAGGTAAATTCACAGTTTTTGCACTATTGTACAAATAGAAAACAGTCCGGCCGGCGGATCGGAACGCTAATATGGATTGTCGCCCTCTATCGGCAGAAACGATTGTCTACAAAAACACATACTTGCAAACTTCACATGAACTTGAAACTTGGCATATACTTAAAACTTAACACGTAGAAGAAACATAATTTGTGACGTCATGATTAGGTCATCAGATATCGAATTACAATAAATCAAAGTTTAATATTTAAAAAAATCATATCTCAACAACCACAAAAGGTAAATTCACAATTTTTGTACCATTGTATAGATTGTTAATTGTGGAAAAATATTTACACAAAGGTGACCCCAATTTTACCTCACTTCCTGTCCAAACCGGAAGTCAAAGTTTAATATTTGTAATAATCATATCTCAGCAACCACAAGAGGTAAATTCAGTTTTTGCACTATTGTACAGATTGTTAATTGTCAAAAATGTTTACAAAAACATGACCCCAATTTGACCTTTACTTCCTGTCTAAACCGGAAGTCAAAGTTTAATATTAAAACAAATAATGATGCAAAGTTTCTTTTAAAAACATTCTGACGTCGTCATCACTGCCCTGACAAAACTCGAACACCTATGTGTTTGTATTATCACAAACACTGCCGTCTAGTTTTATTTATTTTAGTAACATTTTATCCATCATGCAGATTTCAGTAAGCATAATATTTTTACCAATAAATTTTAAATGCCTGAAAAAACTTTGAAATCATCTTAGTTGTCTTCTAATCAGGGGAAACATAGTATCTGATATACAGGTAGGCCCCAGACCAGTATAATTTGTAAAGTAACAAAACCTGAAAAAATCACCCTTAAACAAAGTTTTAGAAAAACGACCTTGTGATAATTTAACAAGTTTTAAGTTTTTTCATGCATGTTGGAGTAGTACCACTTTTTAATTAGGCCCTACCCATTGTATCTTTTTTGTTGATGCAGGTGAAGGCATAGGGCCACGAAGGCTACTCCAAAAACGTCTTCCCCAGCTTTTGGGAAATATGGTAAGATTGGTTTGAAGACAGGATAATGTGGAGTGTCGTGGCCGAGCGGTCTAGCGCACCGAACTCAAGTTCTGGTGTTGCCAGCAGCAGGGTGTGGGTTCGAGCCCCGGTCGTGACACTTGTGTCCTTGAGCAAGGTACTTAACCATAATTGCTTCGTCCTTCGGATGGGACGTAAAGCCGTAGGTCCCGTGTGTTGTATAATGCACGTAAAGTGGATTGTCGTGCGGTCTAGCGCACTGAACTCAAGTTCTGGTGTTGCCAGCAGCAGAGTGTGGGTTCGAGCCCCGGCCGTGACACATGTGTCCTTGAGCAAGACACTTAACCATAATTGCTTCTCTCCACCCAGGGGTTAAATGGGTACCTGTGAAGGCAGAGATGGTTTGCTCTATATGCGCTAGAAATGGCAGCAATTGAGCTGTATACTCCCCAGGGAGCTGAGATGGTTTCAGGAATGATTTATGAGCCTTATGAGCCTTATGAGCAGGGATAATAATATAATGCGCCTTGAGCGCCACTTAGTTGGTGGATACGTGCGCTATATAAATCTATACATTATTATTATTATTATTATTATTATTATTATTATTATTATTATTATTATTATTATTATTATTATTATTATTATTATTATTATTATTATTAATGTCTTATCAGTGCTTGTTGTGCCCATATAGGACAAACCTGGAAGTCTGCTTTTCCAAACACCTAATTGCAAAGCATAAGTATGATGCAGGTTTTGTTGTCAAATGCTGTCATTGTGAAGCCACCTATAAGAAGTATGATTCGTTCCGTAAACATATGCATCGTAAGCATAAAGTTGAATTGACAGCGGAGAACAATATTACTGAAGATGATTTTGTTGATCTGGAGAGCAATCTGTCGGAAGAACTGCAATTAGACATTAATGATAAAGCTATAAGTTCAACAACAGGGCAGTGTGCCTCATATATTCTTCAGCTAAACACTACAAAGAGTGTGTCACAGACTGCTGTGGATGATGTTGTCAGTAACACCAAACAACTTATTTCACACATTAATGCAATTAATTGTCAGAAAGTTAAAGATCATCTTCGGTCGATTGGTGTTAACATGGATGGTGTTGGTCTGGAAAGTATTTTCACAGATAATGCATTTCTCGGTTTGGAGACGAGAGCTCAGCAGGAAAAATATTTCAAAGCAAACATGGGTTTTATTGCACCTGAACAAGTACAGATTGGCACTAAGTTTGTGGTCAAAACAACCGAAGACAATAAACGTGCGATGTTCTCTGAGGCAGTGTGTGGATATTATGTTCCTTTTCTGAAGTCGCTAGAAAGTCTCCTGAAGCACAATGAGGTAGCAGAAGTTATAAAAGGACACAAGTCAACCGATGGATTTATGTATGATATTTGTGATGGGTCTTTTATGAGGGAACATCAACTTTTTAAAGAAGATGACCAAGCTATTCAGATTGTAATGTACAATGATGATATTGAGATAGTCAATCCTATCGGTTCTCATGTGAAAAAACATAAACTTTCCATGTTTTACTGGTATCTTGGAAATATTCACCCCAATCACAGATCAAAGTTAACTATGATGAATTTGCTGGCAATTGCTAAGTCTGATGATTTGAAGAGTGACCAGGCAGGATTTAACAGTAATTCTCCTGCTATGAGTGCCCTGCTGAATGATTTCAGACTGTCCCTCAAACATCTTGAAACCGAAGGAATAACCTTTTCCTATGGTGGCAGTGAGTACAGGAAGAGAGGTGCTCTAATTGCGGTTCTTGGAGACACGCCAGCGCTTCATGTCATTGGAGGGTTCAAGGATGGTGTATCATTCGCATACAAAAAAATGTAAAAACTGTGAATGCAGTGGAGAAGAAATGAGGCAGCATTTTACTGAATCTCACTTCACTCTAAGAGAAGAAGATGAACATAGAAGAAGGTGTGAAACACTGGGTAATCTCAGTAAAGAAGCACAGACTTATTGGTCAAAGCATTATGGAGTCAACAGCTCAAGTGTTCTGTTGAACTTTCCATTTTTTAGTGTGACAAAGTGTCTTTTTGGTGATGTAATGCATATTCTGTTTGAAGGTATAGTGCCTCATGAAATTATACTTTTGCTACGCCACTGTGTATCCGAAGGCTACTTTTCAGTTGCAAGGTTTAACAGCACTTTAAAGGCTTTTAACTTTGGGATGCGTTGGTCAAAAAGTAAGCCTTGTGAATTAAGTACAAAAAACATCAAACCAAGAGGCAAACTGAGGCAGGATTCATCACAAACAGGGTGTTTGGCTTTGCACATGCCATTAATTGTTGGTCATATGGTTCCTTCAAATGATGAAAAGTGGAAGAACTTCCTTCGTCTTGTGCAAATAATTACTCTCTGTACTTCCCACCGTGTAAATGCTTCAACTGTTGCTGCCTTGAAACAGTTAGTTGCTACACATCATTTTACCTTTACAAGTATTTATCCTGATGAAGCGTTCACACCGAAAATGCATTATTGTGTCCATCTCCCAAGACAAATGCAAGAGTTTGGACCTTTGCGCAATGTGTGGACAGTGCGCATGGAAGCAAAGCATTCACAAGCAAAGAAAAGGAAATGGAAGAATTTCCGAAACATCCCATACTCAATCAGTATGCATCATCAAAAGTGGTTGTGTTCCAAGATGACATCAGGAGATGGCAGAAGTCTGCCAAATTTTGTTAAGGATGTGGATGAGGTTCATGAAGGAAGAAATGAGGTTATAGATGAGAACCATCCATATTATGTCACTCTCATTACATCAAATCCAGAAATCACGGGGATCTTTCCATTAATTGTCACTTATACAGCAAAAGCTACCATAAGTGCAATTACGTACAGAGTGGGTGATATCTTGTATTACTATACCTCATACATATTCATGATCGAGAGCCGAATTCTCACTGGTCCATTCACCGTCACGTGCCAGATGCTATTTTGGCTATTTACCAAGCGCCCGCGAGTATTCACGCACAGGGTAAATACGCATGCGCAGTAGTGCGTAGTAGACTGTCGCATCGGGGAACAGGCCCGGCGGGGAAATAGTCCCTGCCGGCGGGGAACAGTCGCACGGGTGTAGTACGCACGCGCGAACATCGCCCTAGCTACATACACATGAAAAGATGGCGGCACACGTAAATGTCAATTCGCGTTTTACCGAGCTCAATGATGCCGAACTAGAGAATATTGTGAATATGTATGACCCTCAAACCATGTTATATTTGTATACTATAAGCGAGAAGAAAACAAATACTTCGGCCAAATTCTAGCTATCATAGTTCACAATATGCAGAAATACGTCATATTACGGAAGTTGGACTTGATCAAGTTTAACTCACATTTGAACAGTTACGAAGTCACACCCAACAATGAAGTTCTGTGCATTCATCCCATCCCATCCCATACCAGCGCCTTCTAGCGATATGTTTTAAGTGTTACTTATTGCGTGCAAGTACTCATTTGACGAATCTTAAGTCACATGTTAACAATGATCCCAATTGATGAGGACATCAATTACCGTCACTTCCGAACACCTTGAGTTTGTTCACAAACTCTGAATTTCTAGTTTTTATTATCACGCTTCCGCCATCTCTGCCATTTTTGTATTATGAAATAGTTTTCATTAGTCAGTGTTGTAGGACTCAATATTAGTCTTGACTTGGCTTTAGATATTGTGGTCTTGTTCTTGGTCTCCATCTACTGAAGTCTATATTTAGCTGGTCCGTGACCAAGACCTGGAAAGTTTAAAGTGTTTACTTTTACCATTGGTCTCTGCCCTAACCTCAGATTTTGAGGTCTTGTTCTCAGATTCAGACCTCTGGGTATCGACTATAACACTGTCTTTAATTTAAATTGTTGTTCCACTAAGATCAGACTAATGTCCATGTCAACCTCATATATTTAGATTGCAACAGATGTAATACGCAAAAGGTCTTTTATGTGCCACAACCTCTGGTCTTTCCACTGCCCTGCACAATCATATAAATAATTGCCACAAAAATTAATTTTCACCATTTCCATTTTCCACAACTCACTATACCATGTATACAGCTGCTGCAGGAGATGAAACTGTGCGACATTGAAGTAAACAATTTCTACAACGACAACTATGTGAAAGTGTTGGAAAGTCTGGCACACTTGTTTGACATCCCATGTAAGGTATGATTATCAAAGTTAAACAAGTATTTGGTATAAATGTATCCTACAATTTGAATTGTTAATGCACGTATTCATGAGTCCTCACTTTGCTGTGTGCAAGCATGACAAGCAACACATTAATTTTGTATTGTGGAATCGAAGCTATAGATTAGAACAACATACATAATAATTATAGGGTTTCACTGTGAAACCCTATACATGATGTGTATGTTTTGGGTGACTTTCACAGTACCCAAAATTAAATAAAGTGTTGCAAATCTGCATTCATAAATACTTCATACAGTTCGGGCAGTCCTAGTGGTTGAAGGGTAGTCACATGGCAATGTTTACCTGATATTAAACGACTAATAAAGACATGACTGGAGCTGTTTAAGAATGGTTAGAGTGTGAATGGCATATAAACTTGAATCCAAAACTTACTGGTAGAAATTGAATAATATGCCTCCACAAATTTTAAAAGTGAGCCAAAAGTAATGGTCAAAGTAATTGTGCCACCAATTGTCCATTGACTCGAACATGAGTGCATCTTTAATAGTTACGCAAGTCATTAGATATGAAAAAATTTCCTTTTCAAGTTCCTTAATTTAAACCCCATTTCTGAATACAATTCTTACCTTTAATGTCTTTAAATCTGTTTGTAATGAAATTGTTCCAAACAGGAAGTACCAGGACCCAGCAGGTCAGAAGCAGACATAATTGTGAGTATACCCAAACATCACTTAGCAAGCGTCATATTTATCTTTGTGGACATTTTGTACAGAACTTGCATACAAATACTTACTAATGCTGCATTCATTAAAACACCATATCTGGGGAAAAAATGTTGTAATTGTAAATTTGTTTCTAATCAAAACAGCAAACCCCAGGACCTAGCCGTAGCAGGTCATCACAAGAAATCATGACTGTGAGTATACACAATCTCACTTATAAGAAGTTAAATTTATTTTCGTACAAAACTTGCATACAAATATTTATGGATGTATCATTAATTTAATGACCTTTCATCTGGTTTATTAGGAAGCAACATCATATACCAACACCCATCTTCACGAGTTAACATTCTGTGGACTTAGGCAAGTAAGTATAACCCTAACCCAACTTTTACTACTTTTTCTTTTAACTAGGAACCTTCCTCAATACAACACCATATGGGGACTCAACACCCAAACCTGTGGTCTGTTATCAAGATTCTATATTCTATACCACTCCCAATGGTAATCATTCCCTGTTTGCCAAAATCACGTTGCATTAAAACAATGAAGGTTATTCTTTACCATTTAATTGTTTTGCAGCAGGACTCAAATGTAGCCCCATCAGTCAGAGGCAGGCATTTGAGGAACATACATGTATAAGTGCTTAGCAAAAACAAAAATATAAAAAAATGTGTACAGATATTATGCAGAAAGCAAGGCAAAAGAAAAAAATGAAATGGTACTTACTAATTGAATGGTGTCAAATATTTGGGGGTCATATAAAAACTGAAGTTTGTGGAAACAAGAAAAAAGTAAATATGATGCTCAGTTGTCAAATGAAGATAACTGCAAAATGTTTTATTTACCATTCATACTTTTCAATGATAAGTAGACATAAAAATAACACGTTTTCCCTTTCTAACTTAGATGCGTTACGCAACCCTGAAGCTCTTCAGTGAAGAGCAAAACAGAACGCTGCTGGAGCAGTTTAAAATTCTACATGCGAAAGAAAGGTCCTTGCCAGGATAGAAAAAACCCAGAAAGACCTGAGTGGTATGTATACACAATTTTTACACTAATTTGTAATTGAACTTCCCGATATCGGTGAGAGAATAAACATTAGGCATGTTGGTCTTTATTGTAGATTTAAAACTGATTGGGATGTACCTCAGGCAAAATAGAACCAAGCAACAGAGATTAATTCTACGGTAAAAGCAAAACCAAGCATCCAACTTTTGTTCCCATTCATAGATCCACTGTACCCATCTTGAGAGGAAAACTATCATAACAATTCAGTGATATTTGTGGCAGTGTTTTGACACAAGGTGCATGCACACATATGCATGCATTCACTATCACATAGTACTTGTACTCCCTTTGTTATTGGCTCTTTGCGGCATTTTCAACACCACTGCATGACATACTCAATTTATCTAGTTTCCACCAGCATTAACCCTAACTCCCTCAGTGGCTTTTTTAAACAAGAAACTTTCTTCAATCATATTTTATCCACAAGTAATGTTTCAGGTGCGACAACTCTTCAAGGACAATCCAGGATTGAGCAGGGAATTCACAGTGCAACAGGTTTATGATCACATTCGAGGAAAAGTAGTAATTGTGTGTTAATCCAGCTATAAGGTCCGTCGATTTATCAATATTATTCGATTATTCAATATTATTTTAACTGTAAATACCATATTGTGACCACTCAGTTATAAAATCACTCATTGGGTATAGTTAATTACTTGTTTACTAATCAGCCCCACCTTTAATACATTTATGTATGGCTATTAAAGCAGTAAATTAAAAATGTTTAACTGTAAATACCATAGGCCTATTATGACCACTCAGTTATAAAAATCAATCACCATTGGGTATAATTAATTTGCAATAAATATTGATTAACTTTGCTAACCTTGACACATGCTCATGTAACAGCAGGGGTCAAGGGTCAACTTACCCTGAAGTGTCAATGTTGTCACGCCTTTGATTGTCAATTAATTGTCATTTGCATTTAGGGTGACATGTCACCCCAAATGCAAATGACACTTGACCTCCACTGTCACCACGTGATCTGTCAAGGTCATGGTATGTTTATTTTTCAAAATAACAGTAAATAGTGATTAAAATTAGAAGCAAATGAGTGGTTACCTTGACAGCAGTTTAGGTCACATGGCCTCCATTGGTCAACTTATCCTGAAATGTCAATGTTGTTACCCCTTTCGTTACAGCTCTATTGAAAAACATTAAATAACTGACATCTAAAGAGTCAAGTTACATTGTCAACCCAAATGTCAATGACATCTGACCTGCACTTTCAGGTCATCTGTCAAGGTCATAGCTCGTTTGCTCTTATAAAAATGCAATAAATATTGATTATCATAAGAAAAAAATTACTGCTGACCTTGACACAAGTTCAGGTCAAAGAAGGGATCAAGGGTCAACTTACCCTGGAGTGTCAATGTTGTCACTCCTTTCGTTGTCACTTTAAGAAAACCTTAAATAACTGACATCTAAAAGGTAAAATGACATTGTTAACCCTAAGTTCAATGACACTTGGCCTGCACTGTCATCAGGTCATCGGTCAATTTCTTTTAAAAATTGAAATAAATATTGATTTACATTGTAAAAAATAAGTGCTGACCTTTACACATGCTCAGGTCACAGTGGGGGTCAAGGGTCCACTTACCTTGAAGTGTAAATTTTATCACTACTTTCGTTGTCACTTTATTTAAAAACCATTAAATAACTGACAATTAAAGGGTCAAGTGACACTATCAACCCTAAGGTCAATGACACTTGACCTGCACTGTCACCAGAGGTCGTAGCACGTTTGCTTTTTAAAAATTGCAATAATAAATGATTTACACTACAAGCAAATGAGTGCTGACCTTGACACAAATTCAGGTCATAACAGGGGTGAAAGGTCAACTTACCCGGAAGTGTTGTCACGCATTTGGTTGTCACTTCACTTAAAAACATTAAATAACTGACATCAAAACGGACAAGTGACAATCTCAGTCGAAATGTCAATGACACTTGCACTGTCACCAGGTCATCTGTCAAGGTCGTGGCATCTTTACCTGTAAAATAAATCAATAGATATTGTTTAACATTGAGAGCAAATGAGTGCTGACCTTGACACATGCTCAGGTCACAGAATGGATCAAGGGTCAACTTGTCCCGAAGTGTCAATGTTGTCACTCCTTTGGTTGTCATTTTACTTTTACTTAATTAAAAAACAATTAAATAACTAACATCCAAAGGGATAAGTGGTATTGTCACCCCAAAGGTCAATGACACTTCACCTTCACTGTCACCAGGTCATCTGTCAAGGTCATAGCAATTTTGCCTTTAATAAAGGCAAAATAAAGTTTATTAATAACAATAAGAAATTATTAACATTGACAGCAAATGAGCGGTGACCGTGACACCACTTCAGGTCACGACAGGGTCAAGGATCAACTTACCCCGAGGTTTCAATGTTGTCACTGTAATAAAAAAAAAAAATAAGTGACATAAGGAACAAGTGACAGTGTCACCAGAAAAGTCAATGAAACTTGTCCTTGACTGTCATATTGAGTGGCTGATGACATTTTCATTGAATGCTTGGTTTTGAAATTAAACATAAACATAAGTAAACATATTTTGAAATCAGAAGCAAATGAGTAGTGACCTAGTCACCATTTGAGGTCACAGACTGGGTCAATGGTAAATTTATGAAAAGCCAATGTTCTAAAGGCTGCATGCGACACTTGCATACATGTAGAACCACTGCAGTTTTTTTTTTTGAAACAAATGTCACCTTACCACAATTTGGATCCACTGCTGTTCTCTTCTGTTTGTTAATATTACTTGAGCCAAGGACAATTCCTTATGTTCTTCACCCTGTAACAAGAAATGAGTATCAAGAAAAAGTAAAAATCACTCGAATGTTACTCGAACAAGGACTGTTTAAGGCAATCTTTGTACACTAATCACTTCATCCCAGTGAAATGCTTTGCCGCCAGACTGCAAATGCACACTATGTAGAGTGTAAGATTTTCATTTACATGCTAAGTGAACATGCTGATTTAGCTTGTTTGCATCATAAAAAAAAGGACGATAGCAATAGGTTTAGGCCTATGATGTACAGTACAACTGCAATTTTTTTCTTTCAAGATATTTATTTCAAGACGTGAACATGCACTGACGGACAAAAATGCTTCTGAGTGATGTAGCTTTGTAAACTCATCATAGCTTACAGTAGTACATAGCAGTATAGTACATGTACTTCGTATCTCATGTAGACCCTCTACATGTATCTTTTTATGACTTGCTAACAGAAACCTACATTGCAATAAACTGTCAAAGGATGTTTGCACCTTTGATTGTTGGATGCAATAAGATCCTTCCGAGTCATACATGTACATTTGACAGTCACGGTTTTACTAAAACGTCTATGGAAAATGGAGGAAAACATGGAGCCAAAAATAAGGGCTTTTACTTGAAAACACCCTGACTGTTTGAGCACGATGACGTCATCACTTATAATTCTATGTTCAGAACTTCACTGTCGCAAAATTCACATTTCAAGCCTGTACTTGCCTGTGTAAACGTCAATGTATCATAGAGTTACATAGCATGTTCAACCCACTGGTCTCATTCCCTACTCATGTGAAGGTTGCAAGGTTGCATAAGTGCACCAGGCTACAAATCCTTAGACTCACCAATAAGAACAAGTGCATGCAAATTGGTTAGTGTGTACAAAAAGTATTACCCGTAATGATGTGAATTTACAAACACATGCTGGAAACAAAGGAAGAAATTAGAGAAGTCTATTATTTTTGTTGCCAATGTAGCGATGCTCAAAGTCGATGTGTTTTGATGCAGCACGACTTATACAGTGACGTCTGAATCTTAGTTTTTAATGATATTTAGGTGCCGGGGCTTATATTCCAAGCAGCTCATATTCCGAAAGGCAGTTTTGCGGTCACGGTGTTGGTGATTCTTTTAATTAATTTGATGCAGTGAAAGTCGTCAGCTGGAAAAATACGGAATGACGCCATTGGGCTCTACAATCAGAACATTTTCCGTACAAATACCATTAGCAAGCAAAAGTCCAGTTACAAATATAACGACTACCTTAAAAATACATTGTATCAGTAAAAATGTGCCAATTACATGGTTTGTATTACTTTGCTTGTACTGAAAAAACATGTTACAGTATAAATTATCCATAGCTAAGAGGTCTTGGAAGACTACCATGAAGAGCTAAATGTATGATCACCGCGGCGCAGCTAATCATACACCTCATGTGAGACCCCATGTTATGAAATACATACTGGACAACAGAGACCCGAGGACAGTGATTTTTGTGCAGGTCAGTAACTCACGGCTGTACAAGTCTGACAGTCTTTTACATCATCATGTTTAATTGTGTATAATGTACTAGTTGCAAAGTTGTCGAAGACCTACCGTAACTAATAACGTACGTGTTTTTAATCCGTCTTGTGAAAGTATACCTGGTACAGTAAAATGTTGAAGCTGCAAGACTGGAGGTCTTCGACAACTTAACCAAAATTTGAGCCCTGGACCCATGTAAATAGTGCCAATAATCAGGATTTTCTCCAATTCTTGGCCCTACGACAACAATGGTCGAGGGCGATTGATGTATTTTCAGCTAAAAACAACCTTTTTAATGCCTAAATTTCCCCAACAATCTTCACTTACTCATTTCACAATTGTTGCGAGGAAGAATTAAAGTTGCTCAACTAAAAACAAAAATAATGTTAAGCTGACTGGACTGTCTTTGACAAAGTTTGAGGGGTGTTCATGATCGTGTGACTTCGGAAACTTGAGGGTCTAATTTATATAATGCCTTAACCCTGGGGGAAGCGAAGGTACTCACGCCGTAGGCAATAATTAATATTTTTGTTAATTACAACAACATTTTTTATTAAATTTCGCTGAAATTATTTTTCATCCAACCCTGAACAGTCCTTAAAAGAGTGGCTGAACCGATTTTGCCCTAGAGGTCATTCACTGGGTAGGCCAATTGTTACAAATGTGGGTCTCAGCCAAGCACCATTGAATTGTGCACAAAAAGCTAATCCCCTTGTAGCAAACTTGCCGCCTCTGTATCAACAAGCTGTCTGTCATCTTGAATGGAAACCACAGCTGTTTGTTTACAATCCTTACCCAGAAATACCCTCAGGGTCATTATAGGTGACCTGGTTTCTGTTAATTTTTTACCCTGTGGCTGTTTCATGTGTCAGTGCTTGTATTGCAGTGCAATACCAATTTCAATGTTTACATGGTTGCAATGCTGTACATGTACATGTACTTCAAAAGAAAACCTGTCTGTCTATGGCTGTTTGGTGTATGGATTGTATTGGATGTGGGTGTGGTGGTTTGGGGGGGGGGCTGATGATGGTAGTTGGTATGGGCAAAGTAAAATTCTCCCCTATAGCAAACCAAGGAATATGGTACTGGGCCAAATAGTGTGCTGTTAGTGGCACAGCACATGACATCAAAGCATATGCAAATAATGCTGGACTACATAACATCAGGCTATTGTGTCATTTGTGGGTGGGGGTATAATAGTTGTGGTTTACCCTTGTAGTGTTGTAAACAGCTGTGTGCAGTAATCAAACAGTAAATAGATACCTGCTGAGTGGTTTGGGGATGGCAGTTGCCATAGGGCTGGGGGCGCGGATTTCGACATGTACTATTTTTGGCAAATCAGTGGTGAACCAATGTGTCAATTGCCAGAATGTTAAAATCTTTGGTGTGTGTGTCCAGTGAACTTAGATTCATCTGTTCAGACCATTAGAAAAAGATGTGTGCCCCCAAACACAGTTATTTACACCCCAACATAAAACGCCTACCGCGTGAGCACCTTCGTGCAACCGCGTAAATATTTTAAATCGGTGGCTCGCAAAGTTAAAATAATCCCCCAAAGCAATAGTGACCCATGCTTGTTTGTGCTCAGACCATGGAGGGAGAAACTTAGACGAAAGTTGTGATGGGGAATTGTCATGAACGTGCCTGTACCCTCGTAGTGCACATTGTGTTGTTAGTCGCCGTAAGCCTCACGTTAACTTGCCCCACTTGTGTGGCACGGACCTGTATCCTTAGCCACACGCCGGTCCCATTGACAGCAATGACGCGATTTTGTAAATTCTTAGCGCTCAAATTGACGATATTTGCAACTATTTTGACACACTCGAGACGTTCCTTACATGTTAAACTATCAAAGTGGCCCAAAAATATTGTGATTTTACTTACATTTAAATTTCGTGACATATGGTGGTCGAAAATAATACACTTGCAGATTTCAACGTTCGGCCATCTTGAATTTATGAAGAGAGGTCAACGGAAAATCAACTTCCGCGCGCAACAATTTTATGACGGCTGTTTTATGTTTGCACACACTTGATGTATTTTAGCTAAATATCGTCAATTTGAGCACTAAGAATTTACCAAATCGAGACCGTTCGCGTCATTGCCGTCAATGGGACCGGCGTGTGGCTAAGGATACAGGCTCGTTCCACACAAGTGGGGCTACACGTTAACGAGCGTAAATGTTCACCAAAACTCCTCAACATTAATTAGGGCCCGTGTATCCCACATCTAATCTATGGGATGTTAAATGACAAATTGTAACATGTTCTGTTCGTGGACACCATCCTCATAATAATAATAATAATGTATAGATTTATATAGCGCACGTATCCACCAACTAAGTGGCGCTCAAGGCGCATTATATTATTATCCCTGCTCATAAGGCTCATAAGGCTCATAAATCATTCCTGAAACCATCTCAGCTCCCTGGGGAGTATACAGCTCAATTGCTGCCATTTCTAGCGCATATAGAGCAAACCATCTCTGCCTTCACAGGTACCCATTTAACCCCTGGGTGGAGAGAAGCAATTATGGTTAAGTGTCTTGCTCAAGGACACAGGTGTCACGGCCGGGGCTCGAACCCACACTCTGCTGCTGGCAACACCAGAACTTGAGTTCAGTGCGCTAGACCGCACGACAATCCACTTTACGTGCATTATACAACACACGGGACCTACGGCTTTACGTCCCATCCGAAGGACGAAGCAATTATGGTTAAGTACCTTGCTCAAGGACACAAGTGTCACGACCGGGGCTCGAACCCACACCCTGCTGCTGGCAACACCAGAACTTGAGTTCGGTGCGCTAGACCGCTCGGCCACGACACTCCACAGTACATACAGTACATACAGGATTACATAACAGTACATACAGGATTTTTGTTCAGAAAATGGGAAAAACTCACCCACACATGTGCGAAGCGTGGCAGCCATCTTGAAAATTTATTAGTAAACAAAACAGAAAGTTCTTGAACGAGGATGCGCATCCCCTCACTTACACAATCCCCGCATTAACAATTTTGTAAAAGGGGGTAATTTTGAAAATGCCAATCCCCATACTTACATCAAATTTGTAAAAGGGGGAATTTCGTGAACATGCCCGTCCCCCATTTACACAATACTCATGTATCGCGATAACATCCCTTCATTCATCCATCCATCCATTCATTCATCCCTCCCTCCGTCCCCTCCCCTTCCTTTCTTTTATTTATTCACCCCATAACGGTACTTTTTTTAAATCTTATTTTTCAGGACGGCTGGGAGATGAAAACGGCCCAGCAGACTTTGCAACGTTCCCAGATGAGTAGGCTTGATCTGTTGTTGCGTCAAGCGTCGCTCAACGATTGCACTTGTGGAGGTGATTGGATGACATGCGCCAAGGAGATCCTTAGAAACAACATGGTGGAAAAAGCCGTTTCCGGGAAAGCCTGTAGGAAACTTCTTGACGAAGGCCGTGGGAAGTACCGCAATGTCATGATCATTGGCCCTGCCAACTGCGGGAAGACGTTCCTCCTGAATTCACTAAACTCCATCTACAGAACATTCACAAACCCAGCAAGTTCAACCTTCGCCTGGGTCGTTATTTTTTTACATGACTTTCGCTGGTCACTGTCAGTTATAAGGAAGTGTAAGGCTGTTGGCAGTGAATGTGATAAACCAATGGCAATCCAGGTTGATTTGTTTTAATGTACAACTGACCCAGTTTTATTGAAAATAGGGAGACGACTTTCGTATATACACAAAATAAAGCGTGATAAAAAGACCGAGGTCCGTCGCTCAGTTATGGCAGATATGCGAAGATTGGCTGGTCTTTATCTTGAAATGGTAAAGAAAGAAGTCACCTTGGGAAGGTTACCTGCTAGAGTGGGAAATGTGTCAGACATTTTCAAACGAACCAACTTCAGCCATTTTGAAGAGGCAGTCGAATCTTACACTACCAACAGCGAAACTAGAGGCTTGAAGTCAACAAGTAAGCTTCTTAAAGCATCCTACCTTATTGACAATTGTGAGGACATGGCATCTGAAGTTGATAAGTTTGTGTCAGTGCTGGAGCTCTCTGAGAGTTATGTTTGGCAATGCCACCTGTGAGATTAATCCGCGAAGACAGGCTAGACTGCGTAGACCAGACGCGATGCCCTTAGAAGATGACATTCGGTTAATCAAGAGGCACACTTGCAAACGAATGCAAGAGTTAACTAAACCCAATGTTTGGGATGCACATGCATATGTAGAGTTGAGAAATGTGGTAGTTTGCCGACTCGCAATGTTTAATGCCTGGGGTGGAGCCATGTCGCCTTTTGCTGAAGGAGTGGGAGGATGCTGAAAATGGTGTGTGGTTTGACAAACACCAACTAAAAAGTCTTGACAGATCCCTAGCCAGTGAGCTCAAAATTACTAACCAAAATGGTAAAGGTAACACCTGGTACCTGTACTATTTCCAAAGGATACTGTAAATCCAATCAGGAAGTTGTCTAACAAAGAGTCCAGGTCTATGTCATCAGTCTGTGAAAAGATTCCGTTCCTCTTCCCCAGCACTAATGGATCAGACAACCACGTATCAGGCTAGTATGCAGTGCACAGTATTGTTAACGGCATCAACTTGACCAACAAATTAAATATAACTGCAACAAAAAATAGACATCGGGTAAGCACACTATTGGCATTAATGGATATGCCAGAAAGGATCAGCAGTATATCTTCAAGCATCTGGGCCACTCGGAGGAAACTAACTGTAACATTTATCAGGCCCCACTGGCTGTCGAGGAGCTGACGGTTGTGGGTAAAATATTGTAGAGCACTGATGAAGGTAAATTTTTGTGGAGTTTGTCACTTTGCATCATGTTTTTTTTTAACAGTAGTTTTTTATTGCTTGTAACCAATACATCTCTTCACTCGATCGATACAAAGTGTATTTTTCGTTGTTCTAAGTGTCATTTTGTAGCTTCCTTGATGATTCGTTTTTGGAATTTCATTGGTGTTATATTTAGGTTTCTTACTTTAATCGTACTTAATGTTCCTGGACGTCATATTGAATATCCTTTGTCTTTATTGAAATAACCAACCTATAAAAAATCCAGATCTTAACATTGTATTTCCAGATAATATGGTGAAGCCTGCTTATTTATTTCTATTATATAGCTTAACATAATGTCTCAGTCTTGGGTATGGACACTCCTGGTTTCCGTCTCACCGCTGTTCGAAAACGCAATAGGAATGACAATAAGTTATGTGTATGCACGACTTTCAATAAAGGTCAACGTAAAATGAATTATTCATAGCGGGTAACCCGCTCGTTTTTTTTGCCCGATCACAACATCATGATCGGGAGTGTCGTGGCCGAGCGGTCTAGCTTACTCAAGTTCTGGTGTTAGCAGCAGAATGTGGGTTCGAATCCCGGCCGTGACACTTGTGTCCTTGAGCAAGACACTTAACCATAATTGCTTCTCTCCACCCAGGGGTTAATGGGTACCTGTGAGGGCAGAGTTGGTTGATTAGCTGAGATTGTTTCAGGAATGATTTATGAGCCTTATGAGCAGGGGTAATAATATAATGCGCCTTGAGCACCACTCAGTTGGTGGATACGTTACTATTCGGTAACTGAGTGACGGTAACGGAGTGACATCCCATTGTATAATACACACATCTTACATTTCTGCTGCTGTGTATTAAGAATTTCCACCAATGCATTCATGTCACTATCATGTGTGAAATAAATGAGGTTGCATGTAGACTGTACATGTTTGGAACATTTTATTATAGAAGTTGAGTGCATAATTAAATATGTCATGCATATATTAGGCCAATCAAAACTGCTTTGGGAATGAATATTAATTTTTTTTAAATTGGTGGGAATTTAAATTGTTTGAGCGTCATGGATTAAGGAACTGTTTGCTGTTGATTATTGAGGATACACACAGGTTCTTGGCTAACCACAGTGAAAAGTTACTGATACAGTAAGTGAGTACACTTTGTTTCTAATTCTAGTGCTTGGAGCAACAAAATGAGTGTTATTTGTGATTTTAAGTTTTTTATACAAACTTTAGTTTCATCTCTGCTGTCCTAGCTTTGTCTAGCCAAACCTTTAATGGTAGAATAACCTATGTAAACAAGACTATTTTTTTAAATTGTACATGTAGTTACATACATGTACCGTTTATTAATTGTAATACCACTCACACAGTGTATTTTACAAGTATAAGTATGCCCTTTTAAGCCAAGACATGTACACATACAAAAGCATTTTTTGCAAGTATTCTGTATTAAAATATTTTACAAAGGTGTGTTATTGATTCTTCACATTCATGTCCTCAGTATGCTTTTATCGAGTGCAGAAAAACAGCGTAGATATAGGGAAAAAATCATGAAAAGCTGCAAGAAAGATGAATACTTGTTGAAAGATAGAGAGCGTAAGAAAGCAAGGAGGGCCACTGCTACATAGAAATGTGCATAGAAATGTACCAGTTCCAACTTCGTAGCGACTTGGCATAAATGCAGGTGCATGTACATGTACATTATAAAGTAAAATAGTATCAAATACTACTTTTAAAAACTTACTTCAATAAAACATTCACTTTAGGTATTACGTGAATTTAGGTATTACGTAAATTGTTACGTAAATCGTTACCAGACACAAAATCGTTAAGGATATTGTAAAAAAAAAAAAATTAGCGGGGTATCATATTAAAGCTTATGCTTTGTACTTTAATATCGACACCATAGACAACTCTGAAACCATTTCATTTCACAGGGTTTTCATAGTGAGTAAATGAGCAAAAATCCCATGTCCATTCAGCGTCACTCCGTTACCAGAGAATTAAATATTCATAATTAATTAATGGAAGTGGAAACGGAAATTTAAAAAATACACACTGACAGATGCAAGTAGTTAAATGTTACCAAACTTTCAGGATTAATCAATAAACTATTTGTGATAAATGTGTTTAAAATCTGAAAAATATGTTTTGGTGTCACTCCGTTACCGTGTAATTGCCCATAACTCTAGCAATATTGTGTATCTGTAAAAGAGCAAACCCCCTTGATTTAATAATCACAATCGGCGGGATTCCCCTGCCGTTTTTCTGACTCGTTCTTCTGTTTCATGTCATGTATGCGTTGTGCGCGATCGAACGTGTGCACAGATAGTACTTAGACGGTTTGATAAAATATGATTAAAAAGCATTCCTGATTAAAAACAGATTTTATTGAAAATCAATTTTTAACATTAGTTATAATACTGAACCTGAGAATGCTCAAACACAAACACAAAAATAAGGCATGCTGAGATCTTTTGAAATTGTTTTTTTAATCCAATATTTGTTAAATTAACACTTTATGAAATTTAGTGCATAATATCAAATCTAGTATATAACCAAGGGTCTGTATAGAGACGGTAAATCTCCATAGGCCGATATAATTTATGTTTTACTTCAGCATATATTTTTTTTAATTTTCATTTACCATGTTGTGTACATATAGGCCTAGCCCTACCCTTATCCTAGTAAAAATACAGGAGAAAGCAGCTACACATTTCCCAATTCAACAATAAATTATTTTATCAAATTTAATAAATACTGTAATTATATACAGCATACAAACAATACCAACATTACAATTGGACTTTTATATTGTAGGTCATTGAAATAAGATGAATGTTCAACATGTACTCAATCTAGAGAAATTATGCAGGGTATGGAGCATCTCCATACAAAAAAATAAATAAATAAAAAAATAATAAAAAGATGCAGTAACTACTGTGAATTTTTTTTAAATATGGAATTGATGTATCAGCTGATGAACAACACCGTCATCCTCATCAAATCTGTCATCTATGCTACTCCTGTTTAGACATTTTCTTAGCACTTTGAATTTAAACATTATGCTGTACATGAATTATTATTATTTTCCCCCAATGATGCATTTGCAGTAACTTTTTCATTATTTTTTCCCCCGTTAATGCAGAGGCTGACATCCATAAATTTCTTGATTTCTTCCGCTGCAAATTCCCTTCAAAATCTATCCCCCCCCCCCCCCCCAAATGCACATGATGGAAGACCATGTCATACCATTCATCAGAAGCACACAACATGGCATGGGTCTGCTGGGCGAGCAGGGTGGTGAATCGATGCACGCCGTCTTCAACATCCTGGACAGGCGATTTGGGGGAACTCGTAACACAAAAAAGGACCCTGATCTCTATAAATTACAGTGACTGATGCGGGAACACCTCCTCGGTGTCAGCCCCTCAATCGCCAATCTGTTTCCACAAAGAAAGCCACGAAAACTGAAGTCATGTCTATCCAAACCATCTACAAGGAGAAATTAATTTTTAATCAAGATACATATATAAGTTTTGAGGCTTTGCATGGTGGAATATCGATATCGTTTCGGTTTGCGGTAACACCATGTGTTTATCTCAACTAACGTGAAGCTGAGATACAGGTTCTGAAAAGAACCGTATCGCACAATCGTATCTCAACCTTCGTTAAGTGAGAAAGGTTCAAGGGAGAACCAATTTCGGGCAACTCGTTTTTCTCTACTGTCGCTAAGTGAGAAATATGGTTCAGGGAGAACCATGGGGACTTCACGGGTTTTTAATATGGTTCAGGGAGAACCAAGGGACTTCACGGGTTATTCTCAACGTTTCGATTAGCCTGCTCTAATCTTCTTCAGGAGAATGAAGAGGTTTGCCGATGCAACTCCTTAAGTAGTATTTGCTGGGATTATGTGTAGAATGGGAAGTGTTCCGATTGGTGCTACTGTTGTGTGATGTGTTGTGATTGGTTGCCACCGTGGCATTGTTCTTGTTGTGTGTGTTTCCTGCTGTGTGTGAGTTGCCTGCTCGCTGAGGCGTATCAGTTGACAGTGGGGTGTGGGTGTTGGTGGATGGTAGGATTGAATGCCAAATGTTGCTGATGAAATAGCCGATGTCCTGGGGGACAGTGTCATGTTTATGAATCTCAATAGCCTCTCTGATACGACGGGTGTACCAGTGCTTTTCCGGGGCTATGATCTTTGCATTCTGCCAGTCAATGATATGGTCCAAATCGGTGGAGTGTTTGATGATCGCAGATTTGTCACATTCCCCTCTGCGGCCGTGGGCCTTGTGTTCCTTGATCCAAGATACATATGTTAAGAAGTATTCCATCCCCAAAATTGTATTGTAATGTAAGTCTTTTTATGTACACTGCGTACTGGAGAAAAAATATTTTAACATTTTCGCAGAAGTCCAAATCTACATAGAAGGTATGATAAATCAAAAATCTAGAACTCAAGAAATTTATTTTAGCCTAAAATACATGTACCTGTATTACATAATGATCTCGTAATAGTAAGCCAGCTTGGTATTTCAACTGATCATGTGTGAAATAACTTGTTTATCCTGAATTACCTTTGACCTTATGACATGTTAATACGATGGGGAAAGTATGTGCGAGATAACAAACTCGCTACGAATCCTGGTTTGCACAATGCACGCAGTCGGAAAAAAAAACTGGCTTGTATTAGGCATAAATTGATATCAACATGTTCTACTTGTCCTATTTGTCGGTTTGTGTAACCTGACAAAAAGAGTCTTAAATCAATTTAAACTATCATGACAATTTAAAACGGTTGTATTAAATAAAATTAATATAAAAAGTATGAACCCGAACAGCAACTTATTCAGGCTACGTTATACCATTCATAGCACAACGTACATGACATTTAGATTTTCTTTCCCTCCGCCATGCAGGTACACTGCTGTTTACGTGAAGGCATGTGCTATTAAGCTTTTCAGTAAGGGCAGTAAACTTTTCCCGAAGGGTTTGCTGACTTGAGTTTGATGTTAATGGCTTATTTACGAGACAATACTTACGTAAGAAGTAAATTTTTCCCCAGGAGAATTCAATCTTCTTAGATTTTAACGAATAAAGTTGTCTCAAAATTACCCCATCACAACTTCAGCTGTACCGAAAAACGGTGATAGATGCCGCATGAACGAGCCGAATAGCTCTTAACGCGAGTTGAAAAAATTTGCCGTTTTTGTGCTTAATGTCAACATCGTGACCTCCTCCGAAGTCCAGCTGATCATAAATTATGATGTTTAATATTTGTAGGTTTTAATTGGATTAAATTCCAGCGATTCTTTTCAGTTCCATGCATATTTAGTACCGATTTCGGCAATAGAGGGCGCACTTACGATTGCCGAACTTCGCGCATGCGCAAAACATGACAGCGAGAATGTAGCGGTGGTCTTGTCTCGGCCTGCTAGGCCTCGGTCTTGGACCAGCTGGTCGCGACTACAACACTGACTGTGCTATGTTGTTGCAGCGGCACCTCCAAAAACAACAATCAGTACCTTCCACATTTGACAACCATGGGAGGCAAAACGTGTTGACAGTCTTGGCCAGGGCTATTGCCAATTGGATTTGCCACTTGAAAAGTTCTCACAGAGCCAACACAACATGCCTTCTGTACATTTTCACATAATTGTTTGATAAAATGTTTTTAAATGATAATATGTACATGTTTTGGGGTTCTTACCATATTCATGGGTACATGTATTATTAATAAATGATTTTTCTGTTTAGGATGAAAAAACAATATAGAAAGTATGTTGTTTAAAAACAAAAGGAATTGTCTGACCATGATGATATTGTTTTATTTTAGAATCGCTGGCAGTCACAGATAGCCTTCAAGCAGTGAAGATGCCATTGGTCTCTCAATCCCAACAAACTCTCGGTAAGGGTTCTTTTTGTTGTGTTTGCATGCCCCTGTGCCAGATACCAGAAGGCCTTTTTTCTTTTCTTTTACAATAGATGAAATTTCAAGGGTTTGCACTTCCCAGGGTATGCTCACACTGCTACCTTCAATGCTACGTACCAGTGAAATGGTTGACTGTTGTGTGAACGCAATATTTAGCTTAAATTACTACAACATATATACAAGATAAATGTTATTTAAAAAAAAAAAAAAAGGAATTGTCTGAGCATCATGACATTGTTTTATTTTAGAATCGCTGCCAGACACAGAAATCCTTCAAGCAGGAAAGAGCCTGATGCCATTGGCCTTCAATCTCAACAAACTCTCGGTAAGGGTTCTTCTTATATGGTGTTATTGTGTTTTCTTCAAATTCAGTGATACATTTATTTTATTTATTTCCTTTTTTGTAATAATTATTGTTTTAAAGCAATACATAAATACGTGGTTATTGGAACCAGACCAAATGTCCCATACAAAACTTATGGTGGCTAAGAGAGGCCGCATAAATCGAGCAATCGAGGTGTTCCTTTTTCAAACTTATTAAGCTAATTAACAAAGTAAAAAAAATAATCAATTTAAAAACATAAAAAAATAAATGTGGCCAAGGCCTAGACTACAATGAGTGGTGGTGGTGGTGGGCGGGGGGGGGGCTTTAAACTTTTTAGGGAATGTACTTTTTTGAAATATTGTGCTACCAATATGAATTATCAACTAAAAGTCAACATTTTCTTGTTTCTTTGTACTGTACAGTTTCAAGATGAACAAACACCTCGCACTTTTTGAAAGGTTATAAAGGCTGGGAAATGTGCTAAGGAATGCACCCACTACGTCGAGAAGATTGCTAGCACATTTCAAGTTGATGTCTCCCACGATGACGCCAAGAAAGCTGTCCCCGCCTGGCCACACCATCCAAGGACAGGTATTTGCACTGTCTGCTCAAATTTGGCCACCTAAAAGCTGGTAGAAGGAAGAAGCAGAAGAACCCAGGGTGTGGCTGGCGTACAGCACCCCCGCATAATTAGAGCACTTAAGTAGTCTCCCTCCTTCTCCCACAGACTCCAGGGATAAGATTCCCAATTTTGAGTCATTGTCAAGTACTGACCTCATAGAGTGTAAAATTTGAAACAAGTTACTTGACAATGACCTGGAGACACCTTCCATGCATCAATTTTGTTGCGATTGCTTGACAGCCCACTTTGAAACTTTTGGAGAACCAAGTGTCCCATGTCCCACCTGTCAAGCACCAATGCACTTCAAGAACATCACTGCCCACCGAGGATACTTCGCCCCTTTATTTTTGAGTACAGTAATGAAATGCAAAGCATGCAAGGTGAATGTTACTGTGGGGGAAATTAATCATCATGTTTGTGTTTCATGTATAAGTTCTATCACTACCACAAATTCATGTGTTTTGTTTTAGAATGTCACGACTATGCTTCAACAGTTCAACCACCAAGTGAAGTAATCAGGCATGAGAATGGGTGATGATAAAAAAACAGGAAAATTTTTTAAGTTGGAGTGCAACTTGTTAGAGTCCCAAATTTGTGTGCGAAGCACACAACACGAGCGCGCAGCGCGAAGTCCCTTACGGCCGGGGTATTTTAGACGCTCTATGGTGGTCTCTGATGCATTTCTGACACCTGTTTTTCCAGGTAGAAGTGAGCTACTCTGGTAAGATTTTTCCTTTTTTGAACAAAAAATAACAGGTTTAATGGAAAATACAGAATGTAAAATTGTGCACTAATTTTGCTTTTTATTGATTGCCATTAGTGATTAAACACCTGTAACAAAAAGAAGTGAACAATGACAAATTAAACCCTTTTGAACAGTTTTTCATATACGAATACAAAGGTAAAGTTACTATTTCTGATTCATGTTGCTGAAGTGCTTTGCATCCAGATGTACCATACTTAATGGTCACTTCGCACCACTCACAGTAAGCTTCCCCAGGTTCATAAAGTTTTCGAAAGCAGTCTCCTACAAGATGTTCATTTGGTGATCCCGTGCAAAGACTCTTGTCAGGCCCAAATCCATTTATTTTTAACATCGGTATCACCACGCATAGCAAACCGCGAAACATGCTGCCTTGCCGCCATTGTTAATATTTCTTTCCACCAATCATGTGTTTTCGTTGGTTCCCAATATATCTTTCGCTGATTGTGAGGCAATAACAGGTACCAGTTTCCCATGGCCTGCGATTTCAGTCGTGCCGCGCCGCTCATTGGTTCGTGTACAAACTTGCACGTATATACACAGTACACACGGTACAAAACACGTGCATTGTTTTGTCAGTAGACTTTCAAAAGTCTCCACACGTGTATCTTTGCTGCAGCAGTAAACGTATTACGGGCAAACATTATTGAACCGTACCGTTAACGAAGCGAGGAATGAGACAAGTCTATACATCCATTGCGTCTCTCGCTGCTGCGAGCTGCATGCGCGGTGCATGGAAGACCGCAATCCGCATATCGGGCCAGCTGCCGGGCGGCAATTTATTGTTAACGTGCCGTTTTTTTCACGAACGGCGTGTGGATCCGCGATATACGATTACAAAGGTAAACTTACAATTTCTGATTAGAGAAGAGGGATTAGTGAAATCCAAATGTATACCCCCTACAACTCACCCCCCAAATTTTATATCAAATTCACACTGAACTCGAAGACCACAAATTTGAAAGGGAAAACAACGGAATTCCGGTTTAAACCGGAAGATTCTCATGCCTGAGTAATTCGGATGTTGCTGCGACCCCTGACTGCACCCCTTACCGCTCAGATGGAGGCCCTTGGCTCGCACATCTTCGAGACCAAGCTGGCCCAATCTGCAGATAGGTTTTTGACGCAGCACAGCACCGGTGGCCCGGTAAGTTTAAAAACAAAGATAAACATTTGCAGAAATGTTTTCCTAAAATATTAGTTTTTTTTTATAGATAAGACCCGTGAGCTTCTAAGCAAGGATGCTAAACAGCAGCAGCAGCAAGACGAACTAAAGCTCTGCAACCAGCAAAGAAGATCTGCAGGGCATGTTGCGGGACATGAACATCGACATCATCCGGATCCCCAACATGCAGCTCCTTGCAGCAAAGTCTCACCCGGGAATCTCTTGTAAGCGCATCAGGGAAATGAAACGATGGTTGAAAAGTTACATCATCATGACTGAGAGCGAAAATGCCATGCGTCACCAACAACAAGACGTCGTGGCAGACAACATCATCGCCGAGAACCTTCCCTTCTCTTTCCCTGATGAAGTCAACGGAGGAGTTACCATCAAGCCGGTCCCCTGCGTAGGTGTGAAGTCCCTCGTAGCTAAAGTTAGACAGCAGCTAGATGAATACGTGAAGTAAGACAAATTTCAGAAAATAATGTGATCAAAAATATACATATTGTTCAAAGTGTTATCAATTCTAATGTATGCCTAATTTATATCAACAGGACCCAATAACTAGCTTGGCAACATCACACACAACGAGGTTTGAGTTAAGATCGGAGGCGATAAGGGAGGTGGGACGTTCAAACAGATGTTCCAAATTGCTAATGTTGTTCGTCCCAATGCCCTTCGGCACACCGTCGTTGCTTGTGCTTTCGAAGCAGGGGATACCAGCAACAATCTCAAAACTGGACTCCTGCGCTTCCGTCAACAGGTAGCTGACCTACAGTCGTGCACTTGGAAGAGCCATAACATCAGGCTCTTCATTTTCGGGGACTATGCCGAGTGTATGGACTTACTGGGGCACCAGGTAGTTTTTATTTATGTCTACTAATCTGACAACCTTTTCAAAAATTATAAACGATATTCAAATAATGGACAAATGTTTTATTTGTAAATACATAGGAAGACACTGTTGCATCTACTGTGACATCTCCAAAGATAGCATGCGGATGACCTGGGATGAACGACCGCCATCCAGGCAGAGATCTCTACAGACCCTGGACGAGGACCTCCACAGATTCAATGCTGATGGCAATAAACTCTTCGAGGCCAAACTCTTCAACAACGTGATTGATGAGCCAATGTTCAGGATTCCATTGACACAGGTGATCATTTTGCAATTTCCAATCTTAACTTTTTTTTATTCGAACACAGATTGAACATACCAATTATTAAAGAATGTTGTTATTCACATTAATATTTTTATACCTTAACCAGTCTCGGGTTATACCTCAAGCACTTCAATAGCTTTGAAGGTGCATGTAACGACCTTGACATGCAAGTGGCAGCTGTGCTCGCCCAAAAAGAACACCGTACAGAGGAAGAAACTCCAGCGACTGGATCCTGCTTCAAGAACCTCGTGTTTAAAAGAGCCAGGCAGTTAGATCAGCAGGCAGAGGCCTTGGATGAGGAATTCGTTTGAAAGAAGAACTCACTCACATCTTGAACGCTGTGGAAGAAAGTGTAGACATCCAACATTATATCGATGCAACGACTGGAGTGCGTAAGCAACAAGAACATCTGGTAAATATATTTTGATATTTTAAAAGTAAAACATTTTTGTCTTTTTCTGTGATTCAAAGTAAATGTTCCTTAATTTTAATTTAAAAAAATATTTATCACATCTATTTTCAGTTAGCAAAGCAAAGGCCCTTCGTGAAAAGGCAGCACTGAAACCAGGTCAAGGTCCTTTAGCTGGGCAACTCGACATCACACTCCAGGAATTCCGGGAAGAGTTTAGTCGGAAACCATGTCCACAAATGTTGCAAGGTATGAGTACATGCATTTGAATTTCTTTCGGTATGATTACATGTATGTTGTAATTTCTTACCATACCAATACAATGACAAAAAGCCTTTCTTTTAAAGATTTTGTATCGTACATAAATATTCAACTCGCCTTATATTGCAGGAAGAAAACACTCACAGTAAGCTTCCCCAGGTTCATAAAGTTTTCGAAAGCAGTCTCCTACAAGATGTTCATTTGGTGATCCCGTGCAAAGACTCTTGTCAGGCCCAAATCCATGTATTTTTAACATCGGTATCACCACGCATAGCAAACCGCGAAACATGCTGCCTTGCCGCCATTGTTAATATTACTTTCCACCAATCATGTGTTTTCGTTGGTTCCCAATATATCTTTCGCTGATTGTGAGGCAATAACAGGTACCAGTTTCCCATGGCCTGCGATTTCAGTCGTGCCGCGCCGCTCATTGGTTCGTGTACAAACTTGCACGTATATACACAGTACACACGGTACAAAACACGTGCATTGTTTTGTCAGTAGACTTTCAAAAGTCTCCACACGTGTATCTTTGCTGCAGCAGTAAACGTATTACGGGCAAACATTATTGAACCGTACCGTTAACGAAGCGAGGAATGAGACAAGTCTATACATCCATTGCGTCTCTCGCTGCTGCGAGCTGCATGCGCGGTGCATGGAAGACCGCAAGCCGCATATCGGGCCAGCTGCCGGGCGGCAATTTATTGTTAACGTGCCGTTTTTTTCACGAACGGCGTGTGGATCCGCGATATACGATTACAAAGGTAAACTTACAATTTCTGATTAGAGAAGAGGGATTAGCGAAATCCAAATGTATACCCCCTACAACTCACCCCCCAAATTTTATATCAAATTCACACTGAACTCGAAGACCACAAATTTGAAAGGGAAAAAAACGGAATTCCGGTTTAAACCGGAAGATTCTCATGCCTGAGTAATTCGGATGTTGCTGCGACCCCTGACTGCACCCCTTACCGCTCAGATGGAGGCCCTTGGCTCGCACATCTTCGAGACCAAGCTGGCCCAATCTGCAGATAGGTTTTTGACGCAGCACAGCACCGGTGGCCCGGTAAGTTTAAAAACAAAGATAAACATTTGCAGAAATGTTTTCCTAAAATATTAGTATTTTTTTTATAGATAAGACCCGTGAGCTTCTAAGCAAGGATGCTAAACAGCAGCAGCAGCAAGACGAACTAAAGCTCTGCAACCAGCAAAGAAGATCTGCAGGGCATGTTGCGGGACATGAACATCGACATCATCCGGATCCCCAACATGCAGCTCCTTGCAGCAAAGTCTCACCTGGAATCTCTTGTAAGCGCATCAGGGAAATGAAACGATGGTTGAAAAGTTACATCATCATGACTGAGAGCGAAAATGCCATGCGTCACCAACAACAAGACGTCGTGGCAGACAACATCATCGCCGAGAACCTTCCCTTCTCTTTCCCTGATGAAGTCAACGGAGGAGTTACCATCAAGCCGGTCCCCTGCGTAGGTGTGAAGTCCCTCGTAGCTAAAGTTAGACAGCAGCTAGATGAATACGTGAAGTAAGACAAATTTCAGAAATGTGATCAAAAATATACATATTGTTCAAAGTGTTATCAATTCTAATGTATGCCTAATTTATATCAACAGGACCCAATAACTAGCTTGGCAACATCACACACAACGAGGTTTGGGTTAAGATCGGAGGCGATAAGGGAGGTGGGACGTTCAAACAGATGTTCCAAATTGCTAATGTTGTTCGTCCCAATGCCCTTCGGCACACCGTCGTTGCTTGTGCTTTCGAAGCAGGGGATACCAGCAACAATCTCAAAACTGGACTCCTGCGCTTCCGTCAACAGGTAGCTGACCTACAGTCGTGCACTTGGAAGAGCCATAACATCAGGCTCTTCATTTTCGGGGACTATGCCGAGTGTATGGACTTACTGGGGCACCAGGTAGTTTTTATTTATGTCTACTAATCTGACAACCTTTTCAAAAATTATAAACGATATTCAAATAATGGACAAATGTTTTATTTGTAAATACATAGGAAGACACTGTTGCATCTACTGTGACATCTCCAAAGATAGCATGCGGATGACCTGGGATGAACGACCGCAATCCAGGCAGAGATCTCTACAGACCCAGGACGTGGACCTCCACAGATTCAATGCTGATGGCAATAAACTCTTCGAGGCCAAACTCTTCAACAACGTGATTGATGAGCCAATGTTCAGGATTCCATTGACACAGGTGATCATTTTGCAATTTCCAATCTTAACTTTTTTTTATTCGAACACAGATTGAACATACCAATTATTAAAGAATGTTGTTATTCACATTAATATTTTTATACCTTAACCAGTCTCGGGTTATACCTCAAGCACTTCAATAGCTTTGAAGGTGCATGTAACGACCTTGACATGCAAGTGGCAGCTGTGCTCGCCCAAAAAGAACACCGTGCAGAGGAAGAAACTCCAGCGACTGGATCCTGCTCAAGAACCTCGTGTTTAAAAGAGCCAGGCAGTTAGATCAGCAGGCAGAGGCCTTGGATGAGGAATTCGTTTGAAAGAAGAACTCACTCACATCTTGAACGCTGTGGAAGAAAGTGTAGACATCCAACATTATATCGATGCAACGACTGGAGTGCGTAAGCAACAAGAACATCTGGTAAATATATTTTTATATTTTAAAAGTAAAACATTTTTGTCTTTTTCTGTGATTCAAAGTAAATGTTCCTTAATTTTAATTTAAAAAAATATTTATCACATCTATTTTCAGTTGGCAAAGCAAAGGCCCTTCGTGAAAAGGCAGCACTGAAACCAGGTCAAGGTCCTTTAGCTGGGCAACTCGACATCACACTCCAGGAATTCCGGGAAGAGTTTAGTCGGAAACCATGTCCACAAATGTTGCAAGGTATGAGTACATACATTTGAATTTCTTTCGGTATGATTACATGTATGTTGTAATTTCTTACCATACCAATACAATGACAAAAAGCCTTTCTTTCAAAGATTTTGTATCGTACATAAATATTCAACTCGCCTTATATTGCAGGAAGAAAACACTCACAGTAAGCTTCCCCAGGTTCATAAAGTTTTCGAAAGCAGTCTCCTACAAGATGTTCATTTGGTGATCCCGTGCAAAGACTCTTGTCAGGCCCAAATCCATGTATTTTTAACATCGGTATCACCACGCATAGCAAACCGCGAAACATGCTGCCTTGCCGCCATTGTTAATATTACTTTCCACCAATCATGTGTTTTCGTTGGTTCCCAATATATCTTTCGCTGATTGTGAGGCAATAACAGGTACCAGTTTCCCATGGCCTGCGATTTCAGTCGTGCCGCGCCGCTCATTGGTTCGTGTACAAACTTGCACGTATATACACAGTACACACGGTACAAAACACGTGCATTGTTTTGTCAGTAGACTTTCAAAAGTCTCCACACGTGTATCTTTGCTGCAGCAGTAAACGTATTACGGGCAAACATTATTGAACCGTACCGTTAACGAAGCGAGGAATGAGACAAGTCTATACATCCATTGCGTCTCTCGCTGCTGCGAGCTGCATGCGCGGTGCATGGAAGACCGCAAGCCGCATATCGGGCCAGCTGCCGGGCGGCAATTTATTGTTAACGTGCCGTTTTTTTCACGAACGGCGTGTGGATCCGCGATATACGATTACAAAGGTAAACTTACAATTTCTGATTAGAGAAGAGGGATTAGCGAAATCCAAATGTATACCCCCTACAACTCACCCCCCAAATTTTATATCAAATTCACACTGAACTCGAAGACCACAAATTTGAAAGGGAAAACAACGGAATTCCGGTTTAAACCGGAAGATTCTCATGCCTGAGTAATTCGGATGTTGCTGCGACCCCTGACTGCACCCCTTACCGCTCAGATGGAGGCCCTTGGCTCGCACATCTTCGAGACCAAGCTGGCCCAATCTGCAGATAGGTTTTTGACGCAGCACAGCACCGGTGGCCCGGTAAGTTTAAAAACAAAGATAAACATTTGCAGAAATGTTTTCCTAAAATATTAGTATTTTTTTTATAGATAAGACCCGTGAGCTTCTAAGCAAGGATGCTAAACAGCAGCAGCAGCAAGACGAACTAAAGCTCTGCAACCAGCAAAGAAGATCTGCAGGGCATGTTGCGGGACATGAACATCGACATCATCCGGATCCCCAACATGCAGCTCCTTGCAGCAAAGTCTCACCCGGGAATCTCTTGTAAGCGCATCAGGGAAATGAAACGATGGTTGAAAAGTTACATCATCATGACTGAGAGCGAAAATGCCATGCGTCACCAACAACAAGACGTCGTGGCAGACAACATCATCGCCGAGAACCTTCCCTTCTCTTTCCCTGATGAAGTCAACGGAGGAGTTACCATCAAGCCGGTCCCCTGCGTAGGTGTGAAGTCCCTCGTAGCTAAAGTTAGACAGCAGCTAGATGAATACGTGAAGTAAGACAAATTTCAGAAATGTGATCAAAAATATACATATTGTTCAAAGTGTTATCAATTCTAATGTATGCCTAATTTATATCAACAGGACCCAATAACTAGCTTGGCAACATCACACACAACGAGGTTTGGGTTAAGATCGGAGGGTTCAAACAGATGTTCCAAATTGCTAATGTTGTTCGTCCCAATGCCCTTCGGCACACCGTCGTTGCTTGTGCTTTCGAAGCAGGGGATACCAGCAACAATCTCAAAACTGGACTCCTGCGCTTCCGTCAACAGGTAGCTGACCTACAGTCGTGCACTTGGAAGAGCCATAACATCAGGCTCTTCATTTTCGGGGACTATGCCGAGTGTATGGACTTACTGGGGCACCAGGTAGTTTTTATTTATGTCTACTAATCTGACAACCTTTTCAAAAATTATAAACGATATTCAAATAATGGACAAATGTTTTATTTGTAAATACATAGGAAGACACTGTTGCATCTACTGTGACATCTCCAAAGATAGCATGCGGATGACCTGGGATGAACGACCGCAATCCAGGCAGAGATCTCTACAGACCCAGGACGTGGACCTCCACAGATTCAATGCTGATGGCAATAAACTCTTCGAGGCCAAACTCTTCAACAACGTGATTGATGAGCCAATGTTCAGGATTCCATTGACACAGGTGATCATTTTGCAATTTCCAATCTTAACTTTTTTTTATTCGAACACAGATTGAACATACCAATTATTAAAGAATGTTGTTATTCACATTAATATTTTTATACCTTAACCAGTCTCGGGTTATACCTCAAGCACTTCAATAGCTTTGAAGGTGCATGTAACGACCTTGACATGCAAGTGGCAGCTGTGCTCGCCCAAAAAGAACACCGTGCAGAGGAAGAAACTCCAGCGACTGGATCCTGCTCAAGAACCTCGTGTTTAAAAGAGCCAGGCAGTTAGATCAGCAGGCAGAGGCCTTGGATGAGGAATTCGTTTGAAAGAAGAACTCACTCACATCTTGAACGCTGTGGAAGAAAGTGTAGACATCCAACATTATATCGATGCAACGACTGGAGTGCGTAAGCAACAAGAACATCTGGTAAATATATTTTTATATTTTAAAAGTAAAACATTTTTGTCTTTTTCTGTGATTCAAAGTAAATTTTCCTTAATTTTAATTTAAAACAATATTTATCACATCTATTTTCAGTTGGCAAAGCAAAGGCCCTTCGTGAAAAGGCAGCACTGAAACCAGGTCAAGGTCCTTTAGCTGGGCAACTCGACATCACACTCCAGGAATTCCGGGAAGAGTTTAGTCGGAAACCATGTCCACAAATGTTGCAAGGTATGAGTACATACATTTGAATTTCTTTCGGTATGATTACATGTATGTTGTAATTTCTTACCATACCAATACAATGACAAAAAGCCTTTCTTTCAAAGATTTTGTATCGTACATAAATATTCAACTCGCCTTATATTGCAGGAAGAAAACACAGAAGATCTCTGCTGGAAGCAAGAACAATCGCTGCAAAGTATGCCAAACTATTCAATCTGTTTGGCGCTTGTCACCGGAGAACACCTCATCGTTTCTGGATGACCCAGCTACAGATGCATTAAGCCAGGACATCAACAACTACCTGGCTTACTTCTGGGCCTCATTTCCATCCGAGACGGTTTCGCCGAAGATGCATCTATTTGAGGACCATGTCATCCCCTCGATTCGGCTGTGGCACTTTGGTTTAGGATTCTATGGCGAACAAGGAGGGGAGTCTGTCTATGCCCATCTCAACACCCTCCGGCGCAATGTCCGAGGACTGCATGAAGAAGTGGATATTCTGCGGTCTGTAATCTGGACACACTGGGTCCTGACCAGCCCTGCCCATGCATCATCAGCTGCCTTTTCAAAATTATTTTATTTTATTAATTTTCACAATAATTTGCAATAATTCATCATCCCAGTATGTTGTATAGGTGTATATAATAAATTTATAAATGTAATTTGTACAGATGTATAATTATAACAAATATGATTTGGGAATTGATAGTCTGTATCAACTCCAGATAATTCTGTCACTGCATTTGGGGGGGGGGGGGGGTCTAAAACTATTTCACTGTGCCACGTAGTTTGGAAAAAATATTGCATATTCTGATGGAATTTCATCAATCAAAATTTGTGGGTCTTTTTCATGCGAAATTATTTTTTAATTTGACAATCTGCATAAATTCCAATTCCAATATAAATTATGTGTGTATTTAATTTGCTTTCTCCCCATTTTTTACAGGTTTTATTTTACAGGTGATGTTGATTTGTTTAAATTGATAATCTGCACATTTTTTGGTATTTGAACCATCATTGCAAATTTGGTTGGCGTATTATTATTTTTTTTTCCTTTACTGAATAAATAAATTTGACGACTCAAAAGCTATTCATGAATTTTGCGCAGTGAAATGTAAGGTGGAGTGCAGATTGTCAATTCTCAGAGACTTTAGATACGTGTTTCAGAAATGAAATTTATTGATTTACTTATTTTTGGGGGCAGAGGGTCTGATTATTTGAAATGTTTGTTAATTGACAATCTGCACAACTTCTAGACATTTGAAACAGCAATTTGGTTGGCGTTTTTCCTTTCTTTTATTTCCTACACTTTGTGAATACTTTAATGCAATTTATGAAGATTTTTTCCCCTTTCTTTCCTTCATTCAGCTATAAACTAAATTAAAAATCGAATTAAATCGGGTAAAATACATGTCTTCCTCCTCCATGGTAAATATGCCTGATTATAACCGATTAATTGCTGAAATGTAAATGACTATAATACATTATATATATATATATAATATATGTATGATTTTATTAATTGTCATCAAGCAATAACAAAATGGCAATTATTACTATACCTGAAAGAATTGCGTATTTCCACCTATGATTTCACGATGTTTCCACCTGTTTATCCAGGATCCTGCAGTACAGGCAGCTGAGGCTAATCAATCAACACTGACTTCGCGTGGGGCCATGCAATCAGATCAGATTACAGTAGGGCCCCCACGAAGCTTTTTGTCCATGCACCATGGTTAAATCACGGTGGTTTAACCGAATATTTTGAGAATTATATAGCCATGTAAATAACCAATGTTATTAATAACGCTGAAATTCTGAAGTATGTGCTATGTTCAGGCCACGTATATTGGGATTTTGAGCACGAAAAACGCCGAAAAATTGCATATTTATGAACGAATTATCTCGATAAAATAATTGTTAGCTCATCTCTCATGTCCAAAAGAATGCATACCACATACTGTCACATTTTTAAAAGTTTCAAACCCATTGAAAAATCCGCGTTTTTAAAGAAGTTTAAATTCGGAAACAATACAAAAAGTAGTATTTTACACCTCAAAATGTGACCATTATTGTAAACGTTTGTCAAATCTGCGTACAATAATATAATTTAACGTTTAAAATACATCAATGAATATTGAACGTTCCTTATGTAATACATATTCATAAGCACCTCTGAATCAATTGCTAGGTGACTCTCGTTAGCGATGAGTCATCGCCCCTGGGATTGTTTTTTTTATTAAAATGAATATTCATGAACGTTTAATTGGCGCGTGAAACGGAAAAAAAGTCGGCGCATGCGCAATGAGCTTATTGGCTGTGTATACGTGACTTGAGGCATGTCAAAATGGTCCAAGGAGATCTGCCTTATTCTAGAATCTGAACTTCTGAATGTAATGCAATTCATACTGACTCTGCATCTCCAAAACTACACAACTTTATGATGTTGGAAAATATGTTTTTTTCAAGAAAATTTTAAAGCACTGCAAGGTTTTATTTTGATACCGGAAAAAAAAGGGGGGGGGGGAGGGGCTAATACTAGTGAGAAATCACAGGCTTGAATTAGTTTAATTTCCATGTATACCGTCTTTAATTTCATTCAAGGCGATCCACTGAGAACATGGGCTGAAATTGGGAAAAGCACGTCAAACGCATGCAGATCACCTGAAGTGAGTGCAAGATTAGCAAAAGAGAGGACAATGAAGCAACTGAAATACTTTTTGTTTGAAGATAGAAATAATCTGAAACGGTTTGTTTTTATGCATTTTTTTCATGAGTGTTTATTATAGCAACAATAACTAAAAGAGTCCACTTTCGGGATGTATGTGGCCAAGACATAAAAAATGTTACATTTGTGACCCTTGATGGTATGAGTTAAAATAAAGAGAATAGAGGACTTGGCTTTCGTTGTACTTCATGTAGTTTATTTTGCAAGTATAGAGGACCGAGGAAATATTACATGTTGACTTGTCTTCTACCAGAAAGTAAATTAAGGTAAAATTCAAGTATGCCGCCCACGGTGTGTGATTCGAATTTGAATTGAGCAGAATTTACATGTGAGAAATATTTAATACAAATAGTTATGTAAGGCTAACTAATGCAGTAAAAGATTAGAGGGTTTACTTTGCATACTGGTTACACATTCATCATATGTAATATTAAAACAATTCCTTTTAAAACCAAACCATTAATATTTATCAAGCTAAATGCTGCCTTTTGTAAGGTGTGCATTCCAAGGTGGATTAAAGTGACACCTGTAAATGTGTAGAAACAAACCTGTCTGTTTTAGTACTAATCTGTAGACACATCAAATCATGAAGCTACTGAATCTATTAGAAACCTAATTATCCCAGTGAGAAAGACTTTTATTGCTGTTAGTCCAAAGAATACTCACAGTGCTAAAACAAAGTAATAAGTGTGGAATTACTTTGACATTAAAACAAGAAATGGAAAATGTTCTACTTACATCAATGAAATACACTTACTTTTTGTTTTACATTGGCTATTTTCAGAACTGGGACAGATGAGGAATACACTGAAAAAAAACTGCTTCAGGAGATAAAGGACCTGAAACAAGCAGCTTCATGTGCGTCACAGCCTACATGTAGCAAAAATAGCAAAAGAATGGAATCAAGCACTGCTGGGGCCATAGATGTCCACTTGGCCTCAATGAGGGGACTGTGTTGTAAGTTTCTAGCAGAATAAGTCACTCTTATTCATATGGTGTATCACTTTCTAGCATTGCTTGCATGATATTGCATGGCTTTTCAAACCTTTGCTGTCATGATGAGCCAAAACTAAAATATAAATAATTAAGATATAGCAGACAATGTTTTACTCAAAAAGGATAGTTTACATCTGAAAGTTTATTTGTACAATTGCAGACAAGTTTAATCTTGAGAAAATATTTATTAGATTTAACATGTAAAACAAAAATCAGAACATGAGTTTGTTCACTGTTGTGCTGTGTCTCTTTGATTCTGAGTTGAAATTAAGTTTTTGCTCAAAACCATTGCTCGTTGTCTATATATATTGTTTAAATCATAAGTTTTTACAAAATCAATGTTTCGAAAACATACAAAATATAAATGCAAACAATTTTATTAATCCATAACTTCAAATTGATTTCAACAGCCACAACAGATGATTCTGCCACGCTTTCTGCGCCTGTGGAACCTAAAAGTAAGTTTTTAAAATCAAATACCACATCACAATTACCCAAGTTTAATAATAGTTCCACTGGACTGTAGCCAAAAGATTGAAAATACAACCCTACCATTTTTTTATTACATTATTTTCCAGAATCCAGGCTTAGCTCAGGACAGAAATCTCTGCAAATTATCAACCTGCTTGCACACAAACATGATGCAGAGATGGAAATAAAGAAGAGACAACTAGAGTTGGAGGAGCGAAGGATTGCTCTGGAAGAAAGGAAGCTGGCGCTGGAAGAGCTAAAAACCAGTTAAGGCCAAACCTGTCATGAAACATGAAATATGTTCATGCACTTTTGCGACCCTTACCAAAAACATGTTTCTTAGATTAACCCTATTAGAACCAGGCTTTTTCGGACTCACGGGGTCAAGAAGGGGGAAGGCTGGGGGCACTATCACCTGAAATAATTTGTGAAATTTTGAAACTATACATAGCTGAAAAATATGTAATTGCATCACATAAACTCACGAAAACGGCAATGAACAAGGCTTAAACATGTTTCTGGTCAGGTCAAAAGAAAAAATCCTCTAACAGGTGTGTGATTCTAATTGTTGTTGATAAAGATTAGAGCAGGCTAATCGAAACGTTGAGAATAACCCGTGAAGTCCCCATGGTTCTCCCTGAACCATATTAATCCGTGAAGTCCCCATGGTTCTCCCTGAACCATATTTCTCACTTAGCGACAGTAGAGAAAAACGAGTTGCCCGAAATTGGTTCTCCCTAGAACCTTTCTCACTTAACGAAGGTTGAGATACGAGTTGTGCGATACGGTTCTTTTCAGAACCTGTACCTCAGCTTCACGTTAGTTGAGATAAACACATGGTGTTACCGCAAACCGAAACGATATCGATATTCCACCATGCAAAGCCTCAAAACTTATATCTGTGAGTATGCTTACTCTCTTTGAATCAAGATATACATTGAAGGGAAGGTACAACATTGGTAATGTTGGCAAAACTGCTTCTATGAGTATGCTTACTCTCTCTTTGAATCAATATATACATTGAAAGGAAGGTACAACATTGGTAATGTTGGCAAAACTGCTTCTGTGAGTATGCTTACTCTCTTTGAATCAAGATATACATTGAAAGGAAGGTACAACATTGGTAATGTTGGCAAAACTGCTTCTGTGAGTATGCTTACTCTCTTTGAATCAAGATATACATTGAAGGGAAGGTACAACATTGGTAATGTTGGCAAAACTGCTTCTATGAGTATGCTTATTCTCTTTGAATCAAGATATACATTGAAGGGAAGGTACAACATTGGTCATGTTGGCTAAACTTCTATGAGTATGCTTACTTTCTTTGAATCAAGATATACATTAAAGGGAAGGTACAACATTGGTAATGTTGGCTAAACTGCTTCTATGAGTATGCTTACTCTCTCTTTGAATCAAGATATACATTGAAGGGAAGGTACATCATTAGTAATGTTGACAACACTGCTTTTACGAGTATGCTTATTCTCTTTGAATCAGGTTTCACCTTATTCGCCTTATTCACGTTACGAAAGCTTAAGTAAGGCTGTTATTCTCACAACCACACTCTGTAGCTTACATGCTGCATGCACCAGCAATAAGGCCCAATAATCTGATAGTTCCAAAGAAACGTTCATTCCTGACATAAGGAATAAATAAACGGATGTAGCTATTTCCATTAATTTACTTAAAATTCAATGACGTTTGAAAGCGAGGTTGCCGCTGCTAACAGACACAATTAGGCAGGTTACTATAATGAGCCCGTACATGTACACAACCTCTCGTATTCAGGGAATAAGACATAGTTACGGTGGTTAACTCATGAATATTGAGTGAATTACATTGTCTAGTTTCTGGGAAAATATATGTGAAATGCATTCATATTGTTTGTATAAATTCCCATGTGGAATTTAGGAAAGAGTATACTTTCCTTATTAGTTCAAAATGGAAACTATGGAAATTATTTCTCGGGAAGATTAATACCATCATTAGCAGGGCTGTGCCGAATAACCGAATTTTCGAATATTCGATCGATGGTTCGAATATCTGGTTTTTTTTCTAGTTCAAATATTCGAAGAAAAAATGCAGCTTCCACATTCAAAATAAAGTTTACGTTAAATGTTTTTCTTTTCTTATTGGAGTTTCCATCATTATCCCCCATCATCCTCTCGTCTACATTTGCAAGCCCATCCTATTCACAATTATATTTGCGTGGTGTAGGTCAGGCTGTGTCAGGCCTTATCTATCGTGTGTGCTCGTCGTATCACGTGGCGCAATTACAATCGACAGCCTTCGAATATCGAATATTCGATCGAAATCAAAATCCGAATATCCGGTTACCAAATTCTTCGAAAACACACAGCCCTAGTCATTAGCAATTTTAACATTACAAGTTTAACATTACAATTCGACCATTTTTTGTTATTTTTTTATCGCCAACACGCAATATAAGGCCAAACAAGTCTGGTTTCTGGTCTCCCCTCGCGACAGCTCTGATGCGCGCGTCGGCATTTTTATTTTTAATTTGTTCTGGCTATGCACGATGTCCAATTGCAGCCACAATTGCTGGATCGATCGGAATTCTGCCGTTTTAAACGAGCATTTTTCACATAGGGGTATGAACGTTGTCCGATTTGTAGCCACCATACTTTGTGTATGGGAAATTTGGTCTGGTTCCAATAACCGCGTATACATGTATCACGCATTTCACTGGTTGGAATACAAAAATAAATAAAAAAAGCGTCACCGTACCGATTTTGAGGCGGAGGCTTAAATATAATAACAGAGCAACTACAAATATGTATTATAGCCTACTGCCGTCCGTTCTAAATCGTTCCTGTTTGCATTTCTAATATGCGATCTCCTCGAGCCGCACGCACCATTTATTATGCCATGTCGGCATCGTACGCCTCACCATAGAGGTTTATAATAATGCCTTTCGTTTATTTTGATAGGCCTCTTATATCTTGTCATTATCATCTCTCTATATGGTATCATTCTACACACATCTTTAACACAAAACTAATAAATGTCAGCACACAATACGCATAATAATAATAATAATATACATAAATCCAAAATAGTATAAATGTCTTAAGGATTTAATAAGTCTCAACAAAATGCATATATACATCATATCTTAGCCATGCCTCTCCATAATATTCCATCAGATGCTTGGACTTTTATGACATGTAAATCATCAATGGTTTTCAGTGAAACATTTCTATTTAAAAGGTCTTTTTGGAGTATACTGAACAAATTTGTGTGAGGCCTTCCTATTCTACCCTTCAGTCTGTTCTCACACCCTACAGTAAAACGGAGTGCTAATTGTCACCGTCACTCCTTAAAACAATATGACCTATCATTTTCCATCTCGTGTGCTCGACTCGTTCTGACAGGGGACGTAGCTTGCATCTTGTTACCGATGACTCCATCTTAATTAGTAAAATAAAGTGGCATGGTATATACATAGTAATGTGATGATGCCTGCGGCAGTTTATATTTAATACAGGCGACAAGACAGAAAAGCTTACCGCCTGATACGGTGTATATTATTATATAATTATTAAGGAGCTAAAAACAGCCGCAGGTAATCTGTTAAAAAGGACATTGGCTTGGACCTACCTTTGTTTTATTGATACTAGAGTTTCCGTCGTGAGGAAGGATCGCTGGAGCATTAACTGCAGATCGCTTATTTTTGGGAATTTTGTTTTTGTCTGATCATTCTAATCAAAAGTAAGATTCAGAATACCTATTTGAAATGATGCTAAACACCAGCACCGATTCGATGGAAGAGAGTGATGGTCAGCCGCCGGCAGCCTCGATGGTTGCCGCATCAGTGTGTGCAACATTGCTCGCTCTCGTGACAATCTCTGGAAATATCCTCGTAATAATTGCCTTCAAAAGAGACAAAAAACTACGACGCAATTACACAAACAGTTTCCTAGTGTCTCTGGCATGTGCTGATTTACTGGTTGGAGGAGTCGTTGTACCATTTTACATGACTCTTAATTTCGTCAATGGTTACTGGTACCACGGGAAGGCATCGTGTGATGTTTTTTTGGCACTTGATATTATGGCGTGCACTGCGTCCATTTTACACTTGTGTGTTATTTCTGCTGATCGATACATGGCAATTGTTCATCCCATGACATACCCAGTGAAAATGACTAGGAAGTTGTCTCTAGTCCTCATATGTGCAGTTTGGTGTCTTTCTCTGGGTTTGTCATTGCCGTGGATTTCTTTGTTTGATGAGGATCCATCCAGAGATGATAACACTTGCGTAACTCCTAACTCAGTACTTTTCAAAATTCTCTCATCCCTCGTTTCGTTCTTCATCCCTACCGCAATAATGATGATACTTTACGCAAAGATGTTCCTCACAGCTCAAGCACATATCAAGAGAGTACAAAGAGGAAGGATGGAGTTCAGTGATGGCGGCCATGAAGCCATGCGTATACACCGAGGTGGTGCCGGCATGTCAAGATCAGCAACTGCCATAAATACTGAGTATAAAGCAGCAAAGACCACAGGTCTTGTGATTGGGGCTTTCTTGATCTGTTGGTTACCTTTCTTCACTGTCAGTCTTATCAGACCCTGGTGCATTGACGATTGCGAAACGATAAGCATAGTCTTTACTTGGTTGGGCTTCGTCAACAGCGCTATCAACCCTTTCATATACGCATTCACAAATTCATCTTTTAAGATGGCTTTCATGAACATCTTATGTTGTGGGAGAAACAGAAGGAGTAGGACATCGACGAATACAGGAACCAATTTATTTCAGATTGAAGGAACTTTGGCAATGAATTTAGCTCCTTTGCCTCGTGAATACACACTTCCACACAAATATTTTTAAAGCAACGAGACACCACTATGGTATTGGTCCAAATTTTATATCAAGGATCAAGGCACCATCACACATGATGTAATAATGTTAAGCCGTAGAGGTTCAAGCCCTCATAGACCATGTGACATTGCGTGACCTTTAGAGTACCAGGGTAATTTCCCGCCGGGCAAAAGTGTGTGCATTTCTATGCAGAGTTCGTACATCCACAAATCTTACACGGCAACGGCAACTTGATGTAATTCGACAATGGAGCCCGTTTTCTGTAAGATGGCAGCACTGAATTAAGACGGACAAATTATGATTATTGATACTTGTGTAATACCAGATTTGGATGCGTTACTTGAGCTGGCCGTTATAGACTCATTTGTAGACTCTAGACGCATATACACATTATGTTGAAGGAGACGGGCTAGCTGAGGTTGAATCTTTGGGCTTTTATCATATTTATTTAGTATATTTATTTAATCTTGCAGCTATTACCGTAGTCTCAAGACCATAGAGAAGGAGACCATAGATGGGGGAGAGCAAGAGAAGGAGAGCGAGAGAGCGACAGAGACAAAGGAGAACATTATATATTCTGTAAAAAATGGTGTTTAGAATGGTGTTTAAATGGTGTTTAAATGCTAAACGGCCATCCCCTGTACATGTAACAAAGCTAAACGTGCTTAGCTTTTTGACACCTGTTCATATGTTTTTTTTTTAGCATTCAAACACATCACAGAAAAAAGCACAATCTAAACTTTTGGGCTAAACATGTGAAAAAGTGGGTACAATTAAAGTGTTTAGAAATGTGTTTAAATTCTAAACACCATTTTTACAGTGTATATACAGGTATATGTCACTGACATTTAGGTAGCTACATAGTGATTGACATTGGAATAGCAATTGACCGACATAGTAGGGCAATTGTTTAGTATTACAAGTTAAAGGATTATTGTGTATATGCTAAGTGGACATAATTGTTACATATAATTGAGCTAGGCTATTGACAGGGTGTGTAGCTTATTACACTTGTACTAACTTTACCCCAAGTGAGTTTTCAGATAAAAATTCGTTAATTTTGCCATCTAATCAGAGTTGTAGTTCTCGTATTCGTATTCATGAAGAAGTATACTCGTACGCGTACTCGTTTAAAGCACTGTATATACGCTGTGCTTTTCGAGTGTCTGCGAGAACAATAATAACATTAAAGGGATAATACCGTCATGTTCAGAGCAGACGTTCAACAGGACATGGAATTTCATTATTATGCAGCCATTGTAATAATCTTATCGCGCCCTGGGGGAGTTATTTTCAGTCACTGTGAATTCATCGAAAACTAGGACACCGATTTCACGCATGGCCCTAGTGGAAAGTCCGTTCTGATCGTGACGTCATTGTCCCTTTAATCATCCCACGCAAGAATTTCATCAAATTGCGGTACACGCTGCTGTTTCTCGTGCTCTGTGTATACAGATCTCATGATGTACATCAGTCTATAATGCAAGCTCATAACGGCATCAAATATAGACTAGACATTAGGTGTTTGTCCTATGGACGAACACAAAGCTGTTCCGTACTTGTTGGACTATGATTGTTATGATGCGACCCTCAACCTAAGTTGTAGGCCTAACCCTGATCTTGAAATTGACCATTGGGTTGAGACCTTAAAGATGCAGTGCGCGATTTTAGGTTGATGTGACGATCAACAATTAAATTTGACTTAGACCATTTACAAATAAATACAAGAGAAACTATTATTTCATGTACAATCATGAGTTAAACTCTTTATTCATGAAACTCAGATGAATCATGATATCAACTTCAAATATATTCTTGATAAAGATTCATCTCCAATGGTATTGTCCATAACTTAAAAAACTTTGAAAAACAGCATTTTATGTGTTTTTCCCCAGAAATCGATATAAAAAATCTCGTCACAGGTCATGGAATCGTAGTGTTTGTTTTGGATTAACTCAGTGACTGGAAATAATTTCCCACATGATAAGGTCATATTACCGTTTCTGCTGCATAAATAAGCCAGTAATTTGCAGTCATCTTTAAATGAAGGATAATGATTCCATACCCTGCTGAAAGTCTGCTCTGATCATGACGATACTTCCCCTTTAATAACTATATCTTACTCGTTCCTAAGAAAATGTTTTTTTTATGCATATGCATAATAGTGCCGAGGATTTTCACCAACCTATATAATGCCGATGATGTTGGTTCCAGTGTTAGTTGACATGTTATCGCAAAATAAATAAAATTAAAAAGTACAACATTGTTGCTGTCTCTTCTTCTTTTCTGCTGTAAGACATTTAAGTTTGATAAAAACTCTTTCTGGGATAGGCACTTTTAATAAAGAAGAGTAACATTTCAAGATTTTTTTTCAAACTGCAACGGATGTAAATCAAATTTTTCACTGATGTGATCAGATTAAACTGTACAGTTATCTTGTACACCACAATGTCCTGTAAGGAGATGACAAAAATAGTTCCTTCTTTATTGAAATGTGCCAATTATCCTAAGAAATTATTTTCATTTAGGAAAGTTATTTTTTGTCAATACCAGGTTTTTTCCAGCCCTTTGCTTCCCTTAAAACAGCAGCTTCCACCTTCTGTATGTCTTCTTATGAAGTCCCTGGTTCATCAGGTCGCTTCCGCTGGGGACGATGCTGCCTTTCAACGACTGGAGGTTGAACCTGCACTAGAAATTATTGGAAAATAATACATTTAGTATTATGTTTTTAATGAACAAATTGTACCACAAACATTTTTCACAAATAGATGTTTATCTGCAAATCTTTACTTAGAAGAACACAGACAATTCTTGCTTGTTTTACCATGGAGATGATTTTACTTTGTGGACACGCAAGTCAATGACAATTCATGAAGGGTTACTTAAACGAGAAGAACTTTGAAAATGACACAATATTCTCTTTCACTGTCACTTCTGACAAGGAACCAAAGTACATGCAACAAAAAGATTTCACAAATTACCTTTCGAGTTACTGTAATATGGTGGGCGTTGTCCTCACTAACCACGTGCGATTTGATTTCTGAAGTCCCAAATTGTCACGAACCCAGCAAATACGCTCTGCCAAAGTGCCGTCCTGGAGGGTACCGGATGTTGTCCTTCAAGGGGTAGGGCCGACTTGGGTGCCGGCTGTTAGGGATGGAGCCTCGTCGGATGACTCTGTGTCCATAGGGGAGACTGGGGGTCTTTTGGAGTTCAGGGTCTAGTCTGTAAATGAAAAAGAAAGCACACTTCCTTGTTAAAATTTGTAAATTCTAATAGAGTATCCTAAAAGAAAATTACAATGCTATTTTTGTAGATATATTCGCTGCTCTCCATTTAATGCTATAACGCTGAAAGGAGTTTGTTTGAAACTTTAAATTTGAGTATGTTGATCACAGAATGTTTCTGTCCAAATGAAATTACTCTTGAGTAAATATTGTGATTGAAATTTCTGAATCATGTATAATGCTTAACCTCACATTTTTTCACCAAATACTAGTGTAAACATTAAGTTTACTTTATGTTTCATTAATATTTTGGACTTTTCATGTCAAATAATTGTCCAGAAAGATTTTATTTAATTTGATTGTTATCTGAGAATGGCCTAAAATTTAGGGGGTAGAATGTCGTATATGGCCGCCACTATTTTTCATTAAATATAACCAATAATGTAATCTTACCTACCTGGTAAGGTGGAGAACATATGGATGATGATGTACATATATTTCAAATTATTCCAGGATATTTATTTCATGAAAAATCACGCATTTTTGTTATACGATGACTACCTCAGTCATGTCAGTCTGATCTTGTAAACTCCACAATTAGTGACCAACACAGTCATTGTACATGCGTAGTAGCAACTATAATAGGATCCTTCAATTTTCTGAAGGGGAGGATTTTTTTAGAAGGGAAATCAAGTCCGAAAACCATCATAAAAGTGGATTTTAAAGATAGTTTTCGCTTTCTGTACCACCAAAAATCGATAGAATGATTTTTTAACTGGTTAGTGGTTGCAAAAAAAATCCAAAAAAGCCCTTAAAAAGTGGCGGCCGGATACGACATTCTTTCCAATTTAGGATATGATTGATGACAATGTCAATGGATGGCACTCATCTAAATTTCATTCCATGTCGAGTTTCTTGTTTCCCCTGCCAACTACAGCTATACAAAACGTTGTTCACCATCAACGTTATGTTACATCACTCAAATCTGTGACTATGTTTCTTCATTTGTATCCATGTACATGGTGACGCGTCCGCAAGGTGCACTTGGTGCGAGTGAAGGTACGAGTTGACTATATTGCAGGTACGAGTTGGCGAAGGTACGAGTTGGCGAAGGTACGAGTTGGTCCCACACAAATTCATGCCTACTTTGACAACAACAAAATTCCTACACCAAAGATTGGTTTCTCACTAATAGGTTTAGGTCATAAAGACCTTACAAAAAATAATTGGGGATTTATGAGGTCAACTTATAAAAAAAAGACCGTTCTTTTAGTACACTGAAAACTTTATTTAGTCAATCACGGTGAAACATTCGTCAAACAGAGCGAAAATGATTAGTAATGCAAATAATTAGTCAATTGACGATTTTGTTCAGGGGCATGACAAATTAAAATCAACGCAATACGAATCATTTTCATTCCTGGACGAATCAAAATTTGTGCAAGACTAATTTGATTGATAGACTAATCTAGTAACATCAGTTTGACAAATGTGCATCGTCATATAACTAAGACATGACAAATTATTTTTACATGACCAATCCAGTGACTAACCTTTTGCAACACGACTAGTTGGAGTGCAGGCCCGCCAATTGCAGGGCCATTTTTGACAGACAATGACCATTTTTAATCAGTGCCGGGTTCCCCACCCTCAGTGGAGAAGGGCGCGAAAAAACAGAAAACAAAACAAAACATTAAACATATTTCACATTTTTGTAATTTCTGGTTGGTAGGATTTTTTAAGGTAAAAAGGTTTAAGAACTTTTTGTCTTCTCAAACAATCAGTGATAGTTTTATAACATAGTAACTTGTTTACAGGCCTAGCAGTAGATAAGCCAATCAGAAACGTGCTTTCAAACAAGTTCGACATTGTGCGTTTTTTTGCGCTGCTACGTACCGTCTGCTGCATGCTACCGTCTGCATGTGAAGTATTTCTTGTGTTATTCGCGTTGTTCAGGTGAGTTCTAAAACAGAATGGGACTTTTGTTATTGTATTCTTTTAAAGGTGTGATTTAGCCAGTTTTTTCAGGTTAGTTCGAAAACATAATGGGACTTTTATTTTATTTTCAGGTGTAAGTTAGGGCCCAGTGAATGCATACTGTAAAATGAGGCCGAGTGTTACTAGGCCTACTAAGTACTACTAGTTAGACCTAACGTTACAAATACAACATTTTTACAAGTTAGGCCTACATACACGACGTTTCATTATGTTTTAATTACACCTTAATTGTTATGCCAAATTCAGTGGCACTGCAGTGAATGAAGACTAATGACTATGTATATGTACAGGTCTACATCAGTTGTTATTGTGGTCACAATACCACAGTCTAGCTTCTAGGGCCTACCAAACATTTTGTGATGTAGAGAGACATTAATGATTAGATTTGCCAAAGTTTGAAGGAAAATAAAAGTTTCAGCTCATCAGAAGTTATTAACTGTTACAATGGGACTCTTGTCTCAGAATGATAAAAGTTTTTTTTTGCCAAAAATGCAAATCAAAATTAGCCATTCTTGGTCCCAGAGGTTTATATCTTTCCTTTGATCCAATCCCCAGGAAGTAGTAAGTTGGTAAATGGTTGAAGACAGGTTTCAAAACTTAAAATCTTAAGGTAAATAATATTGTAACTATTAGTAACTTAATTGTTACTTTTAAAATTTGACAGGTACTACCTAACTGCAGTGCAGTATGGAGGAATAACTGAACAACTGCTGGCAAGGTTTCCATGTCTGTCATCTGATATAGCAAACAGAAAGGTATATTTTTTCTTTGTCATCATTTGACATTGGTTCATGATTGGTTCAGCATAAAGTATGAAATATGACTCAATTGCATGAACTAATCAGTGCTGTAGTTGAAAACATTTATATAGCCTATATAGTACAGGTACGGGATGAAAAAAATAAAAAAATAAAAAAAGGGGAAAAAAGGTTACTTGAGTACTCAAGTTTTAC
>CM055816.1:104634735-104673470 GCA_029582265.1 Zoroaster sp. YZ-2022 | reverse complement strand
TTTGGGACTTCCAGCTACTGTGAAGACTGGATCTTTGCCTAAAGCAACCCAAACCGAACTCAAAGCTAGGTACAGAGAGATCGAGTTATTGTTAGCAAAGGAGACATAAAATTCCTCTTAATTCGCCCTGACCTGAAATTAGCCCAATGCAGTTGTTGAGTAGTAATGTATTGTGATATGGTTGAAGCAAATTAAGGCATTATGTGTCCCATGACTGACTCTCATATTCTGAACAGCTTGCACTGCATCAATGTGAATTTGGTGATGAGGGTCTCTTTTACTTCTACGCCACGAGATAAAGCAGTCAATATTTGTTTTATAACACCTCTCACCTCTAATCCGCTAGAATCAGTGTTTATCTTGAAGTTTCTTTTTCATGTCTCTCAACTGTATAAAATCTGACGTTGAAAATCGGATAGCGAGTTTTGACAAAATAAGACTAAGAGGGGTACTATACCAGACTGTTATTATTGCCATCGTTCTCATACCAGCATCAATGCTAGAAGTCAATGCAGTTTGGGTTCCAGGGTATCCGTGCACTAGTACATTGGTTGCTAGGTGCTCATTCAATAGTAAAAATACACAACACCACGTGACACGCTCTCGGCCAATCAACAGATAGAACCAACAGAAGAGGTGTTATAAAAAAGTCTATCCCTCACCCACGTATCTGAACAATTTTGTATCGAAGGATAGAAAAATCTACCCCTCACCCACATATCTGAACAATCCATATTTCATTTTGTATCGAAGGATAGAAAAGTCTATCCCTCACCCACGTATCTGAACAATTTTGTATCGAAGGATAGAAAAATCTACCCCTCACCCACATATCTGAACAATCCATATTTCATTTTGTATCGAAGGATAGAAAAGTCTATCCCTCACCCACGTATCTGAACAATTTTGTATCGAAGGATAGAAAAATCTATCCCTCACCAATGTATCTTAATCCATATTTCATCCCTCACCAATGTATCTTAAAAATGTGTTTCCTTTCGTATCGAAGGATAGAAAAATCTACCCCTCACCAATGTATCTTAAAATGTGTTTCCTTTCGTATCGAAGGATAGAAAAATCTATCCCTCACCAATGTATCTTTCCGAAATCACATTAAGCTGTGGATTTATAATTAAAATGAAATAAATACCAGTTTAATCGCAACTTGAAAAAATAATGATTTTGTGTTCATTTGTACTACGTGAGTTGTCTTATTCATTGACGCTTTTCAATAATATAACTTCAATGAAGAATTTGTTAAAAATACTGCATTTAATTTATGAAAAAACATAAATGAAATAATCAACTGACACTGATATGGAAATTCTTGAGTGTTTTTCCACATCGTTCATATTTTCTTTTCAAATAACAGATTCAAGCATTACTCGCTGACTTTTCTGAACTATTTTAAGTAACTGAAAACACTGCGCTCTGTGCTACAAAAGTAATCGACCTCTATAATAATGATGCTAAATATCTCTTTTTTTATAACGGTGGATGCAGTTTTAGAAAACAATAGCTAAAAAAAGCCACTACTGAAAATATTTTACAGAATCATGAGGAATTTTCCATTTCAAAGTGATTTATGAAAAAAGGTAGTTTTAAATGAACCTGTTATATGCAACAGTACTGAATCAATCATAAACAACCAATGCACTTTTTGCTCAAGTACTGAATCAACCAGAATCAACCACTAACATTTTGAGTATTTTGACTGGTTTGGTACAGTAGGCTTCCAACTCCACAGAAATCAACCAGAACGTTTGGTTTTTGGAACCGTTCGATTGTTTTAGTCCAATTTAAATGTAGATATATACAATTAATCTAACCTGTGAAAATTTCATTTCAAAAGGTGGTAGCGTTTTTTAGATATCGCCGAAAATCCGGAGCAGTTATGTCCACGCTGGAAGAATAATCCGCAACAGGAATACACAATCTGAGAAGCGTTTCTGACAGAAACGCTTCTCAGATTCAAATTTTTGGGGATAAAAACTGATGTCTTTTTCCATAACCACATTACTCCGAAGTGAATTGATTTTCAAAATGCTTTTTACTATCGAAAGCTGCCGTACTTCTAACCAAGTAAGTTTTTATTGCAATTAATTTTAAGAGTGATTACCAAACGTATACCTTCCCTTTAAATTGCTGAAAGACCAACTCAATCAAAATCAACCAATGTATCAATCTGGTAGTGAACTGAATCAATCGGAATCAAGCATATTCAGCTGATTGATTTTGATGGGCTTGGGACAGTTTAGTTAATATGGGCTTCATCTCCCGACCAAATGGTACAGTTGATGGTACAGAAGATGATTTTATCCCATTCAGTCACATTCCTGATTACAGAAGAGTTTTGAAATGAACAATTACATTCTTATGGAAAGTTAACCTTTTGCTTCATCGGCTCAGTGTTATAAGGTCCTTATTTACAATTCAAATTGGTAATTAGAAAGTTTTTAAATTAAAAAAATAAATGTCAAATACCACGGATAAGCCATTTTCCTAACAAAATTCTTGTTTATTTATACCAAACAAATACATTTGTGCAGATAACCGGCAAACCCACCATTATGAACTTATTTGAACTTATGATATGTGAATCAGTGAAACTATTTCTTTAACTTATACCTAAACAATTAGATACTTATTGATTTATGCAATATGAACTTTTAAAATATATTTATTTGTTCACATTTAAAACTATTTTTATCCTTGAGTTTAAATTATTTTTGAAAGATGTAAATACATGTACACTGAGTTTTAAATTGCTTCTTGAATGAGTTTTATTACAGCTGGTGTTAAAATGTTGTATTGCATAATAAAAAATTAATTGCCATTGAGGAGTATTCAATAAAATGTGTTTTCAAATTTATATTCTGAGCGGTTTCAATGTGTAGTTATGTCTGCAAGCCTACATTCTTAATTTTTTGTTAAAATATTGTAAATATTGTACACTCACAGTTCTATTGTCTAGAAACAAGCAGTGATTGTTGGGAAACAGGGAACAGTAGTACATTAACAAGCGCCATCTGTTGACGTACAGACAATTTTACAGTAGAATCTACTTAATTAATAAGTAGACACCGTTGTTGGTTTACAACAGAACTTTAACCTATGTTGAACTACAACACAGAATAATGTCTATTGTACGAGGAAGTCACCTTTGTGGTACCTAATTGACATAAGAAACTACTGTAAATATACAAGAAATTTTTTACAGTGTAGGAACAGGAAAACTAATCTGGCCATGGCATGGATAGATTACAAGAAGGCATACGACATGGTATCACACTCGTGGATTATGGAATGTTTGGATATGATAGGGGCAGCTGATGCGGTGAAATGTCTCCTGGGTGAGAGCATGAAGACATGGAGAACAAATCTGATGGCCAGTGATGAATGTCTTGGTAAGGTAAACATCAGACGAGGTATTTTCCAGGGCGATTCTCTGTCTCCACTGTTGTTTGTTTTGGCGCTGTTCCCTTTGACGATGATTTTGCGGAAGGTTAGTGCGGGATATGAGATGACGAAGGATGGATGCAGGATTAATCAGCTTCTCTTCATGGACGACCTGAAGTTGTTTGCGAAGAACGAGAAAGAGATTGATTCCTTGGTGCAGACTGTACGGATCTTCAGCGATGACATCGGCATGAAGTTTGGTCTGGAGAAATGTGCTGCGATGACCATGAAGAGGGGTAAAAGGGTACATTCGGATGGAATTGCTTTACCAGATGGCACACAATTGAGGGCGTTGGGTGAAGAAGTAAGTTATAAGTATCTTGGAGTGCTTGAAGCAGATCATGTACTGCACGAGGAATCGAAAGAGAGACTTAAGAAAGAGTATAATTATAAGACGAGTGAAGAAGTGTTTGAAGTCCAAGCTGAATGGAGGGAATATGATAAAGGCGATCAACACTTGGGCTGTGTCACTAATGAGATACAGTGCGGGAATTGTCGAGTGGACTAAGGCATATCTAGATGTTGCTGACAGGAAAACGATGATAGTGATGACGATATACGGTATGTTACATCCACGGTCGAATGTCAGCAGACTCTATCTACCGAGGTCAGAGGGCGGAAGAGGGTTACTTAGTGTATCAGACAGCGTTAACATCGAGAGGAGTTTGCAGTGTCATGTAAGAAGTACTCGGGAAAAGTTGTTGAAGGTTGCGCAGAAATACATGAAGGCAGACGAATTAGGTCCAAAGGAGTATAAGAATCAAAGAAGAGAAGAAAGAACACGAGATTGGCAGGAAAAAACCACTTCACGGCCGATTACTGAGATGTACTGAAGAAGTGGCAAGTAGCAAGACTTGGGAATGGTTGAGGAGAGGAGAACTAAAGAAAGAAACCGAGGGTCTGATTACTGCAGCGCAAGACCAGTCTCTGCCGACGAATGTGATGAAGGCAAGGATCGAGAAGTCAGATGTCTCTTCTATGTGAAGAATGTGCAATGCGGCGGAGGAGACTGTATTTCACATTGTCAGCGAATGCAGAGTGCGAAGTACATTTTCATAGGTTTTTTGAAGGGTTAAATACAAATAATGAAAGTCTTATTTTTGATGATTCCTACTTGAAATTACTTACTTTTTAAAACAGGGTTGAAAATATTTACCATTTTGTATGGTCTTTAAATAATTTCATTTATTGATGCATTGTAAATAACTATAAAAATGTACACATACGCTTTGTTTATATTGCATATACACCCTACGCAGTACACTTATCAAGCGGAATCCATTTTCAATCAATTCTACATTCTTCGAGGCCAAACCGAGGCTAGACTGGTCCCGTGTCTATATCCTATCATGGCGAACCACTCAAAGGATTTCATTGGATACGTTGTGCCGTGACGTGATCTTCCATCCCTGTTTTCTGATTGGTCCAAAAGTTACATCATGACATCATCGCACGAATATCAAAAATGTACACAACAAATTCACGCACAACATAAACTCACTTTCCAGTAGGTGCAAATTAACAGCGCGGCAATTGTGCCGGTCCGCCTGCTCCTGATGCTAGATGCGTGCGTAATCGACGAGAGAATTTACGGGGAGTGGATGTTGAAGCTTCAGAATGGCAAGTCCTAACGTTAGTATAGGCCTAGTCTCTGAGTTTGAACATGAATTTCAAAATGCATTTAAACATTTATCTTTAATTAGGACTCTACAGTATCGTTTAAATCCTACTCTACCGGCAGAAAAGAGATACGCAATGTTTAGGTCTATGCAGGTGGATGCTCTGAAAGCATCTGCAAATGACTAAGTCGTCACACTTCCAACAGGCTATGGGAAAACTTTATCATTCAGATGCTTCCATACTTGGATAAAGATAAAGGAATAATAATTGCATCACCATTGAATGTAATCATCACCAAACATCTCCAGAAATTCGGACTTGATAAAGCAATCTTCGTTAACGAACAATTGATCAAGGCTTTTAGAGTCATAGCAGCAGTTGCGATGACACTGACAGTGATAGTGATAACGTTACTGATGAAAGCCAAAATATCAGCAGGATACTTTGGAAGATATTTTGGAAGATTTTGATAAATGAATTATGTGTCATTTGACATTTGTATGCACATCCACTCGAGTGAGATGTTGGCCATTTGTTTGTCGTCTGCTAACGTTAACTTAAAACATAACATAGCTCAAAAGTAACGTTAAAACACGTTTGTGGCGGTTGGGTTAAAACTTCTTTCAATAAATAATGAACAGTAAATATTATGAGTTCCACTGCAGAGCGCCATGGTCGACTGCAGCTTGGAGTTTTCTATCGTCGCGCGCCTAGGGTTTCGTAGTCTCTCTCTCAAGACCGGAATTGGCACTTTTACTGCACAAAACCCGTCGCTGCGGTGTAAAACAAATATACGCGTCCGGATACATAACATTTTACTGTACATACCGGGATGAACTACATGTACATGTACATGTTTTTAAATTTCATTAGGCTACCAGCGCACTAGCTACGAACCCAGGTCAAATAGTTCAGCATCGGGAAAAAGATGGCGGCTGCACAGCCAGGATCTGGCGTTATTCACGCTAGCTCAAAGCGTGACGTCAGATCTTCAGGCTAAACCGAGGCGTACTTCTTGAAAAGGCTAGACCATTTTATGCATTGTGAATCGGCGCATTAAACTTGCCTTACGTTCAGGGATTCAGACACTGACGTTTCTATCACGATAATAAGGTCAAGGTTTGGGCAAGGCAAGTGCACGATGTACATACGACATAGTATTACTGTGGCGGTATGGACATTTCATGTAGTCACTTTAAGTTATGTGAATTCCTTTAAACTCATTTGCCTGTATCTACGCTCTGCCGCGGTACGCATTAAGTCGTGCTCATATGACTATGAGAAGTAGTCCCAGTTTTCAATTACTTTGGAGTAATATATCTTTATTTAAACTGTATTAATTATCCTTCTTGCTAGTTAGACCAATTAGTAAAATTAGTGGATAATATCAGGCTGTCACTTTGTTTAGGATTTTATATAAAATTAAATAGTGACTGCGGATTTATTTTGTTAGAAGCGCTTTGCCCGTGGCTTACGTGACCAAACTCTCTCTCCCTCTCTCTTTTAGCTGGGTCGAGAAGTGCCGGTTTCGTGAGAAACTTTCTGTGAATAAAATCCCATTTTATTGCAGAATTATCAACTACTTCCCACCAAAATCGCATTGTATCACTCTAATATTGTTTATAGAACATTGTTTTGGGTAATTTTAGTGCCATGCGGTACTAAAAGTGTCATTTTATTGGCATTTTTGGTTTGGCTACGCTTTGTGTTAGAACACTTTTACATGACATGGACAATGTGACGTTCATACGCGACGGCTGTTTACTGAATGCTTTCACGTAGGATATTCTGTTTTAACTGACAGAACCGGAGAGTGATTGGTCGTCGGCTCATGGTACGGTAGCGCTCGGGGATTTAAAATTATATGATTTAATGTTCAATATTTCAGATTTCATATTGATATTCAATACTTATTTCCGATTTTATATTCCAGATATCGGTTCCAGATATTTCAGACATTAGTATCTATACTTTTTTTCATGTAATATATAGACTTAAGATTTATAGACTGGATCTGCTCTAGGCCTATAGACTGGAATATCTCCCGACCACTTGGAATTATTAGGTGTTCGAGCTACTGCGCGAACACCTCTTGATATTGTTCGTTTTTTTCCCCTTCTTCTCAATAAGACTTATCCAGAGACAAAGATAGTTGCAGAGTTCACAGAACCTTAAAACTTCAGACATAGTTAGACCTTAACATGTAGTTGTACCTAAACCTTAACATGTAGTTGTACACTAAGTTGTGACGTCATAGTGAGGTCATCAGATATCGAATTACACTAAATCAAAGGTTAATATTTTCAAAAAATCATATCTCATGAACCACAAACGACATTTTCAGTGTTTGCACCATGTTATAGATCTTTAATTATGTGATATTTCGTACACAGACGTGACCCCAATCCGACCTCTCCTTCCGGTCGAAACCGGAAGTTGAAAATTTCAAAAAACCATACCTCATGAACTACAGAAGATATTTTCACAATCTTTACATCGTCTTAAAGACCTTGAACTATGTCACATTTCGTACACAGACATGACCCCAATTTGACCTCTCCTTCCGGTCGAAAACGGAAGTTTAAGTGAACAACTTTTCAGAAGTACTATATATGTACGGCCCATTGCGTGTGAACGGCCTTGACAGACAAGAGTCATATAGTGTTTAAACTGTATACTGTATTACATTCACTGTACACAGCAGTATCTAATTAGAATATAATACATCGCCTGACATTCGTGTCCAAACAGTTTACGGTAATTTCACTATCGTTGTCCTTTATTTCAAGCTGTTATTTTTGTACAGTTTTGGAATTGTTAACGCTTGTTCTAAATCTAAGACTGAATTCTAACAGATCGTTTTTGGCATTCATGACTTCAATTACCTGATCTTGAAATATGATGTTTCACATCTTTTCGCGATTGACGCAGTCAAATTAACAATTTCTTTTCTTTTTATTATTTTATCAACTTAATTAAATTTAATTTTGCAAATGGAATAATGTGTATAGTTTTAAAACGAAAAACATCAACAACTTCCAACAATGACTGTTTAATAACCAATGTGGCAGAAAAAGCGTCTAGAATAACAAAATGGTTAGTTACTTTTCCCAAAATTGTTGGGTATTTATTTTTAAATATTGGTTTTGGTTAGCCGGCTAGCAAAGTTCTAAATGGTTAGTGCAGGTTTTTTTCATTTTAATTTATGCAATAACTAAATGATATGTTTCATTATATTTTTAGTCTTTGATATTTATATCAAAACAGCAAAAATAAAACAAGATTAAGGCCTAAACATTTAAGTATTATTGTGGTGTTTGTAAAAGTTAGTTTTTTCTTCATTCATAAAGTGACTAGTAACTTTTCCAAAAATGTTTCATGACATCACAGATCACAAAGCCTCCATCTCAGAAATTGAACCAAACTATTAATGTTATTTTGTCATGATCATGAAGAAGAATAATTGTGTCATTTTGGACAGTTATCGATAGTTTAGTGTTGATGTTTCTAGATAATTAATGCTAGCTCATAGTGTACAATCCTTCTTGATCTATTTTTACACCAGTCAAAGTTTATTATTGTTATACTTTTAGACTTTCTATTCACAGCTGTGAGACCGAGTGGTGCCGATGATGGCTGTGTGGGCAATGTGCCCAGGAAGTGTTTGAGGATCACCTGCCTCTTTCTGCGCATCGTGATTGGATAGATTTCCATCGTAACAAATTTATATTGTTCTTATTGGCTATTAGATTGCTCATGAATATATGTTCACCATGTTACATTTCATTGTTATACTTTGTCTGTACGAACGTAGGCGCTCTGTAAACTGCGAAAATGGACTGTATAATAATCTGTAAATTTATTTGTAGTCAAAACATAGTTGCGGAGTTCAAATAACCTTAAAGCTTAACAAATAGTTAGACCTTAACATATAGTTCCATGTAACGTTGTGACATCATGGTGAGGTCATCTAATGAATTATTACGTAATTAATTATAATAAAACAATTATTTTTATATCTTGTGAACCACAATAGATAATTTCTTGATTCCTTCATAATCATACAGAACATGGAGGACTCGACATTTGATACAAAGGCGTGACCTTATTGACTCTTACTTCCGATCAAAACTGGAAGTTCAAGTTTAAAAACAGTGGCAGGTTTTAAAAAGTCACCTTTGCTATCTTGAGAAAACATTAGACAGAATTTTCCCAAATTTGGCGCAATTGACACCCATATCATGAGGGAAAAATTTATGTATGAATGACGTCACATGATTGAACCGGAAGTTAATGTATTCAGTATAACATAATATGTGGTATTTTAATTACATATTATGAAAACTCATATCTCCTGAAGTAACTCTTGTCTTTTAACAACTTTAGGTGATGACGTCATATTAGGCACACTCGAACACCCCGAGTTTGTTTTTAACAAACTCTATACCTCTAGTTTTATATTGATATGTTCACGGAGTGAAACCCAAAGCTCATAAATTATTGTCTCTGTAATTATTGTTGAGGATCAATATTGTTCCTTGAATAAATCATTTCGATCAGTGTATTCTTAATCAAGGAAATTGTAGCCCTATTGGTTTTTATTAATTAATCGTTTCCTGTAAGAGGGCATCCAACTTTTCACAGGTTGGCTTACTACCATTACACAGGGTCACACCACCCTACCCCTGTCCGTGACATTACTATAAAATGTAACACATTTAGTCTGACAAACTCGAACACCTGGCCGGTCAGCCCTATATCATTCAGGATTCTTTGGATGTATTTGGTGACTGGGCACAACAAAATAACATGAACATTAACTCATCTAAATGTGCCAATATGAATGTGTGCTTTATGAAAAATGTTCCCCAGTATGAGCCCCTTTTTATCATGGGTTCTGCTCTTGAGGTGGTGGATTATGTAAAAATTCTTGGAATCTGGATTAGTTCTAACCTTAAATGGGATAAACACATAGATCATATTTATCGTAAGGCCAATAGTAAGATATACATGCTGAAACTGTTGAAAAAATTTAACTTATCTCTACCAGATTTGTTAACTGTATACAAAGGTTACATTCGGCCTTTAACTGAATATGCAACTCAAGCATGGAATGCAGGTTTAACTAAAGCTCAGAATGATAAATTAGAATCCATTCAGAAACGAACCCTTAAAATTATATTGGGTAAAGATTATGGTGATTATCATTCGTCTCTTTCTAAATGTAATATTGTATCCTTGCAAAATCGGAGAAAGGATTTATGCCTGAAGTTTGCTACTTCATTGCAAAACTCTGATTTATTTGGAGATTGGTTGCCACAACAAAGACATACTACTGTGCAATATCAGCTTAGACATGCTAACAAATTAACTCAATTTAAGTATAAGACTAATCGGTTTAAAAATAGTCCTATCCCTTATTTTGTCAATATTTTGAATGGTAATTAGTTTTGTGTCCTATTTTGTGCATGTATTTTTAATGTTTTATTATGTATTTAGTATTTGTTGAGTGTGGTTAATTGTATACTTTGCCTCAATTTAGCCTTTGGCTACAAGTGCAATGTTTTAATAAACCAGAAATAATAATAATAATAATAATATGCTGTTGTAATTGTAGTAGGCTATTTGCTTACACTGTTAAAGGCTTTCGATGCGACTGCACTGAATTACTATGCACCAGCAACGGTAATATGACCTTATTTGGCGAATTATTTTTAGTCACCGAGTTAATCTACAAAAAGCACTCCAATTCCATGCCCTGTTGATTGTGACAATGCTGCCCCTTTAAGTATAACTTTAAACTAAAGTTATCATACTGGAAAAATGGGATATGCCTGTTTTACTTTAATTTGTTTCTCTCACTTTCATCCTCTTCATAATTTGTTTCATCCTAAATCAATGGCAATGTTTGGTCTAACTGACATTAACGTTACGCATTAGGCCCAGTCCTAACTCAAAACAATGTTTAACATTAGGAACTTATACCCATCACCAACTTATCGCAAATACATAATGTAATGTAATCATAGGCCTACTGTTCAAACATGTTTAAACGACTAGCGTTATATTAAAGAAACACTGCTGTTAAAAGGTTAATTGAAAGTTAGCAATGCTTATGTAAACCTTTTCTTTTCCTAACTAACGTACATTTTGGGACTTTACCACTGAATATATTTAGTGTAGTTTGACTCATAATAATTCACACATGAAGAATTTCCAAGATAAAACATTTGTAAATGATTGTTTAAGACTGCTAAGTGTGTGACTTCGCCAACATCAGTTAAAGGGGGACTGTCGTGGATTTAAATCAAACAGTTAAATATGTGATCGTTTTATTCTTTTATATCAGTAAAATATCAATACATTTTTTGTTGTGTTTTTATTGTTTTTGAGAGTGTTATTTTACCATTGTAAAAATGCCCCCCACTTTTACTAGTTGTTCCCGCCCTGCACAGAGGAGCTGTTCGTGACGTCATGTCGGGAAGAGAAATTCGGCTCAAAACTCGGCTCAAAATGATCGCTGCACAAACTGTGTGAGCCGATGGACCTGACCACTTTATTCTTGTCAGTCGAACTTTGCTCGTCCAAATACGGCGATATTTTGGGTCACTTGGGAACAGATGAAGGCTAACACCGTCTTTGGTGGCGTTGCTGCATCCTGCAGAAACACATCTTTCCGGCATTTTATTAGTTCCGGAAACAAAAATCACGGAAGAAATGAAATCGACGCTACGTGTGTGAAACGTATGTATGTACATGTACATCATGTACACATCGGATCTTCCCGACGTCACATATATTATGCAAATGAAGCTTCCACCATGGGGCGGGGTTGCCTCCCTCAAACACTTCAAACGTTGTTTTAAAATACTTGTACTCAGAAATCAATGATTAAACTGACACAGGTAGGTCTCAAAAACAATATTTTATTACAAAACGCCTTAAGTAAAGGATGTCAGTCCCCCTTTAAGAAAAAGACATCAAATAGATCCCACATTCATTAAACAGTCCCGATTGTGTAAAATTACCACAGTCCTTTACTTTTGATGCAAACAAACAAACTTTTTGAAACAAAAGCACAAGCTTTCATGGAACTTAAACCAAGCATGTGACTTATAAACATTTTTTTTCACTCTGATTGGTTCATATTGTACAATTCGATCTAAGCAGAGCTCAATTATATGATACTGAGATGGTCTGAAATGGTTGATTATAACAATATCAAATCGGTATATATCAATTGTTGGGTATATCAATTGTTGACCAAACAACCATCGTGATGACAACAAAAATTGCAGGGTCCTCGCGTATGTGACCAGACGCGCTGGCGCCGGGATCCAGTTTGAGCTTGCGCATTAACAACTACGTAACCTATCACGGGAGTTCAATAACAACGCGCGGAACACAGCGCCCTCGCGCGGCCAAAATGGGTAACAACGCCTCGCATTTTTCAAAAATGCCAATCAAACAAATCGATCAGGAAGCCCCTGAAAAGAGGCGGGAAAGGAAAACTCATGAATAAACAAAACTCAATTATAGAATCCCAACACCCAATCAAAATCGTTAATAATTTAGGCGCCAAAAGTTAAAACTCAAGACACAACTCTTTGATGTTTGACGGCGTACGCACGGTAAATATTCAACTTTATTCTTTGTTCACATAATCCGACCCCAAACGACCTCTGCGAAAAATAATTTAAAAAACATAGCCGAAAAATCACTTAAATATGAATGATTAAGCGGATTTTCCCAATATTTTTCTCATCATAAGAATGATTCCCAGTTTATTTTTTATGGAAAAACTGTCAAAATGTAACAGCTAACAATTTATTAACGGTAGCATTTTGCAAATCTCGTTTTGGATTTTTGGAAACTTTGTAATTTGATACGTTGACGTTTCACGTAAACGCAACGCACACCGTGTGTCACGCGTAAGGGGTGCCGTGAAACGATGCATTTAATCGGTCGTTTCATGTGTGTTGGTGGGTCAAGTTATCGTTCCTAATTAAACTAAGATTGGGACTCGTCCGTTTTTGAGCAAACATTAGATTAATGAAGGCCGGGGCCAAGCCTATCCAAAGTTAGTTTATGTCTGCCACATGCCATAACGTTAACGTTAGTATTAATGTTATAACTTAAGTTTAAACTGTAAAAAAAAAAAAAAAAAAATTACAATCGATTTCGGACTGGGCCTAACGTTAGGAGACCCCCACCTGTTTTTAATGCCTAACCTGTTACGTTAACAGTTAGATAAGACCTAACAAGTAACATACAATAGAATACACGTTCACTTATTTTTATTAGGCTATTATTATTTCGGTTTAGAAATAATAGTACGCCTAGGCCTAATGTTAATAGCCTAATATAAGTAATAATGAAAAGATAAATGTGTCCTATACCTAGACTGAAATGAGTGGGGTGTTTTTGTTTCAATGCATGAAGCGAATTAACAATAAGTAAAAATTTAATTAATTTAAAAACAAAAAAAAGTGTGGCAAAGGCTTAGACAACAGTAAGTGTGGGGGAGTTCCTTTTTAAAACTTATTAAGCTAATTATTATAACAAAGTAAAAAATCAATTTAAAAACGTTAAAAAATAAATATGGCCAATGCCTAACAGTAATGAGTCAAAGGGGGTTCTTTTTTCCCAAACTTATTAAGCTAATTAACAATAACAAAGTAAAAAATTGAATCAATTTAAAAACAAACAAATACATGTGACTAAGGCCTAGACTACAATGAAGTCGGGCGGGCGGGGGGGGTAGGGAACTTTTTAGGGAATGTACCTTCTTTTTAAAAAAAATATTGTGCTAGTATTAGGCCAAAAAAAAAAAATTGTTGAGTTGCCCTCCAGTGAAAATATTTGAAGGGGTCGGTCGGTCGGGATGTTTTTTTTTTCTTTTTCTCCTTGACTGTCATTTTAAGATTGAAATGCATTGGAACTGAAACCACATACCATGTTTTTCAAAGACGATCTAGCAGTATGCACAAGTACCTAAATAATAAAAAGACATCACACATTCAACTTTATAATAATCTTTCAACAACTTTATTTCAACTTTTCATACACTTGTTTCTAGCACTTTTGTTCTTAACAACTTTATGCATCCCATTGGTTGACATATGATATTAAGACATTTGTATACCTATCAGCAAGGAATTTTGCTTCAGAATAAAAGTATCCCAAGCATTTTTGTTGTACTTTTCGCTGTGATTGACACAGCAAATTCATCCATATTGCATGCAATGCTCAACATGCAACATGTGAGTGGCCATTCGATTTGAAAACATGTAGATTGAGTCTTGGGTACCGGTAAATTTACCGGTAAAAAAAGTGGAAAATTTCACAAATCAAACGTATTATGTTTTATACACAGAAAATTGGTATTAGTTTCATTAATAAATAGGCCTATGAATGACGGGGAAAAAAAAATAAAATAAAAAATAACCCGACCCGAGATTTCAGCACTTTTGGGTCGGTCGGTGGAGGGCAACTCAACATCTTTTTTTTTTGGCCTTATGAGCTACCATTATGTATTATCAACTAAAAGTCAACATTTTCTTTTTTCTTTTATGTTTCTACTGTACAGATTCAAGATGGACAATCACCTTGCACTTCTTAAAAGGTTATGTAGACTTTGTGGGGGGGCGGTGCTTGTCATCTGCAGAGACAAAGGCTGGGAAATGTGCTAAGGAATGCACCCACTACGTCGAGAAGATTGCTAGCACATTTCAGGTTGATATCTCCCATTATGACGCCTGCACTCACCCCCACATATGTGCCATTCTTGTTACACTTTTCTTTTTCTTTCAGTAAAACCAAAGAAAGCTGTCCCCGCCTGGCCACACCATCCAAGGACAGGTATCTGCACTGTCTGCTCAAATTTGGCCCAACACCTAAAAGCTGGTAGAAGGAAGAAACAGAAGAACCCAGGGTGTGGCCGGCATAGAGTACCCCCGCATATTTAGAGCACTTAAGTAGTCTCCCTCCTTCTCCCAGTCTCCAGGGATAAGATTCCCAATTTTGAGCCATTGTCAAGTACTGACCCTATAGAGTGTAAAATTTGTAACAAGTTACTTAACAATGCCCTGGAGACACCTTGCATGCACCTATTTTGTTGCGAGTGCTTGACAGCTCACTTTGAAACTTTTGGAGAACCAACTGCCCCATGTCCCACCTGTCAAGCACCAATGCACTTCAAGAACATCACTGCCCCCCCGTTACGAAGTGTAAAGCATGCAAGGTGAATGTTACTGTGGGGGAAATTAATCATCATGTTTGTGTTTCATGTACAAGTTCTATCACTAACACAAATTCAGTTGTTTTAGAATGTCACAACTATGCTTCAACAGCTCAACCACCAAGTGACGTCACTCAAATGTTGCTGCGACCCCTGACTGCACCCCTCACCGATCAGATGGAGGCCCTTGGATCGCACATTCTCAAGACCAAGCTGGCCCAATCTGCAGATGGGTTTTCAACGCAGTACAGCACCGGTGGCCCGGTAAGTTTAAAAACAAAGTTAAACATATGCAGAAATTTTTACCTAAAAATATTTTCTTCCATCTTCCTCCAGATCCAATATAATGTGTGTGCATGGCAATATAAATTGAATGGCACATGCCCACGCCCCTTCCTGGATCTGCCACTGCACATACTGGAAAAGGACGGTTTAAAAAAAAGTTTTTAAAAGTATATCAAAACGTTTGTATTTGTTCTCTTTAACAGTCTCTGATGACAATATGTGTCCCCAATCCTCTGATAAGCAGCGGGGTTGCCTCCTCCAGAACCATCCGACAACGCTCAAAGATTGTAGATAAGACCCGTGAGCTTCTAAGCAAGGATGCTAAACAGCAGCAGCAGCAAGACGAACTAAAGCTCTGCAACCAGCAAGAAGATCTGCAGGGCATGTTGCGGGACATGAACATCGACATCATCCGGATCCCCAACATGCAGCTCCTTGCAGCAAAGTCTCACCTGGGAATCTCTTGGAAGCGCATCAGGGAAATGAAACCATGGTTGAAGAGTTACAACATCATGACTGAGAGCGAAAATGCCATGCGTCACCAACAACAAGACGTCGTGGCAGACATCATCGCCGAGAACCTTCCCTTCTCTTTCCCTGATGAAGTCAACGGAGGAGTTACCATCGTAACTGCGTAGGTGTGAAGTCCCTCGTAGCTAAAGTTAGACAGCAGCTAGATGAATACGAGAAGTAAGAAAAATTTCAGAAATGTGAGAAAAACTTTGCACATTGTTCAAAGTGTTATCAATTATAATTTATGCCTAATTTATATCAACAGGACCCAAGAACTAACTTGGCACCAGGGCAACATCCCACACAACGAGGTTTGGGTTAAGATCGGAGGCGATAAGGGAGGCGGGACGTTCAAACAGATGTTCCAAATTGCTAATGTTGGACGTCCCAATGCCCTTCGGCACACCGTCGTCGCTTGTGCTTTTGCAGCAGGGGATTCCAGCAACAACCTCAAAACTGGACTCCTGCGCTTCCGTCAACAGGTAGCTGACCTACAGTCGTGCACTTGGAAGAGCCATAACATCAGGCTCTTCATGTTCGGGGACTACGAGTATCTTTGCCGAGTGTATGGACTTACTGGGGCATCAGGTAGTTATTATTTATGTCTACTAAACTGACAACATTTTCAAAAATTATAAACAATATTCAAATAATAATATTTTATTTGTAAATACATAGGAAGACACTGTTGCATCTACTGTGACATGTCCAAAGATAGCATGCGGATGCCCTGGGATGAACGACCACCAGGCAGAGATCTCTACAGACCCTGGACGAGGACCTCCACAGATTCAATGCTGATGGCAGTCAACTCTTCAAGGCCAAACTCTTCAACAACGTGATTGATAAGCCAATGTTCAGGATTCCATTGACACAGGTGATAATTTTGCAATTTGCAATAAATAATCTTATTTGTTTTATTTGAACAAAGATTGAACATACAAATGATTATTGTTATTAACATTAATTTTTTTACCTTAATCATAAAAGGTTTGCCCACCCGGACTTCACATCAGTCTCGGGTTATACCTCAAGCACTTTAACAGCTTTGAAGGTGCATGTAACGACCTTGACATGCAAGTGGCAGCTGTGCTCGCCCAAAATGAACACCATGCAGAGGAAGAAACTCCGGCGACTGGATCCTGCTTCAAGAACCTCGTCTCCGTGTTGAAGAGAGCCAGGCAGTTAGATCAGCAGGCAGAGGCCTTGGATGAGGAATTCCGTTTGAAAGAAGAACTCACGGACGCCATATTGAACGCTGTGGAGGAAAGTGTAGACATCCAACATCACATCGATGCAACGACTGGACTGCGTAAGCAACAAGAACATCTGGTAAATATATTTAGATATTTTACAAGTAAAACATTTTTTCTTTTTCTGTGATTCAAAGCAAACTCTCCTTAATTGTTTTTTTTACTTATCACATCTATTTTCAGTTGGCGGAAGCAAAGGCCCTTCGTGAAAAGGCAGCACTGAAACCAGGTCAAGGTCCTTTAGCTGGGCAACTCGACATCACACTCCAGGAATTCCGGGTGCAGCGCCAGGCATACCATGGGAAGAGTTTTGCCGGAAACCATGTACACAAATGTTGCAAGGTATGAGTACATGCATTTGAATTTCTTTCAGTATGGTTACATACATGTTGTAATTTCTTACCATACCAATACAATGATAACAAAATATTCTTTTAAATTTGTTTTATCGTACATAAATATTAAACTCGCCTTATATTGCACGAAGAAAACATCAAGCTCCTGACAGAAGCCGTGGTCGACAAAACACAAGATCTCTGTCCTTCCCTGGTGCCTGAAGCAAGAACAATCGCTGCAAAGTATGCCCAACTATTCAATCTGTTTGGCACACGTCACCGGAGATACAACACCTCATCGTTCCTGGATGACCCAGCTACAGATGCATTAAGCCAGGACATCAACAACTACCTGGCTTACTTCTGGGCCTCATTTCCATCCGAGACGGTTCCGCCGAAGATGCATCTACTTGAGGACCATGTCATCCCCTGGATTCGGCAGTGGCACTTTGGTTTAGGATTCCATGGCGAACAAGGAGGGGAGTCTGTCCATGCCCATCTCAACACCCTCCGGCGCGATGTCCGAGGACTACATGAAGAAGTGGATATTCTGCGGTCTGTAATCCGGACACACTGGGTCCTGACCAGCCCTGCCCATGCACCATCAGCTGCCTTTTCAAAATTATTTTATTTTATTAATTTTCACACTATAATTTGCAATAATTCATCCCAGTATATTTTGTTAAAGTGTATACAATTTAATTTGTATGTGTATATAATAAATTTGTAAATTATAAATGTGATTTGTACAGATGTATAATAACAAATATGATTTGGGAATTGATAGTCTGTATCAACTCCAGATAATTCTGTCACTGCACTTTGTGTTTGGGGGGGGGGGGGTCTAAAACTATTTCTATGTGCCCCGAAGTTTGGAAAAAATATTGCATATTCTAATAGAATTTCATCAATCAAAATTTGTGGGTCTTTTTCATGCAAAATTGTTTTGGATTTTACAATCTGCATAAATTCCAGAAAACAAAATTGCAATCTTTGTTTTATGTCTTTCACTCAAAAGCTATGAAATGCGCAGCGTAATCTGGGGAAAATACACATTCTCAATTCCTATATCAATTATTTGTGTGTATTTAAATTGCTTTCTCCCTTTTTTACAGGTTTTTTTATAGGTGATTTTGATAATTGATAATCTGCACAACTTTTTTGAACCATCATTGAAAATTTGGTTGGCGTTTTTTAAAAATTTCCTTTACTGAATAAATAAATTTGACAACTCAAAAGCTATTCATGAAATGTGCAGTGAAATGTAAGGTGGAGTGCAGATTGTCAATTTTTGTACTTATTTTTGGGGGCAGAGGGTCAGATTATTTGAAATGTTTAATTGACAATCTACACAATTTGTAGACATATGAAACAGCAATTTGGTTGGCGTTTTCCTATCTTTTATTTCCTACACATTATGAATACTTTAAAGCAATTCAGAAATGCGCAACATTTATGCTAATGGGTCATACTGCATGTATTGGGAAGAAAATATTAGGTCTTTTTTGCGGCGCGGCGTAATTTAATTTAATTAACAAATTTATAATCTGCACTATTTCCAAATATTTTACACATTGCGTTTTTGTTTTGCGGCATTTTATAACCTAATTTTCAAAATTTCATGTATGCTGCGTTTTCTGGGTAAGTACAGATTGTCACATTTTGTAATTATAAATGTTTACTTCCACGTAAATTGTCAATTATTTAATTGTGGGGTTTTCCAGGTCTTTTTCTCAAGAGTTTTACCTGGTTTTTCATCCTGTAGAATGGTGCATAGGGAAGAAAAATTGTATTGTTAAAGATGTTTTTTTTCTTTCCTTCATTCGGCTATAAACTAAATTAAAAATCAGATTAAATCGGGTAAAATACATGTTTTCTTCCTCCATGGTAATATGCCTGATCATAACTGATTAATTGCTGAATTGTAAATAACTATACATATATATAATAAGTAATATATGTATGATTTTATTAATTGTCATTAAGAAATAACAAAATGGCAATTATTACTAAATAATACATGACAGAATTGTGTATTTCCACCTATACTTTCAACATGTCTCCACCTGTTTGTCCTGTACCCATGCAGTACACGCAACTGAGGCTAATCAATCAACACTGACTTGGCATGCTTGGCGTGGGGCCATGCAAGCTGGCTGGCTTCAATTAACAATCGGATCATATTACACTAGGGTCCCCATGAAGCTTGTTGTCCATGCACCATGCATGGTTAAATCACGGTGATTTAACCGAATATTTTGAGAATTATAGCCATGTAAATAACCAATTTTATTAATAACGCTGAAATTATGAAGTATGTGCTATATTCAGGCCACGTATATTACGATTTTGAGCACGAAAAACGCCGAAAAATGGCATATTCACGAACGAATTATCTCTGTAAAAAAAATTGTTAGCTCACCTCTCATGTCCAAAAGAATGCGTACTACATCTCTGTCACAGTTTTTAAAGTTTCAAACCCATTGAAAAATCCGCGTTTTTAAAGAACAGTTTAAATTCGGAAACAATACAAAAAAGTAGTATTTTACACCTCAAAATGTGACTATATTGTAAAACGTTTGTAAAATCTGCGTACAATAATATAATTTAACGTTTAAAAGACATAAATGAATATTGAACGTTCCTCTTCTCATACATATTCATAAGCACCTCTGAATCAATTGCTAGATGGTAGTATGGATCTTATGTCATCGCCCATGGGATTGTTTTTTCTTAAAATGAACATTACAATAAGTAAGCACGGGCTCAGTGACAAACTTTAATGAGCTACATGACATCATCACTTATTTACATAAGCTAATTACAACGCGCGGTGGTTTGGGAAGTAATGAATATTCATTTAATGATCACGCAGTGAACCGGTGACCTCCTCGCGTCGATTTGCCAATCAGCATGCAGTACCGTGAAGATTGCACGCGGCGCACAACTGTGTCATTAGAATGTAGTCGATCAACTTCGGTGGTCTGTGAATATTACATAGGTACATACAGTAAAATTTTGTAAATTTCATTAAAACTTTGTTTGAATATTCATTATGGTCTACAGCAACTAACTGTGCAGTTACTTTATGAATGAACTACATGAGTGAACAGCAAATAGACCGCCCACTGGAGGCCACGTAGGGAGCGTCTTACCACCGCGAACACGTGAATGGTCGTGCGTGACGAGGTCAGTGCTGAAGTGCAAAAGTTGTCGTTTTGAATTCGATAGGTACATATGTACAAATTTTCCAAAAGCAGAAATATTGGGTTTCTACAGCAAGTAGACAAACTAAATTTGCATGGGGTACAGTTAATATGTCCAGTACCTGTTTCTTTTGGGAGCATGGGTTTCATAAAATAGAGGGTATATGCATTTGGTCTATACTTGTCTGTGTGCGTAATGCAGTGCGTATTTCAACGCTGGTGTTTGTATGAGAGATGTCCGTTAACTTATTGTAATGATATTCATGAGAGTAATGTGCGTGATGATGATGATGATGACGGTAATGATAATGGTAAATTTGATGACAATACTGATGGTGAGAATGATGATAATGAGAATGAGAGTACTGATGGTGGTAATGATGAAGTACATATTTAGTGGAGTAATGATGTTTCAAGCAATGTGGGAGATTTGGGTGTTTCATTTGGGTGTTTCATTTGTTACAAATACAGGAAGAAGTAAGAAGGGAAGAGATTTTAAATGGGGGTTACTGGAGAGGGAAGATGTCGGCGGAGTAGTGGGTGAGAAGTGGGTGAGATGTGGGGGAGGGGGAAATAACAGGTAAATTTACAACTTAATGGTTACAATAATGAACAATCTGGAGTGGAAGCACACGGCCAACTCGACGCTCTCCTCTTGCAAAAGATCCGCAACAACTATAGAATAGTTAATATTGCTGATGTAAGGCCATCGATTCAGCAGGCCGTGTGCTTTTGAGAAAGCATCGGGTTAGAATTGATTTTTTTTAATGGGGTAATTACTGATATAAGTAAGAAGGGAAGAGATTTTAAATGGGGGTTACTGGAGAGGGAAGATGTCGGCGGAGTAGTGGGTGAGAAGTGGGTGAGATGTGGGGGAGGAGGAAATAACAGGTAAATTTACAATTTAATGGTTACAATAATGAACAATCAGAGGGAACAGCAGCAGGGGTTGGCCAGAATAGATGGTAGGATAACAAGAATTGAAATGATGTTGAATCACAGAGTAGCCAATGCCCAGTTGAGAATGTTGATGATGAAGGCCTGGTTGACATTGAGGATTTGATAGTCATGCATAGGAAAAGTAGTTCCAATCATACTTTTACAGTAAACTTGGCTAGGAGTATTTTTTTCCCTTCCTAATGAAAAATTAATTAATAATCGGACATTTGTTGGAGGGAGAAGAGGGGGCGGGCCTGGAGTGGAAGCACACGGCCAACTTGACGCTCTCCGCTTGCAACAGATCCACAACAACTATAGAATAGTTAATATTGCTGATGTAAGGCCATCGATTCAGCAGGCCGTGTGCTTTTGAGAAAGCATCGGGTTAGAATTGAATTTGTTTTAATGGGGTAATTACTGATATTTTAGATTTTAATAAGCGACCCCGTGCATGACAATCGATTTATAAAACATCCAAGTCAATTTTAAAAATCTATTTGAAGTAAATATAAGATAAATTTGAAAAAAATATAAAGAAAAGATATTTCACATACATGTACATAAACATGTGGTCATAGTTATTTTACTTAAGAAAGGAAAACACCTGCTTTAAAATTTATACATAAAATAATAATGCGTATGTTTTTACAGCTAATATGTTCCAAAATTTATTTATTGTGGATGACGAAGGTCCTGTCATGAATTTATTTGCGCACATAGGTTCTGTTAATTTAAGCTGCCAAAATTTATTGGGGTTAAATTTCTTCCTTATTTTTAAATCTTTATTCACAAAAATATGACTTGACATTTATTTTTTTTAAATCTTGCAGTGTCTTCAATTTGTCCTAGTACCCACTCGCATACCCACTAAAAATTATAAATTAAGTACTTGAATAACATTTTCATTTGAATGAAACAAACAGTAGCTTTTTTGTATGTATCAGACAATGGTCCCTTCCCCCTCCAACAAATATTATTTTGCGATTTTATGTACATCATTTCTGATGAAGTGAAACTGAAGACTTATTTTGTAATTGTTTGTTGTAGAGGGGACATTTTTAATAATTGTTAAATAGACTTAATCTAATTCAATTTCAAATAAGACCATGTATATGTATATATAAGTTGAGCATCACATTAATTTCAACATTATTTTGTATTTCTATTAAACATTTTACTTCTTAATTAGTTAGATGATTACAATATTAATTTACATTGTAATTAGAATGTAGAAGCTACTTCACAAGTACACGAACTTGGCGTCCTCATGCACAATCATGGTAGTTCAACAGGTTCTGACTATTTCTGTTTCTGTCAACAACAAAAACATTTTTTTTAAAAACATTTCGACACCATATTTACACGTAGGAGGCCTTTATGAATGACAACAATGATAAAGACCTCTGGGTTCGTGGCTACGTTTGATCAAGGACTGAGATGAAGGCGATGTCCTTTTATCTTTTACTCAAACTTGTATTCCCTTACTTATAATGTTTCTGTAATTGTTTTTGTACAAATATTACGGGCAAATATTGTAATTATTTTGCATCATAGCTGAGTGATTTTAATAGTATTTGCATTGCTATATCTTCACAGTAAAAACACTAAATGCCTCCCTCCACCCCAACCCAAAAAGTGTAAAAGATATATCTAGGGTCTCCAGAAAATGAAAATGCTAATTGCAATCTTACAAAACAACAAAAAACACTTAATGTCTTAATTAGCAGTATTACTGTTGTATTAATTTTCCTTCAAAATAAACAGTTTACTCTCCAGAAAACAAAAATGCTTACTTCATTCATAGACAAAAATGTACATAATTTTCAGATGGAAACCTGTTGTTTATCTGTTTAACATTGTCAATATAGCTGAGCCACTGCATTGTAAAGCAAACTGAAAATGTATAATTTCCAACTATACAATAATAATAATAATAATAATAATAATAATGTGTGGACTTATATAGCATGTATCCACCAACTGAGTGGTGCTCAAGGCGCATTATATTATTACCCCTGCTCATAAATCATTCCTGAAACCATCTCAGCTCCCTGGGGAGTATACAGCTCAATTGCTGCCATTACAGCGCATATAGGGCTAATCAACCAACTCTGCCCTCACAGGTACCCATTTTAACCCCTGGGTGGAGAGAAGCAATTATGGTTAAGTGTCTTGCTCAAGGACACAAGTGTCACGGCCGGGATTCGAACCCACATTCTGCTGCTAACACCAGAACTTGAGTCCGGTAAGCTAGACCGCTCGGCCACGACACTCCACTAAGGAAAACGGCACTTTTAGGTTTTTCGTACCACCTACACAGAATTGGTATCATTGGAAAGTTTGTCCTGTGAGTAAAGTAGGCGTACAACAGATGTTAAAATGAACATCATAGCTCAATGGTAACGAAGTTCATGGCCGATATACCTACTAGTAGCTACGCAGCGAAAAAAGAATTCGCCCTCAGTTTTCAAAAAAGGAGATTCGAAAATAGCCATCTTCCTATGCCGCGCGAAGGCGCTGTTTGTTATTGTAAAAGTGTCAAATTGCTGCTAGGGGCCTTTTCCAAACTACTGGCTCCGGCTCAGGCTCCACGAGGCTTCGGCTTCGTTGTGTAAACATGGCGTCCCAAAATATTGGAACAATACGGCTTCAACTTGAGGCTTTGTGACGTCATGAAGGAAGGAAAGTAGTGACGTCAGTGATTTCCTGAAGATCACCTGATAAAGTTGCGTGACGAGCAGCTGTTGTTTATAAACATTGCTACAATGAAGAAATGGACGAGCTTATTCTTCTTTACTTGTTTGCTTCTATAAATAATCAATAACAATAAGGAGACGTCGTGCTCGCAGACAGTATTTGATTGGCTTAGTAAATCGTCAAAACGGACAAAACAGAGTGAGTAAAACATGATATAAAACTAAAACCATGAGTCTTTAGGCTAGTCTAAGCGGTGGTCCGTAACAACCCTCAGCTCACCCGCTGGTCAGTGCTCAATAAGACGGTTGAACCGAAGGTTTACGAGCATCACAACTTACTCAGCTAATAATTTATAGGTACATTAAGCAAGTTATGGGTCTCTTTTAGCCCTAAATAAAATATCTGGCTAGTCCCAGATAGTCATATCTACTCGACTATGTATACTCAAGGGGCGGGGAACAATCCTGGGTAGATTAACTTTTCCGAAAAGGTAAACAAAATACAGGGTGCATACAACTTATGAAAGGGGGATATGGCTGATTTATTTTGTTCAATAAACCCATGTTGAGCACATTACAAAGCCATACTAAAGTAGTATGACTGTAATTTGGCTCTTTTTTTAATATTGGAAGTTATTTAATTCATATCAACAATTTTGTCTGCAGTTATGATTCTTGTTCATGATTTCAAAACATATTCGTAAAACCACGAACCGTGCTTATCTTCACATGATATTTTTGCTTAAAGAATGGGGTCATTATAATGCTATGTGTACATATACAACCTTCAAACTCAACCTTGATACTAGCTAGGATGATCCTGTCGTTATGTTTTCACATAAACGCTAGGATACAGTGTGTACAAAAAACCGTATATTGCATGTTTTACGAAAAAATAAACACATTGCACTGTAATACCTTAAATACTATGAATCTATACTTGTATTGTTATTATGTGTATGTCTTTGATAATAAAAAATTATTGTAACTTTACTGTGTTTTTGACCAATTCTTGCCTTGTTTTGGTCTCTGCGGTTCGATTCTGTCCGCACGATGTGATCATGTATCATACACCTACTGTTGTTCCATCGTTTTCACGGTCATCGGTGCAATTACGACTGGAGCGGAGCGGCAAACAGCGCCCCCGCCCGACTCAATGTGTTAATTCATGTTGACAAATTTTAGTACAATACAAACCTACGGCTGTTTCAGTTTCATTTAATATGTTCCATGGCAGAAATGCGCTTCAATTGATGGACTTAAGATTTCCTTTGGAACCATTATCATTTGTCTTTTCACATAATATGGTTCTTTGCAATGTCATGCAAAATTATCAGAGATTTATCAAAGAAATTATCAGAGGCTACTCTCTCCATCATATCCCCAGACCAAAAAAGGCCGGTGGAGGGGTTGCACTTCTCTTCAGGTCCAGTTTATCTGTCAGTATGAAAAATGTTAACATTGACTACCTAACATTTGAATCTCTGCATGTTGAGGTAACATGCAACTCTAGATATGTTCGCCTTGTTAATATATATCGACCAGAAAGGGATGTTGATGGTAAACATGTAAATTTCTCAATTTTTCTACATGAATTTGAGAAATTAATTGTGGATTGTCTCTTGCACCCATCTGACATTATTTTAACCGGCGATTTTAACAGTCTTTTCTTTACCCATTCAACCTCAGCCTGAATTTAGTAATTTGTAAGTTTTAACAGCCTTTTCTTTACTTATGAATCTTAACCTACATGTAGATGCAGTATCTAAATTTAGCAAAGTCTTATTCTTTTTATTGTGACTCCACACCCTTAATGTGGACTCTCATTGTAGTTTTGGTATAAAAGTATAGTTCACCACTAACCCTAACCCAGAGAGAAAACACTGTGACATGGGCTGTGTTTTTAGGCCTCTGTTCTCAACTCTTTTTCGCAGGAGAGCGCTTGGTTCTGTATGTAAGTTTGTATTTATTACCTTGGGTCTGTTCAGCCATTCCAATTTTGTTTGTGCATCGATTCAAATAGTTATGTTCGTTTATTGCCCCCTATTCAAGTTCGAGTTTTACAGTATTGTGCATGTGGCTATAAGTAATGTTGTGGGGACACATCTTGGGGAAAGCTATCGCTATCGGCTAAGGGCATAGCCCTCGGGATTTCGACAAGCTATTCGTCCCAGATCCACACATTATAATTCGTATTCAGCAGATGTACCTGTATTGAAGGGTCCAACAGTTTCTATTTATTTTGCATTTGTTAAGAACTAGAATTCCATTCCTTGTAAAAAAAATACTTGATAGTTAAGTTGTGTTCTTGTCAACTTGTCCAAATAACTGGGATTGTAAATCTTTGTTCTTGAAATCCAAAAACAAAACCTGGTCGTTTCTAAAACTCACCCAACTGGCGGGACCCTCAAGAGGGTTTCGTTACAATAATCTTTGGGGGAAAATTGATTGTCATTCTAAGAGCTCACTGACTATTAAGTTATCAGTACCAATCCTCCAGTCTGAAATACTGTCAAAGTGGGAGAAAATAGTTTTTGAAGACCACCACAATCACCTTTGCTTATTTTGATTGCTGCAGTTTAAATAAGCCTGATGTGAACACGCACAAAGAGTTTTTGTCGTTTTTACTAAACAGGATCATCTAATATGAGGAAATTTCACAGGTTGGCTGTATGGTGCATTCATTCAAAACTAGATTTAGGTCGAAACAGAATTGTTCAGGTTTATGGATTGGAGTGTTTTAACCGCATACCTCTATGTGTTGCTCAAAGTTGCAAACAATTTAGGATAATAAAACCCACATGGTACACTCGTTTAAATATATTTTTCTCCAGGCTAACATTCTTCATTCTTCTGTATTAACAAGTGTAACAATGTGCATATTGATAAGATACAATAATTTAGTTATAACAACATACAATTATTTATGCAAACATGTATAAAATAAAATTTTGGATAATAAAATGTGTATAATTAACAAATTATTTATTGGAATTTTGGCCAATTACACTTATTGTCAGTAACACTTCTCTCATAAGGTTTGTTAATTTGGTTAACTAGTTTAACAAGTGCAAAAGGAGAGTCTTTTTCAGTTTAACAAGTGTTGAATTATAAGATATGTAAATAAATAAATAATTTACAGATATTTATGTCAGTTACACGTCTGATAATCATAATAATAATAATTATATTTGGATAATATATGTATGTAAATAACTTATTTATTTAACAAGTGTTAAACTATAAGATACACATACGTACATAAACAAATTATATATATTCTTTTGTAATCTGAGCTTGGCCAACAAAATTTGGTTTATTAAAAATATATGAATCAAAAGTCAATGTCACAAATCTCTTTATTCAGTAAGACAGCACTTTGACAACATTTTGAGTGTTTAGTTTACAACTTAGTACATGAATACAACTTAAGAAACGATTTTTAAGTACATGTATCAGATATATGTGTGAGTGCATTCTCACATGTAAAAGACGACTGACTGGAGGAGTCAGATGACGAAAGGCAATTTAATTTTGTAAACCAAAAATACAATGTATGTCAATAAATACGTTAATCAGTACTGTTTTTCACATGAGGAAAATGATTCTCAGAGTGAGACATTGACACCTTTCAGTTTTAGAATGAGATTGACATTTATTTTTGATAGTACATGTATATTAACCTGTCACCAGAAACTCACTAAAATACACTATAGCACACTAAACAGTTAATTTTGGTCATTTGAAAATTATTCAGGAAGTTTTGTTAAAGTTCTCAGAAAAAAAGTTTCGCACAGAAATTAAAGTCATTTTTATTTTCAATTAAACTATTTTTTTTAAACACCCAAACTTTCATACAAGACATCTATTTAGGAATTACAAAACATAGAAACATATGTCTGCCTTGATTTCAAAAATTTATTTACGGTTTTCGAAAATGTGGACAACATTTGCTGTTGCTTAATTAGTGTTTCAACCATATTCATTTTAATCACACTTAGTTAATCATTTCCACCATTTCATCTCTTTTGCTCCTTTTGGCCTTCGGACTATTTGATGGGGTAAGCGTGACATGAATTGGTTTTGCGATTGTTCCACCACTGCTTGAAATAAGTGGTGGAGAGATGTCATGGCTCTCACCCAAGGCGGCATCCATTTCGCTGAAATAAGTCCAAGATGCAGATTTCCCTTGTCCAGTTGGGGGATTTTTTATCTCCTGGAATAAGAGATTATGAAACTTACACTGAACATTATTAATTGGATGGTTGGTAAATAAAAAGTCAAATTCAAAGTGTATAGCACAGAAGAGTTATTTAATGTCAATTGATTTGTAAATAGTATTTTAAAGTACCAAAATTTGCATTTCCACTGTTTGCTAAAAAGAAGTTGAATGTAAAAATATTGGGTAATTGTTTGTTAGGTAAAATTAATAACGCATTTGTTGGTTCATATTTTCCCAATTTATGGATATTTTCCCTTTGCAACAAATTAAAAAGGCTGAGTCATCCAATTTGGGCATTTATTATCCAAGAAATGGTTAAAAACAACATTCGATAAACCATAACCAAACTTGGGCAAAATCTATAGTGACTGCCTCGTCGTTGGGTACACCCCGTTATCGACAGTCTCACTTGTTGGTAAAGAGGCGAGACAACGTGCGCTTTTCGACCAATACTTTGTAACATAAGACTACATGTGCGTGCACGCCCAGGCACACATCAATCAAATCGGCGTCATGGCGGACGTCTTGCTGGAAGAGTGGGGCTTACCTCAGCTAAAAATTGTATTCGCAGGTGAGTTTATCATTGCTCAATTATCAGCGCTGTTTAACTGCATTATTCTTGTACATTCTATACTCGGTGAATAAAATGATAGCATGTTTGTATATACATACATGGACAGTAGACAAAGGTAAAGTTGTTTGTTTGTTTATCCCCATACAGATCAGAGAACCAACTTGGCACACGTTTTCCTTCCTGTTATTTTCGAAGGACATAGGAAGACATAGGAAGCCATCAGCTGGGAGATTCAACGATGCTTCAAAGCGGGAAGCATTTATTGATACTCAACCAGTGAGTACAGTTCTGAAGTTGAACCTTCATGTAGTGACTGTAATAATCACAAGTTGTTAATTTTCTGTCTAAGTGTTTTTTCCCAACTTATATGAATCAATTAATATCTATCATTAATGTGTATAACATTCTGGCCAAAACCAGTCAAAGTTGTAATTTGTTTACAAATTGGCTTAAATATACTACTCAAAAAAAGAAACGCAAGTTTTTAGAAATGTATGTATTTTGCACATTTAATGATGTGGTTGTAGTCCAAATGCATACGGGATACCTCAGTAGCGTGTATGGCCACCTCTGGCTGCAATGCAAGCCAGAATGCGGCGTCGCATGGAGCCCACTAGCCGCTGCAAAGTTCCTTGCGGGATGGCATGCCACTCTTCAGCAAGAGCCTCTGCTAGCTCTTGCACGTTATGTGCCTGGGCAGGTCGTTGTCTGACACGGCGATCCCATTCATCCCACGCATGTTCGATAGGGGATAAATCTGGACTGAATGCAGGCCATGGCAGAACATGGACATCATGCTGCTGAAGGTACTGGGTTACAATTCATGCCACATGTGGACGGGCATTGTCGTGCTGGAAGTGGGTTGCATTCTGGTTGGCATTGAGGAACGGAATGGCATGTGCCTCTAAAATGTCGTCCCAATATCGCTGGGAATTGAGATTACCTGCAACAAAGACAAGTTCTGTCCGCGAATGCGCCATGATGCCCGCCCAACACCATGCCGCTGGGTCCTCCCCATCTGTCCTGCTCCACGATGTTTGCGTCACTGAACCTCTCACCTCGCCTGCGGTAAACGCGTACACGACCATCGTTGTGGGACAGGCGAAAGCGTGACTCATCAGTAAACATCACCTGGTTCCACATTCGCTGTGTCCAAGGTCGGTGTTGGTATGCCCATTGCAGCCTCCTCTGGCGCCGGACCGGAGTCAAGGGCAGTCCTCGCAGAGGTCGTCGGCTGCGCAGACCTGCAGCATGCAGTCTGTTGCGTACAGTTTGGTCGCTGATACGGATGTGGGCTCCCCGTAATTCCCGAACTGTCTGGCGCCTGTCACGAAGATGCTGCAGTACCACATAGCGGTCCTGGGCAGGCGTCGTAACACGTGGTCGGCCACTTCGCGGTCGGTCGGCAACACTCCCAGTGTCTTCAACACGATCTGAGAGCCTGCTTATGCTCGACTCATGGACACGGAGCTGTCTAGCAACATCTCGAGCTCGCATACCACCTTGCAGCATGCCGACAGCACGCGCTCTGTCATATTCTGAAAGTCGTGGCATATCCAGTTCACAAGACCAGCACTAATGATTTTGGTTTTCCGACTCTGTAAGCCCCAAGCCCTGATTTGGAAACGAACCTGGAAACTTTCACTAGCCATGACACATACAGGAAGGAGATTGCTTCAAATGGGTTCCACACCTTTGGTTGGTGTGCACTGAACCGTGACATTCCAAAAGGTGGCTTAACACAAGCAGGTTGATCAGTGGAAAACTTTTAATGTACATTTGTACATATCAATTGGTAAACCCTCCTAAAAACTGCCTTTCAAGTGACTTGCGTTTCTATTTTTGAGTAGTATAGTTCTTTTATACTGACTTACATTGCCATTAAAAGTGATGCAGGTGTATCCATAATCACTGTAGATGAAACAATACTTAGGCAAACTAGCCTCACCCCATCACAATAATGCAGAACAGACCGTTTGCCAAATTCCATGTCAATGTTAAGGCACAACATCTGGAAAGCAGAAAATTGCCTACTGTCACTGGTTGGCAAGGGAGTGGCATTTGCGAAATGTACTTCAGCATATAACTAAAGTTTTGTCATTCATGAAGGTACCACAGTACTTTGTTGCACCGATTGGTATGAGCACAGAATACTGTGGTATGCAGCACCATGAAGCTGGGCCCTGGTGTAATACAGAAAAGTGCTATATGTATGCATATTAAAGATATTTATTGTAATTTCTAAATGTTATTACAGGATATAACTAACACTGCCTACACAAGGAATATAGATGCAGAGATGCGCCCTCAACCATTTATATTGCATCGAGATGTTACAAGTAAGCTTCAAAGCTGTTCAAAGCTGTAGACAAGTGGCAAATGGACGTGGTCCTTCTTTCAGCCATGTGTGTTCAAGCAGGCTGTTAGTGGGAGAAAGATTCAACCACACTGACGGCCTTACGTGCATACATCTTATATAAAACCTTTGCACCTAAGCCATAGATGCAAGGTTAGACATAATATATTTCTGTAATATGTTTTTCATGTACCTCAACAAAAACAGAGGAGACCAGGGTTATATTGTTTTGTTGTTACAATCGTTGTTTTGTTGTTAAAGTAGAATTACAGTACAACTGATGCATTCACTACATCGGTAAATAATCAATTCTGAAAAATATTTAAAACTTTGATATAGGTTGTTACGATCCGAAAATCTTCAAACTATCCATGAATGCAAATTACTCAAAAAGCCTGAATTTTCTCAGATGCAACAAAGAAATCAAACAAGGTCACATTGATAATAAAGAACAAAGAAACAAAGTGATTTAATAATGAAAATATCAACCGCTTCAAATATCGATGGGGTTTAACAAGCGTACATTAAGAAAAGATCTTGTACTAAATAAGAAGATCTTACGGGCGAGGACTGAGCAGGCTCCAGCGAAAAAACGACTCTTTGACACGGTGTAAATAGAGCTGGACGTGCGGTGAATTCCTCCAACAAACGGCCGGAAATAGACGAAACCACGGGGACGCAAGCCGACTCCCGTCACAACAATATGGGTAAGAAGAAACCAAAAACTGAACTGTAGATTTAGTTCACAAAATGTCTCTTCCGGAATTAAATTCAGCTCTCAGACACTTCACTCGGTCAAGACAAACTTTCTCAAAACACTCCACAGACGAGTCGTAAGCAACATCACAGGTCCTAGGTTTCTCAAGTCCTGTTTACCGAAGTCTTGATGGTTTGCTCAAGTCCTATCCAAAGTCCTCTACCAGCCCGTATTTATGGTTTTTAATATCTTCTAGAAAATACTACTAGGCCGTGGGACGAGCATAAAAAAGAGCTCTAGTTTTTTAGTTGTGTAGTCTCCCCTCAGAAGCTACCTGATTTTTGGCACAATGTACTTCTGATAGTCCTAATAAGAAAATTAGAAAATTAATATAGGAAAATAGCGCCCTCTGTTGTTCAATATTGGAGAACTGTGCACAAACTCTATGGGGGAGAAGATCTGTACACAAACCTATGGGGAAATAAGCTTATCTAGGCAGTTTTAACCCACTTTTAATTTTTAAAAGACTTCTTGCCCTGTTCTATTCCCAATTATTAATTTTGAAATTATCTAAATGTATTTTGTAAAATAAAATTCAATCATTAAGTATTTTTGTAAGTAAATTATTTCCCTCAAAACTTATATTTATATATATATATATATATATTAAATGTTTTAGAATTGCTTCTAACAGTAACTAATTTACTGGAACTCCCTTTGTCCCGTTACCAATTGTATTTTATTATATACTGAACAGCAAAAGAAACGCAAGTCCCGAGGTCTTGTCAAGTTTTCAAACAGAAGACAAACCATTTTGATTCTAATCACTCATTTAATGAAAAATGCTTTCAATTTGTGAGCTGAAAGTGACTGTTGAAATTGCATTGCAAGATTTTCACATTTACCACAGTCCGCCAAAAGGAGATACCCCCCTCAGTGAAAAGTCACAGTCTTTTCAGTAGCGTGTATGTCCACCTTGGGATTGCACACACAGGCGGTGCAACGTCGCCTCATAGAGTTCACAAGAGTCTGGAAGAATGCCTGAGGCAAGTGGTTCCACTCAAACACCAATCTCTGTTCCAACTGTGCAACTGTAGTTGGCTGTCTCCCGGCAGCTATCCTACGCCCAATTTCGTCCCAGACATGTTCAATAGGAGCCATATCTGGGGAAAGTGACGGCCATGGAAGAACGTTGATGTTGTTGTGAGTGAGACACACCATCGACACCCTTGCTGTGTGAGGACGTGCATTGTCCTGTTGGAAGAACTGCAGTTCAGGATGTGCAGCAAACATTGGAACAACATGAGGACGAAGAACATCATCTCTATACACGACAGCAGTTTCACGTTGTCGGAAGACATGAAGCTGTGACCTGTGGTTGTAACTGAACGCTCCCCAGACCATCACACTGCCACCACCCCATCTGTTTGCCTGTATGACACAGCAATCCGCGTAACGTTCATTACATCGACGCCAAACACGTAAACGCCCGTCAGCATGTGAAAGATGGAAGCGAGACTCATCTGAAAAGAAAACTTGGCGCCACTGAGCACGTCGCCAACGTTGATGTTGCGGGCCCACTGTAAGCATAGCTGCCAACTATTACGAAAAAATAGTAATTATTACGAATTAATGAAAAAAATACGAAAATACGAATTTACTCTTGAAAGTTACGATTTTAAAATTTTCCGCCCCAAACTTTGCTTTGACAACCAAATTCACGGAATTCGGATTCAGATCGATTCTTTTTTCTCATGTACTTACGTTGATTTCATTGCAAACAAAACCGAAACACCCAAAATCGTTTAGTAGTATCGATGTTATTGCAGGGTACCAGCCAGTTCGTGGATTATATGTGTAAAAAACGACTGGGAACCAGCATGCTTGTCGTACAATCGCTTTTCGGTTAGTGTAGTATCGATATTATTGCAGGGTACCAGCCAGTTCGTGGATTATATGTGTAAAACACGACTGGGAACCAGCGTGTGATAGCTATTCAAAATGGCGCCCGAAACATTGCCATGTGAATTTCGAAGTTCGTAGTTTTCACGAAACGTTTTTTTAAAACTTAAGTTTTTGTGAGCGATATCATCATGACTTCCAAGGCAACCAAAAAGGGACAGTTTACAGTGAAAAATACGGAAAGGAATTTGAGTTCATCACAACGTCAAGAGAAGACAAACCGCATGCATTTTGTATACATTATAGTACGTACCTACGTAATATGCGCGGGTTGATTACGAATTGGAATTTTGAAATGTTGGCAGCTATGTGTAAACGTCGTTGACGGTGTTGGAGTGTCGTGGCCGAGCGGTCTAGCTTACCGGACTCAAGTTCTGGTGTTAGCAGCAGAATGTGGGTTCGAATCCCGGCCGTGACACATGTGTCCTTGAGCAAGACACTTAACCATAATTGCTTCTCTCCACCCAGGGGTTAAATGGGTACCTGTGAGGGCAGAGTTGGTTGATTAGCCCTATATGCGCTGTAATGGCAGCAATTGAGCTGTATACTCCACAGGGAGCTGAGATGGTTTCAGGAATGACTTATGAGCCTCATGAGCAGGGGTAATAATATAATGCGCCTTGAGCACCACTCAGTTGGTGGATACGTGCGCTATATAAGTCCACACATTATTATTATTATTATTATTAATATTGGCCCTACATATGGACGTCGACAGTGGAGTCCTCCATCCCGTACTCGACGTCTAATGGTATCGGCGGATACTGGTCCTCTTGGTCCCTGAACTAAGGCTGCTGTTCTTGATGCTGCTTGAGTACGGTTCCTTAGATGAGTGACCCGGATGAACCGATCTTGTGCAGGAGTTGTCACTCTTGGTCGACCGGAACGTGGACGATCAGCAACGACCCATGTCAGCCGGTAACGTTGGGCAAGTCGTGTGATGGTGGTGAGATGACATCCAACTTGTCTGGCTACATCGGTTGCAGAGATACCGCCTTGCAACATTCCAAGGGCCACTCGTCTTTGCACAGTCGAAAGTCTTGGCATCGTTTGCGTAAAGTGTACACCTTCTAGAGCGAACAACGAATGTTTTTCTGACAGCCCTTTATAAAGGATGACTTAGAGTGACAATCCACGTGTTTCACCAACACCTGTCAATGCAGGTGCACAATTCATGGTTTAACTTCACTGTGGTTGCGTTTGTGCGAATGTTTAGTATGGACGCCAAACTGTATGACATTACATCACCTGGCCTCATTACATAATTTTACCATCATCTTTTCTAACATGCGAATGGTTACTATTCTGAAATTTCGTTTTTTCGGAACTTGCGTTTCTTTTGCTGTTCAGTATATTTAAAAAATATTTAAAGTAATTTGAGACATAAATCTAAAATAAAGTATATTTAAGCTGACAAGGGCTGCAAAGTTTCATGATTACAATGGAATGGTTTATTCTTTTTTGCTCTAGCAAGTAAATTAAGTTGTTTACAAACTTTATTTTTAAGGGGCATGTAACATAATACTTGCATTACATCTTAACTGGGATACATTTTTCTTTGTTATTAAATTAATTTTAAAACTTCATCTGTTACATAAAATGAATTTTATGAGAAACACAAAGCATGAGCAAAACTATGTTGAGAAATTGAGGCCTTATGAATGATGTTCTGTTATAATATTTCCATGAGCCATTTTTTAGGTAATGTTCTCCCCCATCCCCCCCCCACCCCCCAATACACACACCATTTTTCCTACCCTGGATACGGCCATGAAAATTATATTATGCTGTGAAACAGTTTCTAATTTATTCATTAAAACCAGCATTGTAATTGTTCCAAAAAATACTTAGTGTATGTTCCATCACAAAGTACAATTTTTTTCTACTTGCAAATAGTAATACATGTGTAAAATATAAATTTGTGTGTACACTGTACATATTATAAATAAGAATGTACATGTATGCAAAAATACAACTTCAGTTATTAAAAGTTCTACTTATATCGTCACGATCAACAGGGCATTGAATCGGAGTGCTAGTTTTAGATTAACTCTGTGACTGAAAATAATATCCCACGTGATTACTGTTGCTGCTGCATAAATGAGCCAGTAATTTTTAGTCACTGTGTTCATCTTAAACTACCGTATGACACCAATTCCATCAGACCATGCCCTGTTGAAAGTCTGCTTTGATCATGACGATACTGTCCCTTTAAAAAAAATTGTACAGTGTGACAATGTTATATTAGATTAAAACAGTTTAAATTGTTTTCTGTTTAGGTTCAGAAAATGCTTATTATTTAGTGATTCAAGCGAGAAACAAGCCCTTAGAGTGCGACAGGATGGAATGATTAATTAAAATAATTATAATAACTTAATTAACAGATTTATCAGATTTTATTTTTGTATATAGACTAACTGATCATGGAGCACTTATATCTAAACCAAATACTTAAAATACGGAACCTAATGACCGGGATAAGTATGATAGTATTGTGAAGGTTAAAATACTCCTGCACACCCTCTGACTTAGCGGTACCTGGTCCAAGACGTCATTCATCATTTAAAGGGCACTATAATATGCATGCATATTACACATATGATACGCAAACAATGCATTTATAAATTTTTTAAAAAAATACTGGAACCCTAATGACAGGGATAAGTATGATAGTATTGTGAAGGTTGGATCTTCCTGCACACTCTCTGACTTAGCGGTGCCTGGCCCAAGACGTCATTCGTCATTTAAAGGGGCACTATTTTGCCTTTTGATATTATACAGAATGTACTGTGGACTGGGAAACCAGTCTAATTGTAACCGTCCGCATTTTGAACTATTTCTTAGAAAGAAATTTTAATGTGTGTCCATAATCCCTTTCTTTAAATAGATATTTTTGGATAGATATTTTCTGGTTCGCTTCAATCAGATACCCTGAAGAGGAGGCAATTTCATCACGGACATCAGAGTTATTCCACCCTGGGAAACCAAACTGAAGAGGAGGCAGAGGATTTCATCTCCACGGACATCAGAGTTGGAGTTTGCCCAGCGCTGGGAGAAACAGAAACTGATAAAAAGAACTTAAGTCAAAGGGGCCAGACTTTTGAAACTGCAACATCCCTGATTTGTCACAGACTCTCGACTCTCAACCTGCATTGTTTGTCTTCAGCGAATTGACAGTCTGGCGATTCAGATAGGCCCTTGTTGATCATCAAGAGGAGGTGAGATGTGGTTTACACTGAATTGTGCTTGCTTGTCTTATGATGACTAACTAAAATAATAAAAAATAATTTTGCTATGCAGTTGCAATTGAAGAAACATTTCATATCTCCCTTTTCCCATTCTATTTTAAATGAAGTTGGAGCGACTGTGAGAGCAAAGAACAATTCACCTTCAACAGCCTGTTCATTCAGAGCAGAAAGTTTCAGCATAGATTTTCTGGATGATTTAAGTACTCTTTCATTTGAAGACGCGGTGAGTACGTGATGGAACAAGGTTGCTAACTAATGCATTACAGCCAACTGAAAGAGACAGTGTAAACTAGTTTTGTGCCATCATTTAAAAAAAAAATTATGAAAATCGAACAACAAATATTCTAATGGAAAAGTGTTTGAGAATAAATTAGAAGTTAAAATGTAACATCAAATTAAGAGAATATTCTGAAATTTTCTTAAGAGGGGCATTCCATTTCCCCATTGTTTCGATTCATTAAGCCTATTTGTTTTGTTTTAAAATAATTCAAAGGAGCACAGCAAAGTCTTTTGAAACGAAAATTACTTTTGAATGTCAATTAATTAATGGCTACTATGCATGTTAAGTTTAATATTTTATTTCATCAGCAAACACAGACAGAACTTACTGTCAATGATTTAGAGCTCTTAGGAGGAACTTCAACAGTACAGGGAGAAATATGGCCAGTCAACAGGAAGGGCCACCCCTGCCATTAATAATGAGAAAGACTAAAAATCTCCTCTATACATGACGTAGCAAAGATATGACAGACTTACTCATACAAACAAGAAGACATAAAGAAATTAAAGGAGACTTCAGAAACTAGAGGAAAGAACAGAAATTAAACAAGAGTAAAGGTAGAGAGAATGGATTGAGCATTAGAGAACTTCTATGTGGAGAGGTTTGAATTTCCCAAAGAATGTCATCAAAGTTTGTCACATCACGGCTCGATAACGGGAATGCTCTCCTTACGGTCTCCCGCAGAATCAAATATCTCGTCTTCATCAGCACATACAAACACACAGCTCGTGTTGTGACTTTGTCAGAAAGTCATGCCATATCACGCCAATCTTGAAATAACCCCTGGCTTCCTGTTTCACAGAAATTGTTTTTAAACTTGCTAATTGTTCACAAATCTTTAAAAACTTTT
>CM055816.1:104609948-104634235 GCA_029582265.1 Zoroaster sp. YZ-2022 | reverse complement strand
GGCAATGTTGTGATGTCAGACACCTTCTTTCCAGTAGGCTTAACAAATGTTACATGCAAAGCTAACGATACTTCACTTAATGAAGGATGGTGTGAATTTAACATCACAGTTGTTGGTATGTATTTTTGATTTAAAGTTTCTATCCGCTGGTGTTGCCAGCAGCAGTGTGTGGGTTCGAGGCGGTCGTGACACTTGTGTCCTTGAGCAAGGTAACCATAATTGCTTCGTCCTTCGGATGGGACGTAAAGCCGTAGGTCCGTGTGTTGTGTAATCCACGTAAAAAGTGGATTGTCGTGGCCGAGCGGTCTAGTGCACCGAACTCAAGTTCTGGTGTTGCCAGCAGCAGGGTGTGGGTTCGAGCCCCGGCCGTGACACTTGTGTCCTTGAGCAAGACACTTAACCATAATTGCTTCTCTCCACCCAGGGGTTAAATGGGTACCTGTGAGGGCAGAGTTGGTTGATTAGCCCTAATGCGCTGTAATAGCAGCATTGAGCTGTATACTCCCAGGGAGCTGAGATGGTTTCAGGGAATGATTTATGAGCCTTGTGAGCCTTATGAGCAGGAAAATAATACACTGCGCTTTGTATCCCTAGGAAAAGGCGCATTATAAATGCAAGTTATTATTATTATTATTATTATTATTCATAAACTTTGTAAAATGTTTTCTAAAGGCACAACTCAGAAAATTTTACCTGTAGCATCTTCTTGCATAAGATACCACTATGAATAACTTTACCCTGAAAATGCCCTGAAAATACGTTTTGCTGTGAAATAATAGTTCACCATGATTTCACGGCAATTTCATGGTGTCTCTTCCTCACAGATACTAGCAATAATGTTCACAGTGATTTCAGGGCAAATTCACAGCGATCTTGAGAATTAATGAGCTGCCCCAAAACTGCCACAAGAAGTTCATGTCATTTTCACTGCGAAGAAATTCCAAGAGTATTTCATGGCATTTTCACGGTGTTGTGTCGTCATGAAATTGCTGTGAACTATTTATTTCACAGTAAAACGGATTTTCAGGGCATTTTCAGGGTAAAGTTATTCATAGTGTACAGATAAAAATACACTTCAGAAATATTGAATAATTTTCACAATTTCTTTTGTTGTGAATATCATAAAAACTGGTAAATGTTATCCTTAAAAAGGCTTGATTCTTTTCCCCCAATACAGACAATGAACCTCCAACTGTCTTCGGTCCAAGTACTGTTTCTGTAAATGTGCACGCTGGAATGGCATATGCTAATGTCACATGGTCACCATCACCAACAGCCAATGATACTGTTGATGGAGTCATTGATCCTACCACCATTGTATGTGAGGAAAGTCTAGGCAATGTTGTGATGTCAGACACCTTCTTTCCAGTAGGCTTAACAAATGTTACATGCAAAGCTAACGATACTTCATAATGAAGGATGGTGAATTTATCATCACAGTTGTTTGTATGTATTTTTGTTTTAAAAGTTTCTTTCCGCTGGTGTTGCCAGCAGCTGTGTGTGGGTTCGTGCCCCGGTCGTGACACTTGTGTCATTGAGCAAGGTACTTAACCTTAATTGCTTCGTCCTTCGGATGGGACGTAAACCGTAGGTCCCGTGTGTTGTGTAATCCACGTAAAAAGTGGATTGTCGTGGCCGAGCGGTCTAGTGCACCGAACTCAAGTTCTGGTGTTGCCAGCAGCAGGGTGTGGGTTCGAGCCCCGGCCGTGACACTTGTGTCCTTGAGCAAGACATAACCATAATTGCTTCTCTCCACCCAGGGTTAAATGGGTACCTGTGAGGGCAGAGTTGGTTGATTAGCCCTAATGCGCTGTAATAGCAGCAATTGAGCTGTATACTCCCCAGGGAGCTGAGATGGTTTCAGGAATGATTTATGAGCCTTGTGAGCCTTATGAGCAGGGAAAATAATACACTGCGCTTTGTATCCTAGGAAAAGGCGCATTATAAATGCAGTTATTATTATTATTATTATTATTATTCATAAACTTTGTAAAATGTTTTCTAAAGGCACAACTCAGAAAATTTTACCTGTAGCATCTTCTTGCATAAGATACCACTATGAATAACTTTACCCTGAAAATGCCCTGAAAATACGTTTTGCTGTGAAATAATAGTTCACCATGATTTCACGGCAATTTCATGGTGTCTCTTCCTCACAGATACTAGCAATAATGTTCACAGTGATTTCAGGGCAAATTCACAGCGATCTTGAGAATTAATGAGCTGCCCCAAAACTGCCACAAGAAGTTCATGTCATTTTCACTGCGAAGAAATTCCAAGAGTATTTCATGGCATTTTCACGGTGTTGTGTCGTTGTGATGTGCTGTGAACTATTTATTTCACAGTAAAACGGATTTTCAGGGCATTTTCAGGGTAAAGTTATTCATAGTGTACAGATAAAAATACACTTCAGAAATATTGAATAATTTTCACAATTTCTTTTGTTGTGAATATCATAAAAACTGGTAAATGTTATCCTTAAAAAGGTTTGATTCTTTTCCCCCAATACAGACAATGAACCTCCAACTGTCTTCTGTCCAAGTACTGTTTCTGTAAATGTGGACGCTGGAATGGCATATGCTAATGTCACATGGTCACCATCACCAACAGCCAATGATACTGTTGATGGAGTCATTGATCCTACCACCATTGTATGTGAGGAAAGTCTAGGCAATGTTGTGATGTCAGACACCTTCTTTCCAGTAGGCTTAACAAATGTTACATGCAAAGCTAACGATACTTCACTTAATGAAGGATGGTGTGAATTTAACATCACAGTTGTTGGTATGTATTTTTGATTTAAAAGTTTCTATCCGCTGGTGTTGCCAGCAGCAGTGTGTGGGTTCGAGCCCCGGTCGTGACACTTGTGTCCTTGAGCAAGGTACTTAACCATAATTGCTTCGTCCTTCGGATGGGACGTAAAGCCGTAGGTCCCGTGTGTTGTGTAATCCACGTAAAAAGTGGATTGTCGTGGCCGAGCGGTCTAGTGCACCGAACTCAAGTTCTGGTGTTGCCAGCAGCAGGGTGTGGGTTCGAGCCCCGGCCGTGACACTTGTGTCCTTGAGCAAGACACTTAACCATAATTGCTTCTCTCCACAGGGTTAAATGGGTACCTGTGAGGGGCAGAGTTGGTTGATTAGCCCTAATGCGCTGTAATAGCAGCAATTGAGCTGTATACTCCCAGGGAGCTGAGATGGTTTCAGGAATGATTTATGAGCCTTGTGAGCCTTATGAGCAGGAAAATAATACACTGCGCTTTGTATCCTAGGAAAAGGCGCATTATAAATGCAAGTTATTATTATTATTATTATTATTCATAAACTTTGTAAAATGTTTTCTAAAGGCACAACTCAGAAAATTTTACCTGTAGCATCTTCTTGCATGAGATACCACTATGAATAACTTTACCCTGAAAATGCCCTGACAATACGTTTTGCTGTGAAATAATAGTTCACCATGATTTCACGGCAATTTCATGGTGTCTCTTCCTCACAGATACTAGCAATAATGTTCACAGTGATTTCAGGGCAAATTCACGGCGATCTTGAGAATTAATGAGCTGCCCCAAAACTGCCACAAGAAATTCATGTCATTTTCACTGCGAAGAAATTCCAAGAGTATTTCATGGCATTTTCACGGTGTTGTGTCGTCATGAAATTGCTGTGAACTATTTATTTCACAGTAAAACGGATTTTCAGGGCATTTTCAGGGTAAAGTTATTCATAGTGTACAGATAAAAATACACTTCAGAAATATTGAATAATTTTCACAATTTCTTTTGTTGTGAATATCATAAAAACTGGTAAATGTTATCCTTAAAAAGGCTTGATTCTTTTCCCCCAATACAGACAATGAACCTCCAACTGTCTTCGGTCCAAGTACTGTTTCTGTAAATGTGCACGCTGGAATGGCATATGCTAATGTCACATGGTCACCATCACCAACAGCCAATGATACTGTTGATGGAGTCATTGATCCTACCACCATTGTATGTGAGGAAAGTCTAGGCAATGTTGTGATGTCAGACACCTTCTTTCCAGTAGGCTTAACAAATGTTACATGCAAAGCTAACGATACTTCACTTAATGAAGGATGGTGTGAATTTAACATCACAGTTGTTGGTATGTATTTTTGATTTAAAAGTTTCTATCCGCTGGTGTTGCCAGCAGCAGTGTGTGGGTTCGAGCCCCGGTCGTGACACTTGTGTCCTTGAGCAAGGTACTTAACCATAATTGCTTCGTCCTTCGGATGGGACGTAAAGCCGTAGGTCCCGTGTGTTGTGTAATCCACGTAAAAAGTGGATTGTCGTGGCCGAGCGGTCTAGTGCACCGAACTCAAGTTCTGGTGTTGCCAGCAGCAGGGTGTGGGTTCGAGCCCCGGCCGTGACACTTGTCATGAGCAAGACACTTAACCATAATTGCTTCTCTCCACCCAGGGTTAAATGGGTACCTGTGAGGGCAGAGTTGGTTGATTAGCCCTAATGCGCTGTAATAGCAGCAATTGAGCTGTATACTCCCAGGGAGCTGAGATGGTTTCAGGGAATGATTTGTATGAGCCTTGTGAGCCTTATGAGCAGGGAAAATAATACACTGCGCTTTGTATCCTAGGAAAAGGCGCATTATAAATGCAAGTTATTATTATTATTATTATTATTATTCATAAACTTTGTAAAATGTTTTCTAAAGGCACAACTCAGAAAATTTTACCTGTAGCATCTTCTTGCATAAAGATACTATGAATAACTTTACCCTAGAAAATGCCTGAAAATACGTTTTGCTGTGAAATAATAGTTCACCATGATTTCACGGCAATTTCATGGTGTCTCTTCCTCACAGATACTAGCAATAATGTTCACAGTGATTTCAGGGCAAATTCACGGCGATCTTGAGAATTAATGAGCTGCCCCAAAACTGCCACAAGAAATTCATGTCATTTTCACTGCGAAGAAATTCCAAGAGTATTTCATGGCATTTTCACGGTGTTGTGTCGTCATGAAATTGCTGTGAACTATTTATTTCACAGTAAAACGGATTTTCAGGGCATTTTCAGGGTAAAGTTATTCATAGTGTACAGATAAAAATACACTTCAGAAATATTGAATAATTTTCACAATTTCTTTTGTTGTGAATATCATAAAAACTGGTAAATGTTATCCTTAAAAAGGCTTGATTCTTTTCCCCGAATACAGACAATGAACCTCCAACTGTCTTCGGTCCAAGTACTGTTTCTGTAAATGTGGACGCAGGAATGGCATATGCTAATGTCACATGGTCACCATCACCAACAGCCAATGATACTGTTGATGGAGTCATTGATCCTACCACCATTGTATGTGAGGAAAGTCTAGGCAATGTTGTGATGTCAGACACCTTCTTTCCAGTAGGCTTAACAAATGTTACATGCAAAAGCTAACGATACTTCACTTAATGAAGGATGGTGTGAATTTAACATCACAGTTGTTGGTATGTATTTTTGATTTAAAGTTTCTATCCGCTGGTGTTGCCAGCAGCAGTGTGTGGGTTCGAGCCCCGGTCGTGACACTTGTGTCCTTGAGCAATGTACTTAACCATAATTGCTTCGTCCTTCGGATGGGACGTAAAGCCGTAGGTCCCGTGTGTTGTGTAATCCACGTAAAAAGTGGATTGTCGTGGCCGAGCGGTCTAGTGCACCGAACTCAAGTTCTGGTGTTGCCAGCAGCAGGGTGTGGGTTCGAGCCCCGGCCGTGACACTTGTGTCCTTGAGCAAGACACTTAACCATAATTGCTTCTCTCCACCCAGGGGTTAAATGGGTACCTGTGAGGGCAGAGTTGGTTGATTAGCCCTAATGCGCTGTAATAGCAGCAATTGAGCTGTATACTCCCCAGGGAGCTGAGATGGTTTCAGGAATGATTTATGAGCCTTGTGAGCCTTATGAGCAGGGAAAATAATACACTGCGCTTTGTATCCCTAGGAAAAGGCGCATTATAAATGCAAGTTATTATTATTATTATTATTATTATTCATAAACTTTGTAAAATGTTTTCTAAAGGCACAACTCAGAAAATTTTACCTGTAGCATCTTCTTGCATAAGATACCACTATGAATAACTTTACCCTGAAAATGCCCTGAAAATACGTTTTGCTGTGAAATAATAGTTCACCATGATTTCACGGCAATTTCATGGTGCCTCTTCCTCACAGATACTAGCAATAATGTTCACCGTGATTTCAGGGCAAATTCACGGCGATCTTGAGAATTAATGAGCTGCCCCAAAACTGCCACAAGAAATTCATGTCATTTTCACTGCGAAGAAATTCCAAGAGTATTTCATGGCATTTTCACGGTGTTGTGTCGTCATGAAATTGCTGTGAACTATTTATTTCACAGTAAAACGGATTTTCAGGGCATTTTCAGGGTAAAGTTATTCATAGTGTACAGATAAAAATACACTTCAGAAATATTGAATAATTTTCACAATTTCTTTTGTTGTGAATATCATAAAAACTGGTAAATGTTATCCTTAAAAAGGTTTGATTCTTTTCCCCCAATACAGACAATGAACCTCCAACTGTCTTCTGTCCAAGTACTGTTTCTGTAAATGTGGACGCTGGAATGGCATATGCTAATGTCACATGGTCACCATCACCAACAGCCAATGATACTGTTGATGGAGTCATTGATCCTACCACCATTGTATGTGAGGACAGTCTAGGCAATGTTGTGATGTCAGACACCTTCTTTCCAGTAGGCTTAACAAATGTTACATGCAAAGCTAACGATACTTCACTTAATGAAGGATGGTGTGAATTTAACATCACAGTTGTTGGTATGTATTTTTGATTTAAAAGTTTCTATCCGCTGGTGTTGCCAGCAGCAGTGTGTGGGTTCGAGCCCCGGTCGTGACACTTGTGTCCTTGAGCAATGTACTTAACCATAATTGCTTCGTCCTTCGGATGGGACGTAAAGCCGTAGGTCCCGTGTGTTGTGTAATCCACGTAAAAAGTGGATTGTCGTGGCCGAGCGGTCTAGTGCACCGAACTCAAGTTCTGGTGTTGCCAGCAGCAGGGTGTGGGTTCGAGCCCCGGCCGTGACACTTGTGTCCTTGAGCAAGACACTTAACCATAATTGCTTCTCTCCACCCAGGGGTTAAATGGGTACCTGTGAGGGCAGAGTTGGTTGATTAGCCCTAATGCGCTGTAATAGCAGCAATTGAGCTGTATACTCCCCAGGGAGCTGAGATGGTTTCAGGAATGATTTATGAGCCTTGTGAGCCTTATGAGCAGGGAAAATAATACACTGCGCTTTGTATCCCTAGGAAAAGGCGCATTATAAATGCAAGTTATTATTATTATTATTATTATTATTCATAAACTTTGTAAAATGTTTTCTAAAGGCACAACTCAGAAAATTTTACCTGTAGCATCTTCTTGCATAAGATACCACTATGAATAACTTTACCCTGAAAATGCCCTGAAAATACGTTTTGCTGTGAAATAATAGTTCACCATGATTTCACGGCAATTTCATGGTGTCTCTTCCTCACAGATACTAGCAATAATGTTCACAGTGATTTCAGGGCAAATTCACGGCGATCTTGAGAATTAATGAGCTGCCCCAAAACTGCCACAAGAAATTCATGTCATTTTCACTGCGAAGAAATTCCAAGAGTATTTCATGGCATTTTCACGGTGTTGTGTCGTCATGAAATTGCTGTGAACTATTTATTTCACAGTAAAACGGATTTTCAGGCCATTTTCAGGGTAAAGTTATTCATAGTGTACAGATAAAAATACACTTCAGAAATATTGAATAATTTTCACAATTTCTTTTGTTGTGAATATCATAAAAACTGGTAAATGTTATCCTTAAAAAGGTTTGATTCTTTTCCCCCAATACAGACAATGAACCTCCAACTGTCTTCTGTCCAAGTACTGTTTCTGTAAATGTGGACGCTGGAATGGCATATGCTAATGTCACATGGTCACCATCACCAACAGCCAATGATACTGTTGATGGAGTCATTGATCCTACCACCATTGTATGTGAGGACAGTCTAGGCAATGTTGTGATGTCATACACCTTCTTTCCAGTAGGCTTAACAAATGTTACATGCAAAGCTAACGATACTTCACTTAATGAAGGATGGTGTGAATTTAACATCACAGTTGTTGGTATGTATTTTTGATTTAAAAGTTTCTATCCGCTGTTGTGTTCATAAACTTTGTAAAATGTTTTCTAAAGGCACAACTCAGAAAATTTTACCTGTAGCATCTTCTTGCATAAGATACGTACATTCAATATAACTGTTGAAGGTAAGAATCAAAATCTAAAAGAGGGGAATGTAGATATTTACGATGTACACGTTTTGCTATAAGAACACTTTTGTTACTATTTTAAACGATTGCATAATGACAAAACTATAGTGGATGACACGTGATGGTGTTGCACCAATTGAATGACAAGGATCTATTATGGGTGCGTTCGAGTATCTTCCCAGGGTCGACGCGGGTCTGACTCTGGTGCGTTTGAGTAGGCCTGACGTCATTGCCGGGGTCTCACCTGGGTCTTACCTGGGTCCGCCTCAAGTGACTTGCCCGCGAAGTAGGTCTCTTCAGGCAGACCCTGGTAAGTGAAGTGGCGTGACGTCACTTTGAGAATAGTCTGAATGGCCGCCATTTTTGTTTTCAGTGCGGCAATTTAGTGAAGTGTGACATACATTTTCTTCTCTTAAACAAATAATTTGTTGTTGTTGTTGTTGTTGTTGTTGTTGTTGTTGTTGTTGTTGTTGTTGTTGTTGTTGTTGTTGTTGTTGTTGTTGTTGTTGTTGTTGTTGTTGTTGTTGTTGTTGTTGTTGTTGTTGTTGTTGTTGTTGTTGTTGTTGTTGTTGTTGTTGTTGTTGTTGTTGTTGTTGTTGTTGTTGTTGTTGTTGTTGTTGTTGTTGTTGTTGTTGTTTGTTGTTGTTGTTGTTGTTGTTGTTGTTGTTGTTGTTGTTGTTGTTGTTGTTGTTGTTGTTGTTGTTGTTGTTGCTGTTGTTGTTGTTGTTGTTGTTGTTGTTGTTGTTGTTGTTGTTGTTGTTGTTGTTGTTATTTGTTGTTGTTGTTGTTGTTGTTGTTGTTGTTGTTGTTGTTGTTGTTGTTGTTGTTGTTGTTGTTGTTGTTGTTGTTGTTGTTGTTGTTGTTGTTGTTGTTGTTGTTGTTGTTGTTGTTGTTTGTTGTTGTTGTTGTTGTTGTTGTTGTTGTTGTTGTTATTTGTTGTTGTTGTTGTTGTTGTTGTTGTTGTTGTTGTTGTTGTTGTTGTTGTTGTTGTTGTTGTTGTTGTTGTTGTTGTTGTTGTTGTTGTTGTTGTTGTTGTTGTTGTTGTTGTTGTTGTTGTTTTTGTTGTTGTTGTTGTTGTTGTTGTTGTTGTTGTTGTTGTTGTTGGGCTGAAAGGCAAACAAATACCTACCAATAATTTAAAATAAGCAAGTGAACAATTACACTAAGTTTGAGAAAATATAATAAATAAATATTCAAATTAATGAAAAGTGGAAAAACAAACGCTAATGGCAAGCTACTAAAACATTGGAATGGAAGGCAAAGGAAAACCCACCAAGTATTGAATAAACAAGCAAGCAAACAAACAACCTAACAAACAAACAAACAAACGACAACAACAATTAAAAATAATATGATGGTGACAATAAAATAATATTACATTTGAAAAATAATAAAAACAAAATAAAATAAAGTATAGGTACTGTAAATAATAAATAAAGTGATGATAATAAAGAAATGACAATAAATAAATAAATAAATAATTGGGGCCTAAGAAAAAAAATCAGCAATAACAATTATGAATCATGGAAATGGGCAGATAAAGTCCTGTTAAAAGACTTGTAAGAGTCTAGAATTAAGGAGTCCTTGATGTGTGAAGGTAAACCGCTCCAGATGCGAGGAAACAAATGACAGGGAGTGTTTTGAGGGCTATAGTTCTTGCATAATGATGATGAAAGGTTACAGAATCAGGGTGGCGGGTATTGACTGCAGTGTTGGCATTAACGGAAAGGCAGTCGATCAAACCAAAGAGGCATTTTGTTACAAATGACAGTGTGTTTTTGTCTTCTAGAGTCCAGGGATAACCAGTTCAATGTTTGTAACCGTTCCTCATATGTCATAGTGCCTCGGCGCTGCTTCAAACACATTCTGCTGGCTCGCCTTTGAATTTCTCCAATTTTGACCTTTCAGCAGAGGTGTAAGGGTTCCAGGCAGGCAGCCCATTATTCCAGGACTGGCAACACAAGGGACATGGTAGAGTTCCGCCTGCTATTTGCCAAATGAAACCTAATGTCTTATTGGCTTTAGAAATAACAGCATTGACATGATCATTCCAAGTCAAAGTGTCATTCAATGTTACTGCTAGATATTTGTATGATGATGTGACGCAGAGTGGGGTACCATGAAGGGTGTATTCAGGGAGCACTGCTGGTTTCTTGGCTCTTGATACACTGTATGTGCATGACTTTGGTCTTGTTGATATTTAGCTGCATACCGTTGAAAACCCTCCACTGACCAAGTTTAGTGAGGTCAGATTGCAGGAAGTGTTCATCTTGAGAAGACTGGATGGGTTGATAGATGAGTGTGTCATCAGCAAAAAGCAAAATAATTGTATGGAGATTGTGAGAGATGTCGTTGATGAACAGATTAAAGAGTAGGGGTCCAAGTACGCTACCCTGAGGGACTCCTGATGAGACTGGTGCCCATTCAGAAAAACAACCGCGATACATAACACGTTGCTTTCGACCTATTAAAGTCTTTGAGCCATGCCCAGGTTTGGCCACGAATGTTGTAATGACAGGCAAGTTTATCGAGCAGGATGTGGTGTGGCATGACATCGAAGGCCTTACTAAAGTCTAAGAAAATTAAGTCAATGCGAGGCGGGCGTGGTTTGTCGAGGATGCTGGCCCAGTCGTGGATGGCGTTGGTGAGTTGCGTGACGCAGGACTTGCGCGCTGTGAAACCATGCTGCTGAGGGTTTCCAAGGCAAAGTGAAGACACATGGTCATCAATGCTTTCGGCCACGGCCCTTTCCAGAACTTTACAAATGACAGAGATTAAGGCTACTGGTCGATAGTTTTTAATGTCGGTGCGCTTGCCAGACTTAAAAACTGGGGTGATATTTGAAACTTTCCAGTCCATTGGAAGAGATCCATTTGCCAGAGAAGAATTCATCACTCGCTTTAGTGGAGGAGCAAGGGAAGATGCAGTTGCTCGAAGTAATGTCGGTGAAATACCATCCGGTCCTGGTGCCTTGTGAGGAGCGAGGGATAGCAAGGTTTTTTTAAGCCAACCTAGTGTTATTGTTATTGGAGGAAGCTCAGGGATTGGACGGGAGCAGGTGGGAGGAGTAGCTGAAGATGGTTCTGGGGGCGAATGAACTGATGTGAAGAAACCATTGAAGGCTCGACAGATGTCAGCGGGCTTGTGGATGAGTTTCTCTGGTGTATTGAAAGGCAGGTGGGCATTGAGATTTCCTCTGGTCTCTCACAAAACACCAAAAGCTCCGCGTATTGTCTGCTGCGGAAAACAAATGTTTCCAGTAAGCTGATTTACACATGTTTTTCACCTTACCTTGCCATGCTGAGCTTGAACCAGATTGCTTGGCTTTGAGAAACAACTTGTGTTTTATCTGGATGAGCTTTTTTAGTTCAGTTGAGATCCAAGGAGAAATTCTATGACGGCATTTCTTTATTGGAATGCAGTCCCGAATTGCCACATCTAGAATATCCATGAATCCTTCTCATGAGGCCTCAGTATTGCTGTCATCCAGAAAAGCTGACCATGGAGCAAGATGTAAGAGCATCTCCATATGTGTAAAGTCGGCTTTCTTGTATGCAGAAATGAACGGAGAACTCGCGGTTGAGGGGGGACTTTATTTGCAGAAAATGTGAAAAACACTGCATGGTGGTCACTACTGACGGGATTAGCAGCGGCTTCCACTCTACTGAACTTTTCTGGGCGGTTTGTAAAAACAAGGTCAATGGTTGATCCAGTGGAAGATGAATTGTTTGATGGACGTGTCACGTCTTGAACTAGTTGTGTGAGTCCAATGGAGTTGGTTACATCTCGAAGATGGGCAGTTGATGAAGAATCCATATTCCAGTTAATGTTGAAGTCACCCAGGAGGATCACTCCCTCATAGTCGGGGAAATGTGGCTGTGCAAAGTCACATGCAGTTTGCAGCTTATCAAAGAAAGTCAAATCCGAGTTAGGTGGTCGATAAACAATGCCAACCAACCACTTTGACCTCTTGAGGGTAATGACATCCAAGTTAATTCAATGTCAACAGCAGCATTGAGTTGGTTAAGATCAGTTGGTTAAGATAAGGAGTCATTGATAACTGCCATAATACCACCACCACGTCCAAGACGATCACGGCGGACAGTGGAATATCCTGGCAGACAAGCAAGAAAGTCTGGGTCATCAATGTCCAGGGTATGAAGCTCCAGGAATGATTGAAGGTCTCTCTGTTTGTTGTGGATACTGCGGGAATTGAAGAGTAAGCCGGATATTGTGTTTTTTGGCAAATTTCTGAACGGCAATTTGCTAGGTAGGTCAGTGTCCATGGTTGGGTTTTCACTGGAGAAACTAGCAGGATCACTAAACGCTTCATGGAATGAGGTGTCACTGCATAATGCGAATGGTAAGGTATCATGGATGCAATCAGGGCAGAACCAATCGAAAGTGCTTGATATTAGTTCAGTGTAGATAGGAATGGACATGTCAGGAATACATTTCTGATGCCAATACATGAGGCAGTCTTCACAGAGAAGGGATCTTTGGTTGCTTTTTACAGGTCTGCTGCATCTGGCACAGGGATCCTTGACAGGGCCAGGATTGCTCTCAATGTCACCACAAACATACAACAGGAAGTTGAATGTTGCAACAGAATTGGGGTAGTAGCCTACTGGGGCATTCCCAAACCTTCTTCGTCTCTGAGTTGCAGGCTTGCCTGTGGAGATCAGCCATGTTGGATAGGGTATGGTTGACCACACAGGTACATGTACATGGTGAGAAGAAAGGCTGAAAGGTGCAGCACAATGGATGGCATCATCATGACTATGGAGTCGGTCAGGCATGGAATGAGTCATGCAGCTTGCTTGGAAGATTGGCTCAGGAAGTTGAAAACTGCCCAAAATCTTCCCTTCTGTGCTACATTTTCTTGTGAAAAAGAGCTAGGCTTGTCAGTACAAGATGCTCTTTCATATGGTATGAAATTCATACAGCTTACCCTGCTGAATACAGCAACAATAAAGACAAGTTCCAGAGCAAACTACAGTGCTTGTGATACGGGCGCCATCACGCAATAATTTAGTGACATCAACTCATGCATAGTATGGTGGAAATTACATTTTTATCGATTTATTAATTTACCCTAAAGGCATGTTTGAATGTAGCGAAACTCATCAGTGAAACAAATAAAACTATGGTCGGGTAGTCTGTACATTTGAGATTATAGGCACATCACCTGTGACTACAGCTGCTGTTTCCTGGGCATTAAGCATAATTATAGCTTTCTCTTCCCAATGCATGTGACTCGTAACTGATAGCTCAACTTTTCTCATCATCAGCTTCCACCTTATACAATTTGTCCCATTATTTTACCATGTGAATGCATTATTGTATAGTTATAAGACTTTGTCTTCTGTAGTTCTATTCTGACTGGTCTCGTCCGTCCCCAGATGTATGTCCTAAGGCCTTGGAGAATTCTCCTGAGGACGATCAGAGCATACTGATCGAAACGTCGAGTTGTACCTCCAGTTCTTTTCAGAACTAATTACTACTCAATTGAGATTCCACATGGTGTCACCGCAATTAGTCTTACTTAATATTAAGATTTGAAATTACAGGATTTTGTTTATACTTTTTACAAAGCTTTTAGGTTGCTTGTTTTTTACATTTTAACTTGTTTTTCTGTGACTGCTATGATTTTATATATAGGTTGGTGAAATTCTTGCGTCGGGAGATAAACATTTGGTTTAATTTTGCCCTACACCGACGTGTGTATAGCACTGTATACTCAGTGCTTTCCGAGTGTCTGTGAAAAAACTACACAGGCGACTCGGGCGGGATTCGAAGCCACGACCTCCTGCTTACTAGTGCAGACGTCTTAACCTCTCGACCACCGAGCTTGCTTGATAACAATTGGCCAGCTAGAATCCCATATAGCTAGCGGGTTCCGCGATATATATATATATATATATATATATATAGGTTGTTAATTTCCGGATATTTGTTAAATCACATCAAGTTGTAAATCTACAATTTTCTGCCCGTAAAAAGAATTTAAAAATTACAGAATGTTGGTTTATGTGTTACATTATTTATGTTTATACACTCTTTTTTGCTAAAACGCAAAATAACGTCATAATTGTACGATTCTTGTTTATTTACAAAACAAAACCGGAAATTGTTTATTTACATAAAACATTTTAACTTTAAACATAAAACACATTTTTTAAATGTAATTATACAGTTATGTTGTGTTTTATTTGTAATTTTACGGAGTAGTTGTTAAATCACAGCAAGTTGTAACAATACCTTTTTCTGCATGTAAAAAGACAAAATTTTCACATAATTTTTGTTTATTTGTTACTTTTTTATGTTTATTGACATAGTTTTGTTAAAATACAAAATACATGTGAAAAAACTTCATAAATGACATAAATTTGCTTTTTTACACAAATTTAAATGTTAAACCTAAAAACAAACAAAAATTTTATGTCAAATAACATAACTTTTTTACAGTGTATAATCTTCGTTGTTCACTCTATTCACATTATTTTAATTGTTCAGAGATTTTGTTAAAGCTCGGAAATCCAAAGTTTATTTGCCAATGTTGTGCTTATTTACAGATAACCAAAAACCATTATTATTCTGTCTGTCTGCTGGATCTGCATTTGTAACAGCATGCACGAATTCCACTCCAGTCAATTGGTCACCATCGATGCGCACGGCCATTGATACTGTTGACGGATTCGTCAATGGCAGTTGTTGGATACAAGGGGACGAATCCACTTTTGTTACGTCTGGCGATTTTTTCCAGGCTGGTGTTACGGAAATCATTTGTAAGGCGTCTGATTCTGCTGGAAATGTTGCCATGTGTACATTTCAGGTTATTGTCAACGGTAAGTACATAATTAATATTTAAACTTTTTATTTTGTCTTAATTATACTCCTACTTCACACATGTTGTTTCCTTTGTCTACTGAAAGGTTCACAGGGGGTTAGTGTACCCCCAAATCCCTAAGGATCTAAGGTGTGCCTCGAATCCTCCCCTCAGTTAAACTAACCCTAGTTATACCACTGTGTGCAGACCAATGGGTATATTCAGATAATTCACTGCTGTCTTTACAGTTATCTAACAATTACCTTTGAATATTTATTCAAATTATTAATTTATTATTATTTCACTTTCCAAAGCTTTGTTCGGTGTTCTGTTGACAAACATACCTGTCACTACATACCACTACAAGAGGGCACTATATTTATAAACCATGTATGCGAAGGGAGTCTCGTTTGAAAATTATGTTTAGATGAAAACGCAGTTGCTATCAGGAATATTCAATCAAACGCACTATACTCCATAATAATAATAATAATAATAATAATAATAATAATAATAATAATAATAATAATAATAATAATAATAATAATAATAATAATAATAATAATAATAATAATAATAATAATAATAATAATAATGTGTGGATTTATATAGCGCACGTATCCACCAACTAAGTGGTGCTCAAGGCGCATTATATTATTATCCCTGCTCATAAGGCTCATAAGGCTCATAAATCATTCCTGAAACCATCTCAGCTCCCTGGGGAGTATACAACTCAATTGCTGCCATTTCTAGCGCATATAGAGCAAACCAACTCTGCCTTCACAGGTACCCATTTAACCCCTGGGTGGAGAGAAGCAATTATGATTAAGTGTCTTGCTCAAGGACACAAGTGTCACGGCCGTGATTCGAACCCACATTATGTTGCTAACACCAGAACTTGAATCCGGTAAGCTAGACCGCTCGGCCACGACACCCCATAATGCATGTAAATATGCATGGAATAAGCAACCAAAGTGGCATATTCAGCCCAAGAGGCTCATTCTGCCTAAGAGGCATTCAACCCAAGATACACATTCTGCCCAAGAGGTTCATTCAACCCAAAAGGCACGTTCAGTCCAAGAAGCGCATTCAGGCCAGGAAGCACATTCATTCCAAGAGGCTCCGTCAGCCCAAGAGGCATCCCAAGAGGGAAATGTCAACAAGAGGCTTACAATCTGCAAGCTCTTAATTGCTCAATCAGGCAGAAACGTTTTGAAGAATTGCAGAGCCAGCAACAGTCCTAAATTCAGCTACCAAAGAGCGGAGGAATGCTATGAATTTATCAGAGACTGAATGTATATTTGGTGAATTCTACCACTCTGGAACATGTAGGACAACTGTTAAGCTGCAGGATTGGTTCAATAAAAATTGGGGTCGGTGTTTTTCATCAGCAGCTCCAGTACTATGGAATAACCTACCACATGATATTTAATACTATCAACCCATTTGCATTTTTAAACGGAAGGTTAACACTTATCTTTTTAATCCAGCATTTAATTAATTGTATACAATATGACACGTTTTGTCCTGGTTTTTGTAGAAGCGGGTCTCGTATGTTTTATTATTATTATTTCGCGTTAGCACAGCATGGATAGAAAGATCTTGTTTTCCTTTCTGCTGGTTACACCTCAAGTCAAGCTACGTCCCGTAGCCTTAGATCTCGAGTGTCTTTCGCAGAATCCTTGCTGTCCTAAAGAGTGCCGCCTTCTGTAGTAATTGTACTCTAACAGATGTTCCTATCTCCTTGAGATGTTTCTCCAATGCCTTTGTCGTTGTCGTTTCCTGAGGGAGATATACGTTTCATTTTATTTCAAAATCTTCAACACTTTTATAAAATCAAAAACATACAATGGTCAACGAAAACAATTATACATGTATTTACAAACGAAATTTACAGGACTTTTCCATTAAAAAGAAAAGAATGTAACTGACAAAGGTTTGTTAAAATTTTGATCTGAACTTCGGAACCAAAAATACGTATTATATAAAGGGGGAAAATAACATTGTTTCCATTTAAGTAGCACAGAGCTTTGTTTCTAGTAATTTTTTTAATGAATTCATTTGGGGATAGCCTTTTGTTTTCGAGTATAACAATTTGTTTGAGATTCTTTGTGTACATATTTAATAGCACACTATCACTTATTGGTAAAGTTTCTTTTAAATTTTTACATCTTGTAACCCAAATGGTTCTATGGAATTTGGCAATTAAAAACAAGGCGATAGCATCTATGTGTTTACCGTACCCCAAAATTTTATTACTATCAGTAAGGTAGAAATGTATTTGCGAATAATACTTTCTATAAAAATCCAAACAAGCCAAGTGTTTCTACAGTAAATAAACAAATTTTCGATCGTTTCTTCCTCTTGCTTGCACATACCACATTTGCTATCGTTGACCATTCTCATTTTTTTTCAAGATATCATTCGTAGGAAGAATCCAATGTCTTAAGCGAAACCAGAGATCTTTGTCTTCGTGGTTCAAATTTTTCCCAATCGAGGCTATATTGGCCGATATTGAGCTTTATGGGCCAAACATTTTCTGCAGCAGGCGGGATGATTTTTTTTCCAGATCATACTCTGATAAATTGTTTTGACTGAAATATCGGATAATTATAGAAACACTTACTTGATTGTCTAATATTAAGATTAACATATTACTAACATGATTAGCCGGTCCTTGTATCAATGAGCAAAACACTGCTTACGTGTTTTTTTAAACCCGCCATAATTTTTCCAGCGTTATTAATAATGCCATCTCTAACCACATATTTTAGTGCCAACGTGCCACAGGGCTTTAACACATTACTATCAAGCATTTTACTATCAAGCATCGTTGTTACAAATAACATTGAGTTTCATTATACCATCCGCACGTTTAAAGGCTTTCATCAAATCTCTATAAAACGGGGCATTTTTGCTCCCATCAGTTTAGGATTGTTAAAAACAAACCAACCAAGATTCTGATCATTATTTCCATTTTGGATCCAAAAATCAAACAAATATTTCCATTTGCTTTGAGTTTTAGTATATTTTTTCAGCCAGTTTAATTTTAAAGCATCTATTTTACATGTAATGTTTATTAATCCAGTTCCCCCTAATTCTGGAGGGTCCCTTATAGTGTGACGGTCAGTGCATGTTGCGATAATGTTATTGGTTGGTGTAGCGCAGTCGCGAGCTGGTCGGGTTTTTCCGATCTACGCATGCGCATGGGCATTGCGTGTTGTGGGAGTGGCTGGCGCTGGGGTGCCAGACAGCTCATGATCTCGGAGGAGGAACAAGGTATGTTTGCATGCTCTGTATATTGTGCCTAGGTTGAATGTACTGACTCAGTGTAGCGTGTGTGTGATCTAGCTCATCACTTGGTTGAACCAGTATTGTGTGTGCACGGGTTGAAGGTGGAATATATCCATGGGGGATTGACTATAGCTGCGGGCTGGTCGATCGTCGGGTGGGCAGTTTAGTGTCGCCGTGGGCAGAATTGTATTCGGGGTAGGCTGTCGGGAACGCCTGAGTCCGGTGGTGAGCATAGGGTTGAATTAGCAATTGGATAGTGGTAGAATTGCAGAGTTAAGAGTGAGCTCTGACAAGGGAGGGCTGCCTTGCCGTGAAGGTACACGGTTGAATGGTGGTTTAGTGCTGTGAATTGCATACAGTCAGTATATTACGGGCATGATCATAGACAGGGCGGCTTATATTAAAGGTTGAATGTGACTTAGGTGGCTGCTGGTCATCCACATATTTCCTTATAATCAAACCACACGGTTACCTGTAAGTACGAGTATTCGAGATAGCACGAGAGTAGTCGTGTGAGGTTTAAGGTGGATTCGGACATTGAATTTCAGTACCCGGATAAAACTTTTGGGTATGTCTCGGATAATGGGGCGAGTTCGTCTCCAGGTGTAGACAAACAACCTCAATCGGGCCTCGCGGTGTGGAGGGGTGTCCATTTTTCGGAAAGCACCCCACTTAGGGACTTTGTCTCAGGAATGCCCTCACGAGCAGTTGGGAAGCCAGTTACTGATGTTGCAGATGTGTCGAAGTCATTTCTGTTCAGTCAGAGTTGTACGGAACAACAGGGGAGGAAGAGTACCAACCCGTTCCTGGAGGATGGAGATATGGTCAATCCAAAGAAGTTGCACAGTGAACTTTTAAGTTTTGCAACCAGACCGGTGGGTGAGGCTGGCAACATCTTTCCAGAGAGAAAGGCGCAACCCTCAGTCACGGCACCAACAACAAGTATGAGTCATTGGCCTTTGCAGAGGGAGTCTAGAATTGTTGTTGACGAAGATGGGGGTAGTTTGGAGCGTAAGTGTCGACGACCAAACATCATTCCCGACAGATATAAAGGGAAGATTTTGTGGAAAGAGTATTTTCAACATTTTGAGTTATGTAGAGAGGTTAATGGATGGAACGAAGAGCAAGCGAAAAGGTATTTGTCGGCAAGTCTTCAGGGCGATGCTTTTAGAATTTTGGGGGGTTGTGTCGTTAGGTCGTCAGCGTACTTACGGTGAGCTTGTAAAGCTACTAGAGAGAAGCTTTGGTTCAGGGAGGCAAAGCGAGAACTATCTCGTGGAGCTAAGGCACCGACGGCAAGGGTCGAAGGAGAGCCTTCAGGAACTTGGGCAGGCTATCCATGAGAGGCAGGCTAGTGCAGAATCACTTTCTTGATGCAGTGGATAGTCGGACTATTCGGGAGGGTATAAACAGGGCCCGCCCGATAAATATTGATGAGGCCATCAGAGCCGCGCTCGAGACAGAGAATTTTGAAAGGGTTGAGCAACAGAGAGTGTTGGATGGAAAAAAAAACTAAGATTGCAAGGGGACTTGGCGACGACATGACCCAGAGGATAGAGAGGATGGAAGATCAACTGAAGGTTCAGGCCGATTATTTGAAGGTGATGGCTGATATGATGGAAGGTTGTCTCCCGATCAGCCTATTCTGGTGGGTCATCCTATTCCGGCTAAGAAAGGAAACCAGAAAGGCAGGTCGAGAGAGTGGAGATGCTATAACTGTGATGAGAAGGGCCATTTCGCCCGAGATTGTAAAGAGCCTCCCAAGAAACATGTCTCAGAGCAGGGAAACTCTGGCCAGGCCAGCGGGGGACCCGCGCGGGGGCTGGAAACCAAAGAGGGTCCAAAAGAAAATTCGAAGGTGGACAGAAAAGCGACGACGGGCAAAGAGTGATCAATCTGCCCAAATGGACTGTGAATCCATGGTATGGACTCTATGTAAACGGGTTTGTTCGGGGTACGGAGTGTCGGTTTTTGATTGATAGTGGTTCGACTGAGACTTTAATTGACAGTGAGGTTTACTGCAGGATACCGACGGAGAAGAGACCAGTTTTGGAGCAGGACGGTGTTCCAGCATGAAATCCTCTGGAATGTTGGGAATGGATTTTCTTATTTACAGGGTGGAGGTGAGCTTGCCAAGAAAGGCATGGTGCTCGCACGGTCTCTGGTCGAGTCAGGAAACGACACTGTTCCATTGAGGGTTTTCAACCCTGGTAAAGAAAAGAGGGTTGCTAGAAGGGGGACGACGGTGGGACTCATTTTCCCCGTTGAGGAAGATTCGATTGAGGACAGTTCTGGTGTGGTGGAGAAGTCAGCACATAGCCTGCCCGAGTACTTGTACCAGAGAGGTACGTCGAGTGTTGAACTGAAATACCACGGAGAGGTCCGGAAATGTCTGAGTGACTTCCAGGATGTTTTTTCCAGTGGGGATCACGACATTGGTATGACAGATGAGGTTAAGCATCACATTCAGACTGGGGCTGCCAGACTGATAAAGGAGAGGCCACAGCGCCACCCTGTATGCAATCAACAGGAAATCCAGAGGCAAGTTGTTGATTTGGAGAAGAGGGGGGTGATAGAGCCATTGGACAGTCCCTGGGCCTCTAATGTCGTCTTGGTTGGAAAGAAGGATGGTACCAAGCGCTTCTGTGTTGATTACAGGAGGTTAAACGCGGTAACCATTAAGGATGCCTATTCTGTGCCTCACATTGATGAAACATTTGATGCATTGAGTGGGGCAAAGTGGTTCTCGACACTTGATTTGGCTTCAGGGTACTGGCAGGTAGCACTGGATGAAGACGCCAGCCAGAAATCCACGTTTTGTTGTGAGAAATGGGTTGTATCGGTGGAAATGTATGCCTTTCGGGCTTTGTAATGTTCCAGCGACCTTTGAGCGCTTCATGGAGGAGGTTATGGCAGGCTTGCAATGGGACATCCTCCTCATCTATTTGGATGACATAATTGTTTTTGGACAGACAGTTACGGAGACAATCGAGCGTCTCAGGGTGGTGTTGGCTAGGTTTAGACACGCAGGGCTGAAGTTAAAACCCAGCAAGTGTCACTTGTTTCGTCAGTCGGTGGCCTACTTAGGGCATATTGTGTCCTCAGGCTGTGGCTGATTGGCCTGTTCCGAGGTGTGTAAGGGATGTGAGAAGTTTCTTAGGCCTCGCATCCTATTACAGGAAGTTTATTCGTGGGTTTGCGGGGATAGCTAGTCCTCTGCATGAGTTGACTGAGAAATCAAGAGATTTTGTTTGGAGTGAGTCCTGCCAGGCTGCATTCGAGGAGTTGAAGAGTAGGCTCCAGACTGCACCGATCTTGTCCTATCCAATTCCGGACCAAGATTTCATTTTAGATACAGATGCCAGTGGTGACGGCATTGGGGCGGTGGTGTCCCAGGTGCAGGATGGGAACGAGAGAGTCTTGGCTTACGCAAGTCGTAAGTAAGCTCAGTAGACCACAGAGAAATTATTGTGTCACCCGTCGAGAATTGTTGGCCGCGGTGGTATACTTGAAGCATTTCCGCCAGTATTTGTACGGTAGAAGGGTCACAGTTAGAAGCATTCCAATATTTCCTTGTAATTAAACCACACGGTTACCTGTAAGTACGAGTATTCGAGATAGGCTGAGGAGAGAAATAAAGCACATGGTTGATTGTTCTGTTTCATGAATTCATGGACCCTTGTGAATCATTTGGTGCATAAATTATTGTGTGATACAACAGTAGGGAGAGACAGTTAATTTCCAATCGGCGGTAAACTTCCTCCAAAACGAAGCTTGTCTCTAGCCTTTAGGCCGCTCCATACTAGGGTCCAGGACCACGTATTTAATCATAGTGATCAGGTCCTGTAGATGAATTTCAGTACAATGTCGCTTTTGATTTTATCTGGCTTCGATGACCAATAAATTGTCATGATGGCTTTATCCATTTCTTTAGTCATGTCTTTTGGACAAGAAAGCACCGAACCGTAATAGGCTAAACTGCCTCTGATCAGGCTATTAACTAACGCCGCTTTTCCTTTCATTGTCAAAGACCTCTTTCCAGCTATTCAAAATATTCTTCATTTTGTTTATTCTCTCTGCCCAGTTTTCTTCCGGTTTAATCTCATTTCCAAAATATATTCCAATAATTTTAATTTTTTGATTGTTCCACTTGAAGTTTCCTGGACTACCTTTTCTGTTTTTCCACGCTCCCAACCATAGGCCTAAGCCTTGGGTTTTCTGATTGTTGATTTTTGAGCCAGATCTCTTTTTTTCTAAATTAGTGAAATCTTTATTGTCGGTAACAAAAATGCTAGTATATTCAGCATGTTGAACAATTTTAAAATTCATAATTTGATTCGGGAGTTCAACTCCTTTGATACAACTGTTACTTCTTATAAGATTGGCTAGACCTTCTACACATATTGAATATAAAAGAGGGGATAATGGACATCCTTGTCTTATACCTCTTGTCGCTTGAAAAGGCTTAGTAAGGACATTATTAACATTAATTGTAACCATGGGATTGCTGTATAAAATTGTTATTTTGAGTAATCCAGAATTTCCAAAACCACTCAACTCTAGTTTTACATTGGTTGTCTTTAAGAAGTTCATTATTACAAATCCATCTTCCTTTTCCCGTGGTAATGGTTTGGTAATCAAAACGGACAATTACTGTACTGTGATCTGGACAGACCTGAAGAACTTCAACAGATATTTCTTTTGGTAGTTGGTATCCGAGTGTTTCTGAAACTAGGACATAACTCAATTCTACTCGGTCTTTTAATTACTTTGTGGTAAAATGTGTATCCTGGTTTTATTCTCTCTTCATACAGGGTGTCTCTTTAAAAAGGAAACCGAGATTAATCTGTTTATTTCTCCAGATACTGCTCCAATTTTGTTTAAAATGGTAACCACCATCTATTATGTCCCTTCTTTCTTATGACACCAAGAAATCCATGCTACCATCACGGGATGACTGAGCACAAAGTGCTGTGCAACGGTCCATGCGCTCAGAAATGGCTTTGGCACCAGATGGACATGTTTTGGTGTTAAACCAAGACTGCCCAGTGCAGGGCTTTTTGTGGCTCCTAAATTACGCAATGTTATGGCCCGCATGCCGAATTTTATTCATACCCGCTTTAAAAGTTACTCAAAAGTGGTCCACTTGCTCAGAAAAACCTAAAACCTTGCAAGATGCAACTCACAACAGAGCAGCGTAAGTTTTCGTTGTGACTGAGTGGATGAGAACTGAAGCCTTCAGCAAGTCGCTGATGAATTTGCAGAGCGATTTCCAGACCGTGCTGTTCCGCAAAGTCAACAATTTGGAAGAACATTAGGAAGTACCACTGTAGGGAGGGTACAAGTTTGAACTCTTTTCCAACAAGGGTCGTTCTGGTCGACGAAGAACGGCCCGATCGAACAGAATCATCAGGAGCAGTCCGTGAGTTGCTGCAAAGAGACCCTCATGTTTCTGTCAGGAGGGAACGGGGTTAGCAATCTCACCCCTTCATCATTCCCAACAAGATTGTGCGACTGGACATCCAATGGTACCCACGGTACAGAATGCAAAGGCGTCACGAACTCCTTGAGTGCGGATCTACCCAGACGACTAAGAAGATTTTTGCCAGTGGTTACTTCTTGACCAACAGCCCAGATTCTTGAGCACCTTGTGATGGGGGGGGATGAAGCAGCGTTTCTTATGAATCTGGCAGTCAATAACCAGAATGTCCGTTAATACGCACCGATACAGGTTATTGCGCCCGCCTCCCTTCAATTTCGACGTCAACATGAGTAGGGAGAAGATTTCTCTCTTTGGATAGGGTCTCTGTGGAAATGGCAACACTCATCGGACCCTGTTTCTTTGATGGCAATCTTAATCGGGGAACGG
>CM055816.1:104571270-104609448 GCA_029582265.1 Zoroaster sp. YZ-2022 | reverse complement strand
CAGGAACCATAAAAATATAAAAACGTTTCTTATAATAATACATATAGGACCGATCAAGTGACATATTTTCGGGATCCTGACAAAAACTCATTTTGGCATTTTATTTAACTGCTACTAATCATTGGCGTATCTTTCCGTGCGATGACTCAAATGAAAGCTTGTAACTTTCTCGACCCTATCAAAATACCTAGGTAAAACTTGTAGCTTGCATGGTGAGGATGATAAGTAAGACTAATTGCGGTGACACCATGTGGAATCTCAATTGAGTAGTAATTAGTTCTGAAAAGAACTGGTGGTACAACTCGACGTTTCGATCAGTATGCTCTGAGGACGATCAGAGCATACTGATCGAAACGTCGAGTTGTACCACCAGTTCTTTTCAGAACTAATTACTACTCAAGTGAGATTCCACATGGTGTCACCGCAATTAGTCTTACTTATCACAATACCTGTTTGAATTTTAAATCAAATTTTTGTCAAAGATCGGGTGATGCATCTTTAAATACTTTAGACAAGAAAATGGAAAAACAATTGACTGAATCAACTGCCCAATGGTTTTGTGCAATTGCTGATTTTCTGTCATCCGTACCCAGAATGCAATGCAAATATCAAAATGCGTGAATACTGTTACTGTTCATCCATCTTTAATGCGTGGTTGTGATAATTGAATGTTTACCCATTTAAACACTGACAATATCGTTATCCATTTTGAGATTTTATAATTGTTTCAGCAAAACCTAAATTTAAAAAATGGGAGCCTCGATTTCCGTGTTTTCGATCCCCATGTTTTCGATCCCTTTATAATTTAATGGATGCAGTTAAAACCCTGCGGTTCATGGTGGTGCTGTTTCATTCATAGAGCGGCAGCCCAGAGCATTTTGGTCAAACGAACAAGGTACCAATATCCGAGTACAGGAACATTTATTGTGTAACCTAACATATTCAGATATGGATGTCTGCCGGGGACCCCCTGCTGCGTGTGGCCCCTGGGGCCCCAAAAAAGGGACCCAATAATGGGCTGGATCAAACATAGGAGGTACCACATGAAACCAAGATAAAATGAACAATTACACTCTACTAAGTATAAAATATCCATAGCAGACAAATTGTCTGCTGCATAAGGCCCGCCACACACCCCCCAAAAGTTTACCATGTGTACACTCTATTGGGCTAGAAGATATATTAAAAGTACCACATGAAAGTAAGTTTAAATGAACATGTACATCTCACAGAGTACAGAATGGCCCCTACCAGACAAATTTTCCTCTGCATAAGGAGTACCAGACAATCTGCATAAGGTCCACCAGACCAGGGCCGGATTAACCAGGGCACTTGGGGCACAGGCCCCGGGCCCCCCACATGAAGGGGGCCCCCACCAAATGAACCGTCAAATGTCAATTTAAATTCATGTTCTTATTGTAGATGGTAAAAGCCTACAAAATATTGTCTAATTTGTCAAATTGTCTTCCTATATTTTAGTTACAATAGCAGACATCAGACGATCGGACGATTTCCGACCAAATTAAAGTTTTTCCGACCAAACGTTCAATTGGTCGGAAATTTTGTCCAGACAAATTTACTTGTAGACTTGCCACAAGTCGACTTCTTTTTCTTTTTCACTTAAAAGAGCCCTCTTGCAAAGCGAAAGGTCGAGCGACCGAAGGCCGGCTCAGCAAAATCGAAAAAACAGTGCGATCAGTTTTCTTCAATAAGACTGGGTCTGAGCTCAGCATACCGCAAGAATGCGGGCTCAGGAAACAAGATGGCAGCGTGGCTGTCAAATTTTTGATCTGTCAAAAGGTGAGTCTACGAAATGATCTAGTATACTATTATACTATTACACAAATTAAAAAGCAATGTTAGTGTTTAGCATAAAGAATTATTATACTGCATGGCGGGATTTACCCAACGGAGGGGGTCAAAATGAATCGAAAAAATAAGTCCGATCAAATTTGAAAATGTCCCATCAAATTTAATTTTGGCCGGATATTTTGTCCGGGCCAATTTTTACCATTATTTCAGGCTCTGCAATAGTTAAGTATATCGCACACTCCATTGCAAATTGCAATCCGAAAATTTTGATTCCGTTTCGAATTCATCCTGATCAGGCCCTGGGGCACTCGTCTGGTGGGGGCCCTATATGACCACTTGTTACCTGAACGTCTACATTTGCACGGGTCAGGATGAATTCGAAACGGGATCAAAATTTTCAGATTGCAATTTGCAATGGAGTGTGCGATATACTTAACTATTGCAGAGCCTGAAATAATGGTAAAAATTGGCCCGGACAAAATATCCGGCCAAAATTAAATTTGATGGGACATTTTCAAATTTGATCGGACTTATTTTTTCGATTCATTTTGACCCCCTCCGTTGGGTAAATCCTGCCATGCAGTATAATAATTCTTTATGCTAAACGCTAACATTGCTTTTTAATTTGTGTAATAGTATAATAGTATATAGTATACTATAGATCATTTCGTAGACTCACCTTTTGACAGATCAAAAATTTGACAGCCACGCTGCCATCTTGTTTCCTGAGCCCGCATTTTTGGCGGTATGCTGAGCTCAGACCCAGTCTCATTGAAGAAAACTGATCACACTGTTTTTTCGAATTTAAATAGACATTTGATTTTGCTGAGCCGCCCTTCGGTCGCTCGACCTTTCGCTTTGCGAGAGGGTTCTTTTAAGTGAAAAAGAAAAAGAAGTCGACTTGTGGCAAGTCTACAAGTAAATTTGTCTGGACCAAATTTTGGTCGGAAAAACTGTAATTTGGTCGGAAATCGTCCGATGTCCGACCGTTATTTCAGGCTCTGCTATTGTAACTAAAATATAGGAAGACAATTTGACATATTAGACAATATTTTGTAGGCTTTTACCAGCTACAATAAGAACATGAATTTAAATACCAGCTACAATAACAACATGAATTTAAATTGACATTTGACGTGAAATTCACATAACGGTTCATTTGGTGGGGCCCCCTTCATGGGGGCGGGGCCTGTGCCCCAAGTGCCCCTAGGTTAATCCGGCCCTGGTCTCTTTGTAGGCCTGGTGGACCTTATGCAGATTGTCTGGTACTCATTATGCAGAGGAAAATTTGTAGGGCCATTCTGTACACTACGTGAGATGTACATGTTCATTTAAACTTACTTTCATCATCCTTTCTCTATGCTTTCATGTGGTACCAGTACCTTTAATATATCTTTTAGCCCAATTCTATCATAGTGTACACATGGTAAACTTTTGGGGGGTGTGTGGCGGGCCTTATGCAGCAGACAATTTGTCTGGCAATGGATATTTTATACTTAGTAGAGTGTAATTGTTCATTTTATCTTGGTTTCATGTGGTACCTCCTATGTTTGATCCAGCCCATTATTGGGGCCCCAGGGGCCACACGCAGCAGGGGGTCCCCGGCAGACCTCCATATCTGAATATGTTAGGTTACACAATAAATGTTCCTGTACTCGGATATTGGTACCTTGTTCGTTTGACCAAAATGCTCAGGGCTGTTCATCAGTCCGTTTGTAAACAATTGTTGTTTACTATGTCATTGAAAACTCAAATTCAGCCACTTTGCATAAGTTCTCTATTGATACAGTGCCTGATAACATGGTAAAAAAAATTCAACCTGGGGTGAACCATTGACCCGGTATGCAGCTTTCAAAGTAAGGGGGGGGGGGGGGCTTGCCAGCAGACAACCCATTGAAATAATACAGCAGTTATCAATTGACATTACTGCACTAATCCCAGACATTGCCCAGACATTTCGGCAACCTGTTTATTTTGAGGTCTGGTTGTGGGTATTAGAATGGCCAGACAAATAAAATCTCTTGGTTTCTCTGTAGAATGTCAGCAGTGCAAAAAATGTGCAAAAAAATTGGTTTTGGGTAAAACAATTTTTTTGAAGGATTGGGCTGGCACCCATAAAAACTTTACATTTGGCTTGAAATTGTTTTCTTGAGTCTAGAGGGACTCAATAAGTCTGTTTACACTATTTGAGAAGGGATTGTGTTCACCGATGTGAACGTTTTACACGCTATTCATACGCACTCAGCGCGTAGCCAGGAATTATTCAGTGGGGGTACAGGGGGAATTGCTTTTCAGCTGGGGGCCCAGGGGGTATGGGTTTTTTCCCTTTTCTTTTTCTTTTCTGTTTTTTTGGGCACTTTGAGGATTTTTCATGGGGGGGCACCTGGGGGGGGGCACTGGAAATTTGTGGGGGCAGGTGCCCCCCCAGGCAAACCCCCCCCTCGTGGCTACGCCGCTGCACGTACTAAATTATTTAGTGCCTTCAAGCGCGCGAGGTTGTATATTGGGCATACGTACTAAATGATTTAGTGCCTTCAAGCGCGCAAGGTTGTATATTGGGCATAAATGTACTAAATGATTTAGTGCCTTCAAGCGCGCAAGGTTGTATATTGGGCATACCTACTAAATGATTTAGTGCCTTCAAGCGCGCAAGGTTGTATATTGGGCATACGATTTAGTGCCTTCAAGCGCGCAAGGTTGTATATTGGGCATACATACTAAATGATTTAGTGCCTTCAAGCGCACAAGGTTGTATATTGGGCATACGTACTAAATGATTTAGTGCCTTCAAGCGCGCAAGGTTGTATATTGGGCATACATACTAAATGACTTAGTGCCTTCAAGCGCGCAAGGTTGTATATTGGGCATATGTACTAAATGATTTAGTGCCTTCAAGCGCGCAAGGTTGTATATTGGGCATATGTACTAAATGATTTAGTGCCTTCAAGCGCGCAAGGTTGTATATTGGGCATACGTACTAAATGATTTAGTGCCTTCAAGCGCGCAAGGTTGTATATTGGGCACCCATATAATTTTTTTTTGCAGGGTTTATGATAACACAAGTTTCCTTTCTCAGGAAATGAGAAAGGAAACTGTCCGATAATATTTCTGTCAATAATTGTTTTTTCACTGACTACTGATTTAATTGACAAGAGCAGTAAAATTTAAAGCAGTTTTTGGATGAAACATCTGTGATTTCCACAGAATAAAAACTGCTTTACTATAAATGCATGTGTACTTTTCAGTAATTTCAAGTTACACCGACAAAATGTTCAAACCTTGGAAGTAAATCTTTGATTTTACCTTTATAGATTCATGACAAACAGGTACATGTACCTCCTTAAAACTGATGGGAAAACAAACGGCTCAGATTGGAAATTTGATAAGCAGAGCGGAGGCTTGATTTGCAATTTAGTATTAGTTTGGGGTTAAATGTAAAGCGCAAATTGTCAGAAATAGGGTACAGTCGAGTAAAAGTAATAAGAGGGTTTATTAGGAAAATGTTATGGTTACCACATTTTGCATTTTTATTGGAATGAAATAAATTGAAGTTGTGATACCGAAAAAAGATGGATTGAATAATTGTGCACTTATTTTGTCTCTTAGTTTCTTTTGGAACCTATTTATAGGAACTTATAAGCTGTCTTTGACTTGGATCTATGAATGGAACAATCAAGCTCAAGGTGATTTTTCTTTTTTTTTTTTTTTTTTTTGCTTTTTAAATCTCTATCTTGTCTCAACAGTTGACTTCTTAGCTTGGGTAAAAGGTTTGTGCACACGAATAAGTTTGTGTAAACTCTTTTTAACGTTCTAGCAGCAAAATTACAAAAAAATGTTATTGTTATTAGTTCTGTAATCCTGTGGATGTGATTTTCTTACAACTACATGTATTACGAGGAAAAATAACCCCAAAATTTAGCACAATATCAAAGTTTCGGTGGCAAAATTACTGGAAGTTATCAATTGTCCCGTAAATGTACGGAATTTTTTACACAATTTATACGGAATTTCTACAGAAAAATTACGGAACCATAAAAAAAATTCCGGCAGCAAAATTACCGGAACTTTTGTTTGCTTTCTGTATTTTTACGGAATAATTTCCGTGATTATGTTTTTCCGTAGAAGTTTTTTTCTGTAATTTGTTTCGCCATAAAATAAAAAGTTCCGTTAAAATTACGGAACCAAAAATTTGTTCCGGTAATTTTGCTGCCGGAACTTTTTCCGTAATATAACGGAAAAACTTTTTACAGTGTAGGATTGATAATTCAAAACTAAAACCCAGTGGTGTAAAGGTTTTGATGGCATCATTCTCCCCAAGAAATTCATATGGAAAAGTTTCATTGCAATAAGTCTCAAAAAATCACTTGTGTGTGTGCGTGACCTTCTGACTACATCACGCGTGCACTGAACGAGGTCAATACACATGAATGTAGTATGCTTAACCCCTGTGTAGACTGTGGGCTTGTGGTCAAAACGGACGAGTCCATTTTGGCAGATGGGTAAGTCACAACGTCTAACTCCAATAAACAAAACTACATACAATTTAAGTTGCTTGTGTTTCAAGGCTGGCAAAGTACAACACATTTTATTAAATACACAACAATGAAAATATATAACTGAGCTACAAAACATAATATCAATTTACTAAAGTATAGTCTTTGGTAAATTCTTTGGCATGTTAACTGAGTGAAACATTTCCGACAATTGTAAAAACCATTATGGCAACTTGTTTGGTAGATACAGAAATACATGTAACTTCATTACAACTTTACATGAGTTCAACAATGGCAAGTAAATTACAGTTAATTTACAAGAAGCACACTTTAAAAAAATGTCAATGTGTATTATGCATCAGTAAACCTTTGAATCATATTAAATTGTGACCCTTTGACCTGAGAATAATTTTTGTTAAAATATTTACACTGTATAAAAGTAATAACTATTAAAGTCCATCCAATAACAATTGCATGTGCAAGTGCTTGTGTTTCAAAGCTGGGAAAGTACAAGGCATGTTTATTAAATACACAACAATGAAAATAAATAACTGAGCTACAAAACAAAATATCAATTTACTAAAATATAGAGCATAATGAGTCTTTGGCATGTTAGATGAGTGAAACATTCCTGGCCATTTTGAATAGTATGATGGCAACTTGTTTGGTAGGTACAGAAATAACTTTGGCAAGCTTTAGGAAAAACACAAATGCACATCAACAATGGCAAGTAAAACAAAAAAAAACAGTTCAAGAAGCACACTTTGAAAATGTTTTTTAAATGTCAATGTATATGCATCAGTAAACCTTTAAATCAAATTAAACTGTGACCCTTTGACCTGAGAATAGTTTTTGATATTTACACTGTATAAAAGTTATAACTATTAAAGTAAAACAATTTCAACACCACTTTTTTAAACGTGTTAAAAAATATGTGCATATTATGTGAAAATTATTCAATGGCCTGAGATGAGATGTTGGAATTACATTTATCATGTAAGCCAAGAAAGAGATTAGTTCAAAATGTAGCTTTCAAAATGAATGTGATGCGTCATGCCAATGTAAAATATTGGAAAATTATGACAATTATAGTGAAGCATCTTTAAATCAAAGGCATCGGTAAAAAGGATTTAAAAAAAAACACGTACATGGGTGTCATTTAGAATATTTACAAGAATATTTTCCAAAACTTTACAATTATAAAATTGTAACCTCAAACGCATGGTTACTAAAACTTCGCAAACATACATGAAATACAAAAGCGATTAACAGTAAAAGTGAAAGTCGTACACTTAGAAGGAATTTGCTGAAAATCTGTAACTTGTATTTTGGCCTCTAATAGTTGCATGGCTCTTAAAATTCACACTCATGCAAGTGAAAATGACAAAAATCATGTTACCTAGATTTCCAATATAAATCAGGCTTAGGAGGAACCAACTAACTTGCCAATGATAAAGAAATCTATTCCATCAATTAAATTTGCGGTATTCTCTTGGTCTTTACAAGTCCGTTTGTTATGACCAGTTTTGTCACATTTAGAGCAAGTCATTTGAAACTTTGGGGCACGTCTACACTTTCCTTCAAGTTGACGGATCCTATACTGTTTGTGCATGATTTGTGTTAGGGCTGTTTTGCTGTAATTTGTAGAACGAAAATACCATTTGGTGATCATATCATTCAATTTTTCAAGTCCTTGTTGGCAAAAATCTACAACATTTCCATGCATCCGCATTGCTTGAGGTAAATGGTTGCACAATATGTGCATATATGGAGTGACATCTTTAGCCAGAAACAAATGGCCACCATACAATTCAACCCACTTTCTAGCCGCTTTCTCAAACTCACAAATGCCATCACTTGACATGTCTCTGTTAAGACTATCCATAAGTCTATCGAAATCAGTCCACAAGGACTTGATAGCAGCCAATTTCGGATGGTTTGGGATGAGGGTATCAAAGTCAATTTTAGCCATAATTTTACGATGCTCTGGGCCTGTAAATGAATCATACACAATTTTGCCATCTTTTACATAGAATTTCCAGTCATGAATACCTATGCTTTCGATGAACTTTTGAAACTGTTGTAAGTGTTTGCATTTGGAAAGCTTGTCATCAGTAATTCGAACAAAATTGTCCTCATCTTGCAAGTATTTAATGACCTGGTAAATCATCTGATCTGCAATTCTAAGGAATAGATGCAAAGTATCAGGAACAATATTCACTACTGGAATTGATTTGAAAAGTGGCTGTGCAACACATCCAAAGGTCTTCTTTTTTGCACATTTGGAAATTTCATCCAGAGTACGTGCACCTTGATCTTTATCAACCATGGACCATTTTTGCTTTACATCAAAGCGAGAATCCTTGGGACATTTGCACCATAAACATGAGTACATGCTTGCAAAACCTCCCATGCCTGTAACTTGATTCAAGAATTTTAGATCACCCCCCAAGTATTTTTCGACTTTGATGGTTTCCCCAGCAATGATAACTTCGTTCAAACTGTCAATCTCTTCAATTAGACCATTCAAAGCAGCTTTAATACATGTATTAGTTTCAGGACATCGTATAATTGCAAGCAGGTAGTTTCCTTGTTCAGATTTACATGTTTCTTCTATAATTGTGAAAGTGAAATTGACAAGATGTTTCTTTTTCCCTGCTCTCGTTCCATCACCACTGATTTTGATCTTTACCGTGCCTTGCTCAATTAAGTGTGATTTATGGGGATCAGACAATACACATGTTAAGCAATCTTTCAAAGATCGCACTACTCCGGTTATTCTGTGATCTCCCAAAGTTGTATCAATTTCTTGAACTGAACACTCTGAGTTTATGGTTTTCTTTTTTTCATTCATGGCACATAGTCTTGGCAAACTTGGGTAACGTTGCGCTATTTCATGGTACCCCTTTTGTGGGATATTGAAGCTATCTAATATGAACATCATCTCGTCAATTTCACCCTCAGTCGAAAACTCTTCTTCCCTCTCACCCATTGTAACCTTGATTAATTTGCCCTTCTCGTTCTCTAATTCCAAACATACAGGTTTGAGACCAGTATCTTTTGTCTTTTCCTCTACAATGTTTTGTATGTCATTTAAGACTTTTGCTCGGTTTTTGTATTTCTGCGATTTCTTACAAGGTACTTTACATTTGCCTCGACCTCTCTGACCTCTGTTTTTTCAATCGATCCACCTGACGTTCTAGTTCTTGTCGTTCCGTTTCCTCAAATCTGTTTGTAATTGAGGTCAATTCATGTTCTACCTTGATACGCTTATTTCGCTGATCATTTAACTCATCTTCTAATTTGCGTTTAGTGGGACTGCCTGATTTGTGTGGTAACTTGATTGAATAGTCTGATTCTTTCCATTTGTTCAACTGCACTCCCAAAGATTTGCCTCCAGCACGTACACATGTTTTGGACCTCTGATACATAGCCTTGATTTTTTGCTTAAGGGTTTTGATAACAGGAGGCAAGTCAATTTTCTCACTAGTTATGTGATGTCTATTTAGTATTTTCGTTATAACCGAGAGGACTTCCTCATCACTCATACCCGGGCTGCTCATACCCTTGATGGCAATATTATATAGTAATAAGTTGTTTACCTCAAGATTTACAACATATGGATATTCTGAACTAGCCTGTGGTAGCCCTTGCACAAGCAAAACAACACAGGCAAGAGCAGTTACTGTCACAATCCATACAGTGTTCAACTTGGCCATGGTGAAAGTTACACTTACACATCAATAGGAGTTAAGCTTTATTATAGGAGTCACTCATTTTGACCATTGATGTTTGAAACAAAGTGTTCGAAGTCCTTCTTGTTGCCAAGCTGGCGTTGAAATTTCAGGAGAAGTGAAAATCCTCGGTGCTTGAAGTGTGGAGTTCCTTCAACAGAATACTCTACAAGGGGTTTCCGTTCAACAAGACGGAATGACAATGTCCCTTCCCTGATGTAGGAAAAGTCCCCGGCCTTATTAAATATACGGTAGTACCACTGGTACCCTAGAACTTGACTGAAGTCCTGAAAGTTGTTCACAATAACAGTTCCTTTTTTCGATGGATGGGGTTGCGCGAACCGACTTAAGTCCTCGAAAATGTCTTTCACGACAGCAAGGCAGTTCAACGAAACTGTTTACCTTCGTTGACCATGTAGCAACTCCTTAATAACAAATTGGAGATTTTTGTAAAACAGTTTTTTTGCTGCCTCATCAAAAGAAAGGAACTCTGCAGGAATGTCTATAACATCAGCAGCATCCCTCCATTCATCGTACTTCTTTTGCCAACCAGTGTAGTGAACAAATACTTTTAAGATGCCGTTTTCTAATTTTGAGTCAAGTACTGTAAGAGGGTACAAAATTGAAGATGACCACGTCTCAGGTTTTACACTGTTGTATCGGTGATGGCCCACTTGCAAGTTCACGATAATTGATTCGAGGCCTTTTCCTTAAGTTTGCCATTCAGTATACATGTCGCGGAGCAGTCATGACTCATAGGACGACATGTGCCTGTAAAATTAGAAAACAAATTAGAGTTAGACATTTTTGAGAATGACGGAAAAGATGTTGTATCTGACTGCCACATTATGTTTTCACTCGTAATACCTTAAAATGTAATCTTACCTGCCCCAAAAAGATTACGTTTTTCGTTATGAAAATTGAAAAAGGGTGAAAAAGTGGCGGTCGGATACATCTTACTCATACCCCATACGTTAGCATCAGACATGTCAGATCATTCATCATCATGATCATTTTGACATGGCCTCACTTAAAATCATGACATAAAAACTAAGTAGCCTAACGTAACAGTGGGGCACTATTGTATTTTATTATTATTAATATTGATCTATTTATTTATCTTAGGAATTAAACATAATTTACTTTTTGTAAAGGGAACCCAAACGATCAGTGAGTCTCCAGCATTCACAGTCTCGTGTACGCGTGTGAACCACGCTGTGTGTGTGGAATAGAGTCCCCTGTGTAGGAATGGTACAGACCACCTTCACTGCATGATGACTTTTTCGATGAATTACTTAGAATTTCACGATAAATAACGCCTAAATTTCATCTACGATGAACACTATATGTACCAGAAACTTAGTAAATGCAATTGTTGTTACATACCTTTCATTTATTCTCGTTCAGAGGGCATAAAATGCAGGAAAATCGGTCACATTCACCACGGTGCACGCGAGAAAGCTCGTCCAACGGGAAATGACATCATGCGAGTGATATGCTAATCCGAGTCCCAGGTCACGACGAATACTATTGGACAGAAAACATTTTCTTTTATTCCGACGGCATTTCTCAGCCAATCACAATGATTTTTAAATATGACATAGGGAATGACCTCATACTTGGAAAGCCGAAAAACCCGCTGTCATTGCATAATGCAGTGTTGAGTTACAGCTTCACAGATTCAGCCAAGCATGTGTGCGAGACATGAAAACCGCGTGTTTACACATTGAAAAGGGGCATTATGATCTTTCGTAAAGGTTTTTAGAAAGCTGGTCCGACGACATTGAATGCTCTATTCAAGTGAAATTTAGGCATTTCGTAGGAAAATATATAGAGATTGGAATGCCGAGCGACCCCGGTTTTAAATGTTGTTCGTTTGGCGACGATAACCAATTTTTCACCGATGGACCCGATTCGGAGGGACCTCGGCCAACCCGTTTTGTGCGTAGCGGAAACATGGTTCTTATCGGTGGAGCAAACGAGACTACTTTTCCATATGTGTTGTCAGAAGTGCTATCATTATTCAGAAGAAAAAAATGTCCACTATTTTCTCGTTATATGACACACCCTAACTAGCAGCTGTCAGGTTAGTTGTGTAATGCGTATTTTTGTTCAAACAAAGTAAGCATAGGCCTACTCCTAGAAGTATAGTTTCGCCAATAATGATGCATGTACCTTCCAACATGGAGGAAGGAAACAGAGTACTACTGAGTTGGAGGAGCTACAAAGCCTTTGTAATCCCACACAATATCCTATTAACTGCTTACATAAATTCGCTTCCTTGAAGTAAACTTAATCGCTCACCTGGTTCTATTTGCTTCAGTAATTGCCTGGCCGTGTTCGTTCTGTTGTGTGTAGTATACCAATCGACACATGCAGGTTTGTATTCCTTATTTATTCCACGTTAAAATAACACACTTTCTTCGCGTTTTCGAATTGTAAAATGTTGTGAAAGAACTTGCTGTAGGTCTCGATCCTAACCATCAAATCTACATCAACAGATTACGTCATTCTTTACACGGTACAATATAAACGTAAAGCTTTGGCTACCAGCGAAACAGCGCTTGTAGTTACCTGTGCCATATCATGTGGCAGTAAGTACCCGGTATTTGCTGGTGATACAGTGGTTCTGTAACAGAGGGGACATGTAACGTCACGCTTCAATAGTTTTTCTCAATTCCCCCCCCCCAAAAAAAAATGGAATATGACGGGAAATTCCAGAAGTCATTGCGACATATACATCAAGTGTATTGTATACATCTTTTGTTATGGTCTAATTGTCATGTAAATGTTGACCTATCGCTTGTCACTGTCAATATCTTGTTGTATATCATGTTTCGATCATATTTTACAGGGACACTTTTGCGCGCGCTCAAATATTAGCCAGTACAATTTACGGCTCCTGACTGCACCAATGGCAAACCAATCTTTATTCGGAATAACACGGGAAGTGTTGATGGACGTGATCACATGTCCAATATGCCACGAAACGTACGATGTCTGTACCCGGCCAGCTAAAGTCCTTCCATGCCTCCACAGTTTCTGCGAGGTTTGCCTGGGCAAGCTCGGCAAGGTCTTCTCGTGCCCATTATGTCGACGTTCGACTAACGTTCCGGAAAGCGGCGTTCAGGGCTTTCCAAACAACTTCATTGCAGAGAAATTAAAGGATTTACAACCCGTGGTTAATGTTGATCCGGTGACGCACTGTTTCAAGTGTGGCTCCTGCACAGAAGCTGGGACTGCTGTGGGGTTTTGCCTGGATTGCATGGTATTTCTCTGTAAAAGGTGTGAGCAAGCTCATCGCACAATGAAGATTTTCGATGGTCATGTCGTGAACTCGATGAAACAGATGCAGAATTGTACTCATATGCCACATCACACACAGTATTGTAATCAGCACATACGGGAACGCCTGACCCTATTCTGCACTAGAGACGGGTGTCAACAAGCAGTTTGCACTGTATGTGCTCATACGCGCCACAGCGGTCACTCTCATATTGACCTTGTCCGAAAGTCTAAAGAGGTTCAGGAGGAGTTACAAAGCCTTGCAGAGCAGGCCCAGAAGAAGACACCCCTTGTGCGGGAAATCTCCGGCCAGATCAGCACCGAAATTAATCGAACAAGTGAACTGTTTGAAAGGAGTTCAACTGCGGTTTTGGACTTCTTCGAATCTTTGCAAAAGATGCTAGAAGAAAAACGCGATGCAGCCATTGACGATCTCAAGCAGAAAAGTGTCAACCACACGGAAATTCTTAGACGTCAGACTGATCGCGCAGAGTCATTAGTCTCACAGTTTGAGTCAGCATGTCAATTCGTTGAGAGGGCGTGCGATATAGGGAATCCGGTTGACCTCCTCAAAACAAGGGACCAGGTCTTTGCAAGACTTCAAGAGCTGATTGCTTTAGAACTAAGTGAATACCTTCCATTCCAACCAACCGACCAGGTTTTCCTCTCGTTCCCTGCAGGCCAAGAACAGGCAATGTTAGAGTTCGAGAAACTCTTCCAACGAATCGGGCAGCAGCTAGCTACCAGTAACACTGATTTCAATCAGATGTTCCAGGTAGATTTTCCTGGAGGAATTCAATCCCCGTTGACTGCCAAAGTTGTGAACGTGGTTCGTATCCATGTATCTAATCCAACAGGTGAATGTCTCAGCGTTCATCTGGATGCTTTCTTACAATCTCCAGACGGTAGCAGCATGGACTGCAGCGTGGCTAAGCTGCATGACGACAAGTATGACCTCGAGTGTCAACCACTGGTTTCGGGGTTGCATGAATTAAACATCAGTGCGTCTGGAGTACCGCTCAAAGGTAGCCCCTTTCCACTTCACGTTATCGATAGCTCATCATCAAGTGCGGACACTGACGAGATTCCATGTGACGTGACTTGGACGGACGCATTTGCAAAATGCCAGCACACAATCGTCGTCAAACTGGGTGTTCAAGCCCAGTCTCAGACCAAGCTGAGCGCACGGTATTTCATGCATGATGGTACAGGTAGCATTAACAACGGTGGTAACATTAGGGAAGACGTACCCCTGACTGATGAAACCGAAGCACAGATAAGAGAAACCGAAGACAAAGGAACGTCCTTTGTAGTGTACACTCCTCCCCAAGATGGTAGGGTGATCATGACGATCTTAGTTAACGGCAAGCCAATACGAAACCGCCCATTCACCGTCTGTGTCAATTCTCTCCATCCGGACTCGACCAGGATCACTTCAGCACTGATGGGGAAGAACCCAAGACTCTCCGCTGTACTCAACATGCCATTTTCAATGATCATCTGGACGCACGACTACAAGGGAAAAAGACTCACGCGTGGAGGTTACAAGGTCACGGCTTCTATCACCACATCAAGATCTCGCCAAGCGAGGCAACCTTATCGAGTCAATGATAATCAAAATGGAAGGTGAGAAAATATAATTATTTAAAAACACTTTCAGTGTTTTTTCTCAGTTCTGACTGAAAAATGTTGTATGTTCCATTGTTATATAAAGCCACAAATCTCAAGGCTATATATAACACACTTGTGAATATCTAAGTACAACTCGTCCTGTGAAACAACAGGCGTCTTATATACAGTAGTTCAACAATGGATGTGCTTATCGCACATTGAACACCAAATCAATCGCCATTTTGATTCAAACTTTATTTCTGTATCACAAATCTCTCTGTATTTACCATATTATTTCACATATCCAGCTACAACCTCGAGTTCACACCATACTCACTGGAACCGCACATTATCGCCATTCAGATATGTGGCCAGCCGGTGAAGTTTGGAATGGAACTGGTTGTGCCCATAAATGACCACTTACCGCTTCAAGACCCTCCCAAGGGCTACAAGAGACCAACCGGGATCGCTGTCGATAAGAATAGGTAAACATTTTATTATTTATAATTTTTTTTTTAGATATTGGTTAACGGATATGAAAGTGCAGTCGTACTTTATTTAAAGGTTATTTGGAATGAACCATAAAATGGACTACAGAGGGAGTTTAACCTCTGGGTTGATGTGCCGGTGCTCTACCGACTGCGCTTTGTAGCACCACGTTGGCGGTCTTCCTTGTAGTGTCCGGGCAATATTACTTGCAACACCATTTACGTGGAATAAAAAAAGAGATCCAGTTCGTCAGTACATATCGCTCTCCGTTTACTTGTTTATTACACCCCTTTTTATGAAAATACTACATTCCTATTTGTCAATATCTTTTTTTAATATCTGTTGAAAAGGTCTAAGCATGTAAAAGCATCACCACATTTCGATGTTAATATCATGAAAGCTGTCAAATCTACGTGGTTTCCCCAAGATGGTTTGGGTGGGAATGCCACTGTTCAAATCAACTATGACATTAATTTATGTACCTTTGAAAGTATTTGGGGACGAGGGTGGCTCTAAAAGGCCTATGGCATGGTCTATCGTTCACAAAGTTGGAATCGGTCAAGTTCATTTTCATGTTACATAAGTTATATAAACGCTTGAATTTTACTCCGACCTAAACAGAAATATCATCTACGTCGCAGACGCCCGGCATAACTGTATCCATAGGCTGAGAGCCGATGGCTTTTCTACATCTCTTGATGACTCTTCCAGCATGGACTTCGACCCGATTAATATCTCCCTGCGAAAGTCCGTGCAGATCGCCGTGAGCCCAGTCGGTGAACTAGTGCTGCTGGTCCCTGAGAAGAAAGTCGTGATAATCTGCGGATCAACGGGGCAGGAAGAGAAAAGGTAAAGGAGACAAGATGATATAATCAATCAATGATTTACATTTATATCGTTTTCAACCCTTCATGGACTTGTGTGGTTGACAGATTTGTCCATTTTTCACGTAATTCTGAGCATACACACAACGGAGAACATAATTTATTTCTCAGACCGTAGGGGATGGGGGTGGGGGTGGCAAAGCGTTCTGGAGATATTATTAAAAAAATGATGGGGTACGTTCTTCCCCCACGACATGGTAGGGTTAAAGTTTGATGCCACCAAGCTTCTCAAAGAAGCGTTCCATGGAAATGCAAAAACTGAGTTGTTTAAAATAAAATAACAACAGTGGTGTCAACTTTATTCGTCCATATTTTTCATATTGGGCGAGTTGCACAAAATGAACACATAATTATTGGTGAAGTTTTTAACAACCCAATTTTGGCAGTGAAATAAGGTATTTTAATACTCATACATTTACGTATCAATTTAATAACCAATTAATTATTTTCATTACAGGTGGTCCTGTGAAGGTAATATTGGAAAACCGGCCAATATATTCGTCTCCAAAGAAGGTCTTGTGATTGTTGGCGACAGCGCTTCGCACACGTTGTTTGTTTACCGGCCGAATGGTGATACCGTCGGCCATATTAAACTCCGTCAAGACTCCCTTGGTGGAGGGGGCCTGAACAACGCGTGCTGCGACCACAACGACGATATCATCGTCGCAACCCACTCTCCGCCGTACCGCATCATGCGGTTTGGCATGGGTGGGACCCTTAAGTCCGATTCAAGCTCACCTGCCGAGGAAAATCAACTGGCGGTTGTTTCAACAACTGAGGGCGTCCTCATTGTTTCTGTTCTGGGGAAGGTAATGATTTTGGCAGTGGAAGACCGTGGGTTTTCAATAATTCGTAATATTGAAACAGATCGTTTATACACGAGCCTAGGAGTAACCGGCGATGGGTGCTTTGTGGCGTTTGACCCAGGGGACGAGTTTCACTTAGACAAATACAGTTACATATCGAATCGAAGCCCATTAATACAGAGGAAATAATGCGAGGACATGTACGAGGACATATAAGGGTTGGTCTGGAAGGAATATGAAAAAAAATCCCATCCACCAGGACGCATAGGCATTTTACCCAGCTTTATCGTCTGTAACACTGTCTTCCTACAAGATAAATGCATAAGTCTTCGTTACCTTAACTGATAGTTCACATGTTTTAAACCAATTATTAATCGGCAAAACTTCAAAAATTAAGAACTTCCTCAAATTGTTCAAATTTTATGAGAGAAAACAAGATTGGTGTCATCTGCAAATAGTACAAGGGATTTAGCCACAATGCAAATATCATTTACATAATGTGTAAAATAACAATGTTCAATGACAGATCACAAGGCACTAAGTGATCTGCCTGTTATTTGACAACTCAACATATAAGTAACAAACTGTTTTGTTATATTATTCAAATAATCTCAAAGAATTTAAATTTATTATTACATATTTTTGGGAACAATATCGTTAAGATCAGAGCGGACTTTCAACAGGGCATGGAATCTGTGTCACTGGCTCATTTATGCAGCTTCAACGGTATTAGACCTTATCATGTGGGCTACTATTTTCAGTCGCCGAGTTAATTTAAAACTAGCAATCCGATTCCATTCCCTGTTGATCATAACGATATTGTCCCTTTAATATTAAAATAAATTAATCAAATCTAAAATATTGGTCCAACAGCGACATATCTGATTGTCACTGCCCCTACCACCTATTCCATAGAGCAATTGACAAGTGGACCGCCCACCAACGTTGGTAGAGAAGTCGCGGGTTCGAGTCCGGCATCAGTCAGTTTGTAGAGAAGTCGCGGGTTCGAGTCCGGCATCAGTCAGTTTTTCTTTGCTCGCTAAGAATATACATATACATATACATATACATGTATATACAAACATACACAAATGATGCCGGACTCGATCCCGCTACCTCTCGAATACCGTACGAGTGCTCTACCAACATGAGCTAATCAACCCCTACTTATGCCAATTATCTGTTGCTCTATGGGGCCAGGTCAGAGGCCAAACCATATCTGCCGAGTAGCCAGTGATCAAGCCCCGGTCAGATTCAAACAACCTGGGTAACGGCAGCAGTGGGGATCATACAACGGGACACAAGCCTTTTACGTGGTTGTACACAGAATAAATATATATAGGAAGAAACTGACCTGAAATATTATATAAACGTCCTGCGAGCAAAGAAAAACTTAACATATTCATCAACTCTGCCATTATTTTATGTTCAATAATGTTGAAAAAAGACGGGCCCTTGCCAACATGCTTTTGTTAGAGACTAACCTGTTATTTAACCTATTAGTTGATGTTGGTATGCTTTGTATTATGTAACAGCTTATGATAGTAATCTTAAGCAATTTTACGTAAATTTTATTTTCAATTTTATACCCAAGTGTTAACAATGTTTTAGATTTAGTTGAATATTAAACAAAAATTTTGCCATCGGTGTGTAACCAAAGCATGCAATAAAGTTAAAATATATTTTGAAAATAAATGTCGTCGTTATAATTTGGTTGAAATCCAAAGGAATCAGGCGAGAGCGCAGTATAAAGCTACAATAAAATGACATGACATTCATGGAGAATTGTGTTTGGTTTGTTTTGAGGGATCGATCCTTGTTGTTAAGCTCGTTTGAAAATTTATGCAAATATATGGCATCATTTTATATAACAATCCTGGCTTGGTTGGATTGCATCGGTCATCCTCCTCTAAAAAGCGGGGAAAATATTCCCCCTGCCCATACAAAAATGTTCTTTAGAATTCTATAGAGCGTTTTTATAGAGCTTTATATAGTTCTATAGAAACAAAATAATTCTATAGAATGTTTAGAAGACTTCTATAGAATGATATACTTTCTATGGAATTCTAAAGAAGCAGGTTTTCTATAGAGTAAGAATCTACAGAATTCCATGGAAGCAGGTTTATGGTTTTCTATTAGTACTCTTAGGCGTTTTAATTATAGTTTACAGTTAGTGTTTCTCTTTTTCTCTGGCGATATACATGATCTTCTGGAATAGGATTTCCATATAATTTATGTCATTATTTAGTACACACATACTTATATGCACATGTACATTATTGTAGGATTTGAGGCTTTGCATGGTGGAGATGTGCTTGGGTTATTTCGGGTACACCATGTAATTATCTCTTTTTGGAAAAAGTGATGGCTCTGAGAAGTGCCGGTTGGTTTGTTGTCAACTATGGGGGACCAAAATTGGACAATTAAATTTTCTGTCATTTTGACGGTAGAAAATCAGAATGAACGTTTTCGTAAAATGAATTTGTCTAGTTTTCTACTTTTCTGGTAGCAGAAAATGAGATTTAACGTTTTGGTAAAACCCATTTTTTCAAATTCCCATTTTTCAGCTATCCAAAATTTTGATGTTACATGTTCTCTTACATTGTGATTTTTTTTTACTAGCCGAAAATCACATTGACAAAACCCATTTTCTCATTTTCTACTAGCAGAAAAGCAGATTGAACGTTTTAGTGAAATTTTCCACCCCCATTGCATGCACTTGCCATAAATGGACACTTCTAGGATCCATGGTTCTTCAAAGCAAAACCTCACTGAGTAATGCCGCCCTCGGAAACCAGAATTGAAAAGTCGGTTCAAAAAAACATACATGAATCGGAATTTAAAATGTCGGCTTTGGGACCCTCGACAATATCGCCTGCAAAAACTACAGGGCCATTCTCCCAGTATTATGGTGAGACTTTCCCGGAAGGTGCAGTCCTCAAAAACTTCCATTGTTAACACCCTAATCCATTGATTAGAGTGTTCCTGCGGTTATGACGGCTGTCTGGCTGTGTGAGCTAGTCTTTTATTAACAAAGTTAATCCCTTAAATTGCCAAGTTTGAATGGTAATTGTATTAATACCGCAGAACCAATGCCGGAGGAGGTCAACTAAAATTATGGCTCCCAACCTTTTCCATCTCCTTATGAGCTAGGGTATCAAACTATTATGTATAAGGCGAGAACAAAGCTCTTAGTTTAATACCCCAATCCCACAGATGAAACGCGAATGCACTCGTCAAAATATTTTCACAATATAAATGAAAGGCTTCCAGTCACGTTGGCTTGACTGGGGGTGGTCTCCTTCACACTAATTTAATTGTACACAGAATGTACATGCACTGATTCCACGTGTTGTTGGCATGTGGTGAAGTAGCGTCTGCGTTGTTGCTGGACAAGCGTTCATAAACTCTTAAAAAATTTTTAGAGGCAGCCAAAATTACCACACCAGCAAGAGTGATTACAAGCTCAGATAATAGTGTAAAAAATTAGCAATTTTATGTTTATTTATTTCCTTTTTTTGTATACATTTTCCGTTTGTTTTGGTACATATTATGTTACCCATCAGCTAGATTATTTAAAATTTGAGTCCAGTAACCATTTCAACTCCACAGCCAAGTTGCGTGTCAGACGCGAAGAGTGACAAAAATAAGGTCAAAATGCGTTTAATCACTTGCAAAGGTTACATTGGAAATATTTTATTTATAGAGGCGCGTAGGGGGGGGGGAAGGGTCTCACGTGATCCGAGGCTTGACGCGCATTGTAGGCCATACCATTAACGTGACAGGGCAAAAAAAAGCAAAACGGTTTAATATTTAAATTTTCATACCTTTTATCATAATTTAATTAACCATTAATAATCACAATGAAAAACACAACTCACATTTTTCAAAATATTTTGTAAAACTGAAAATTTTACAGAATTGATTTTTTACAGAAACTCACAATGAAATGACACACCTGAATTGCAACAAAAACAGCGTCAACAGAAGATTCTATAAAATTTTACCGTTGACCCTCTGACTTTTTCCCCTTAATCTGAATAAATAATGTTGATTTACCTTTCAAGAGAGTTTTACGGAAATCTGTCGGTTGACCCTTGCCGATATGTTGAGATTTCTAACGTAAATGATTCAGAAAATGTTGTCGCCAAGCCGTTATAATACACGTACGTGCACGTATACGTTTGCAACGCGCGAGAGAATGTTATTGACGCACACTAGCTATTTGAACAGTACATACGTGCTTACAGTCCGTTGTCTATACGCGCACCACGATGTTCACCACGCGCATCGGCGTTTGCGAATGAGACGTGTAGCTGCGTTGGTGGCGCACTTTTGTCCCAACCCTTCCTCCTCCCCCCTCCCCTGAGAGGCGCGGGTGCCCTACGCCTGGTAATTTTCTCTGTTGACCTTCCAATCTTGTCTTAATAATTACACTTATTAATTTTAATTGATTTCCCAACTCTTGGCTGGATAAAATTAGCTCTGGTAGTAAGGCAGCCTTTTCTCAAAAATTGCTACCTAAAAGGTAGTCTTGTGCAAGACCGTTATTATGCGGATCCTGGTTACACAATCCCGCGCCAGTCCTAAATCACCCACCGTAGCTGGCGCTATACATTTTTTTACGATCAAGGACGCGACGGTCTTGTGCATTTTGCAGATTTTACCCGAAACATTCCGAGGACATTCCAAGCGTGCCACTGTGTGAGCGTAATTAGCATAATTTATCGCTCTGTCTGCAGGCAAGGGCTCGGTATGGTATCTGTACGTCTTTTGTATGCAACTGGTACATGCAATAGCAAAACGCGAGTCTAGTCGAGTATATCGCTGCATGAAAATCCAACAAAGTGGATGAAGCTATTGATTTCGCTGAAAAAAAATTATTGAGAAGCTGAAAAGTCAACAAATTACTGCTCTTTGGCAATTCGCACAGGGTAATGATTTATTTATCAATTTAACCACCGGGTTCGGGAGCTTACCTTACTGCAGTTAGTGGAAAGATATTGCTTTGCCAGTGGATTGTGTGTCGACAGAAGTCATCATGATAATTGGCATTGCGTATCGAAATGGAATTGGTAGGTACCGTTTTTAAAATATTAAATTAGGCCTATATTTTGTGAAAAATGACTGGGGCCTATAGGTCATAGCTAAAAAGACGATGACAAAGTACCCAGAAAGAATGTTGTATCCGACCGCCACTTTTTAAGGGTTTTTTGGAATTTTTTTACAACCACTAACCAGTTAAAAAATTATTCTATTGATTTTTTTGGGGTACAGAAAGCGAAAACTATCTTTAAAAACCACTCTTATGATGGTTTTCGGACTTTATTTCCATTCTAAAAAAATCCTCTCCTTCAGAAAATAGGATCCTATTTTTCATGAAATAATAAAGGAAAGAATGTCATATCCGACGGCAACTTTTTAAGGTTTTTTTTGGTATTTTTTTTTACAACCACTACTATTGCACTAACCAAATTTAAAAAAATGATTCCATCGATTTTTGGGGGTACAGAAAGTGAAAACTATCTTTAAAATCCACTTTTATGATGGTTTTCGGACTTGATTTCCCTTCTAAAACAATCCTCCCCTTCAGAAAATAGAAGGATCCTATTATAGTTGCCACTGCGTATGTATTGGTCACTTATGGGGGAGTTGACAAGATCAGACTGACATGACTGAGAAAGTCATTGGATACCAAAAATGCCGGATTTTTCATGAATTTGAAGTATATGTCCATCATCATCCATATGTTCTCCACTTTACTGGGTAGGTAAGATTGCATTATTGGTTACATTGAATGAGAAAGAGTGGCGGTCGGATACGACATTCTACCTAAGTACCCTCTGCTGACATGTAATATCTAAAGGTTCTCATTGTATTGTTTATTGTCGGCCTATTTTGAATGAAATATTCTGTGACTGTTTTTATTGCTAAGTTTACTTTGTGAATACCAAATAGGAATGCCTATACTTAAAACCAACAATTGGCATTTTATGACTGACCTGCCAATAGCTTAAATTCAAAAGCTTTGTTCCTACCCTGTCCACTGCTTCTTCCACCCATATTTTATGCCCTATTTGCATAGATGAATCCATTGATAATCATATACTAGCCTCTTATCAATATCAACTTCTCATCAGCTTCAGCTAATTAATTCCAAGAATGTGCCAGTGAACCAGAATTTAACCATTCATTATAGACACATAGTGTTAATCCTTATGATATGATGTTTTGTTTGTTTTATGTTCATTTGTTGTTTGTTTGTTATGCAGTCAGAAAAAGTGTTTGAATGGTTCTTCACTTCACTTACTTCACTTTGATGATTAAAAAAATCATGTACTTAGCTTCCCTACCCACAGTGCTTTCTCACCTCGTTTTTGTTGGATATTCTCCATTAATTTAATTTTATTGTCATGACAATATTTTATCTTTTGTCAAAATTAACAGGGGTCATTCATCAAGTGAGAGCTCCATATTCTGGAGGTGTTATGGACATGTTGGAGAATTGCATTCCATTTTGAAAGCAAGTACATGCGTTGTTGCATTAAGTCACTGGAGGACGATTGCTGAAAGCTTGGGCCTGAGGAACTATGGGTCGAACGCTCTAACATCAAGTATGTTGTTATCAAGGCGACTATAACAAAAAAACTTTGAAGGCGTCTTTAAATGGATTGCCCAAGAGATACTACTGTCATACATCAAGAATGTCAGTGAACTGCGCTCTTTATTTTGATGTCTTCTTTCAAAGGAGTCACACTCATTCTTTGATATGTATCATACAACACAGAAGTGGATGTAAAAAGAAAAGTTATCGACAGCTTTGCACAAGAAGACTGGGATGTTTGGTGTTTTGTTTGGTGTTTTGTTTGCTACAATTGTGTGGTCTCCATACTGTGATATTGGTAGGTCACCCAACCAGCAGACACGGGATACATTGCTGCATGGACTGTGTACAGCATCAGTTGAATGACAAGTTGTGACTGTCTCCCAGAGTCATCTACAAGGGTACAAGAAAACATTATTGAGCGACTGCCTATCTAACTTCACATTAACGGAAATAACGGAAAAAATGAATGTCATATTGGTATTCCATTCAATTAGTTTTTGAACCGATATGCTTTAGCATGTAAGGAAATCACATTGGAAGCATTTGAACATTGTGAAAGACAATATCTACATGTATCTGAATTTGTTAGAGTTGGAGTCTGACACCACTTTAGAAATGTCTGTACATGTACATTGCTTTGTGAAAACTTACTGGTTTATCGGCACAATTAATTTTTAATTTCCTTTTGTTTTGAAGGCATGAATTAAAATGTCCAAAGTTGTATAAATGATGAAAGCAACTTTTTTTTTTTCTTTTTTTTTTTTTAAATTGTTTCTGGAAACCGTGGAATACCCTCTTTGGGGGTGGTGTTATTCTTTAATAGAAGTGTTCAATAGTATTAAATTTGTGACAATTATTCTTGTACAATAAAACACCACTGCAACAGTCCTTGGTATGGCAAACATTCAGTTACAACCATTTAATTTGTTTCCCAATTTTGTTACATACAATTGACATTATACATGTACATGTAGTTCACAAAAGGCCCAGTACACTGAATTTTGTGGATGGATCCAATGAGATTTTTTATAGCTTGAGGGTATAGTTACAGTGGTGTCATATAAATACTGTTTGTATCCCTATCAGTATACATGTGTGCTTTTACTAACAAAAAAAAGCATACATGTAATAATGTACTAGAAATCAACATGTGGACTTACATGTAGTTGGTTTAAAATGTAATAATCATGATTTATTTTATTCAAAGTTGACATAATGATGAAAGCTCTTTTTGTGTTTCATGTTTAACATACAAACATCATGCATCGATTAAAAAACAATAATTGGCCCAAACGTTCAGTGTACATTTACTAAGGACTCTAACACTAAAATATAACACCATTGAGTTTTAAATAAATTAAATTGTATTGTTACCAGAAAATATGTCAGATAGAGTAAATTCTGAGAATGTTTTGTACCATTACCATCTTACAAGCAAGTATGCATTTAGATAATAATTCATTTAGTTCGTTTTGTTTTTGTTTATTACCAATCATCCCCCTTTTTTAACCCTAACCCCCAGGCCCTTTTAGGTAGGATGCATCCTCAATCACACAAAATGCTACAAAATGTCTTCATAAAATTTTGAAGGTTCCTGAATACTCCAAAATCACCCAATATATTGTGCTGTATTTCGTGTGTAGGGTGCCTCACTGCCTCAATCACACAAAATCACACGTACATGTACCCTTTGCCTTTATCCCTTTATTATGAGCAAAAATACATGTTTTTGTTTTTGTTTTTTTGTTGGCTCAGTCAACTGATATTGACACAGGTGTTTTTGCAGTAAAAGTGTCATGTCATTTGTTGGTAAGTGTACCATACTGCATCACCCAAAATAACACAGAACATATATAGCATCCTTCCTACCCCTGGGTGGAGAGAAGCAATTATGGTAAAGTGTCTTGCTCAAGCACACAAGCACCACGTTCGCGGTTGGGATTCGAACCCACATTCTGAACTCAGCCATCAGAACACAAATCCAATGCACTAAAAGTTATGTTAAGAGGGAGTTAGAATTGTTCTAAGCACTGCTTCCACTAAAATGTCATGTTTCGGGAGAAAAATGTTGGCCGACTTTGCTGCCCATGCGTAATATTTACGCTATTTACGCATGCACTATATTGGAGTCCGGGCACTACTACTCTCGTACGCTGTTGGCTAAATTGACATTAGTTTTAATAGTCAAAAGTATCCAAAAGTACCCAGCAGGAGGGGGAATGCATCACCCAAACAATATTTATGTTACTTGGACAACGCCTTCGCTCTTCTAACAACCTGGCCCCGCCCGTAAAATAGGCAACACATGCATTATATGGGTCTAGATCTGAAAATATTTCACCGTTCTGCTGTTTTGTTTATAAGACACAGAATGTTGAAAACGGATGTTTTAGTTGGTCTTGTGACGCTTTCTTTGAATAAAAATTAATAAAATTAAAAAGAATTGTAGATTTTGGTGTTCGTCCACCCACTTTTGTAACATTGTGGCCCCGCCCATGAAATAGGAGAATACAAGAAGGGTCTACATCTGAAAAATGTTTAATCTTTAAAACATAAAGATGAGTGCAAAATATGCCACCTGTTCACCGAACAAATGAAAGGTGGCAGGCCCCCTATGAGCCCAGATCTCAACAAAAAGATGTCCTCAAAAAAAATCCTGAATAGACCCCTTGCTGCCCCCATAACACCGATATGGAGATGGTGGTTACCCATACACTAAAAATAAACTAAAACAGTTGGATAGGGTGTCACCTGCAAGACAGGTAGCAATTAGGTGCTATACAAAATTGTTATTTATTTAAAAAAAAAAAAAAATTACTATACTTTTCTTAAATTTAAGTGTTTTTGGCAGAATTAAAACAAAATTCAATGGGAATTAAAACAAAATCAGGGCATACTGATCAAAAAGTCGAGTTGTAACCTCCAGTTCTTTTCAGAACTAATTACTACTCAATTTGAGAATTTCACATGGCGTCACCGTAAACAGTCTTTAATTAATAATTAAAATAGTTTATTCAAATAAATAGTTAAAATAGTTTATTGTAAGCCATTACAAAGTGCATCACAATGTATGGTGTAAATCAGTGACAAATCCACGGGGCTTCATCCCAACCACAAAAATAATTACATATCCAACAACCAAATACACATTTCCTTTTATTATTCTGTCGCAATCATAACATCATCAAAATTAATTAAGTATGTAAATTAAAATGTATGAAACTCTTGCACAAAAACAATTTAGAATAAGTCTTTGAGAAATAGACAGTTATATGATTATATGGACAAGGACTGTGCATCTTGTTATTTAAAAAAAGCAAATTTCGTCAAAACAAGACATTTATTCAATGGGTAAAATCGTTGAAAATACAACCTAATTTTTGTCATGTAGTTGATGTCAGCAATTACTTTTATTGTGATTATAAATCAATTTATATCAGAATTTCCAAATATGATTGAAAGAGTGTAAAATTAGCCATACATCAATCATTCAACATGGTCACAGAGCTAGACGTTATATTGGTGAGCGACCGATTTTTATTTTTACACAGTTACCGTCTCTCGTGTCGAAAAATGCATTGCAGAAACGACCATGCGTCTGTGTAAATTTTACATTTATTATTCGGTCTCTTTGTGTTCAGGAATGTTGTTTACGCCTTTTATGGTGTAATCCTCTGACCTGTGCTGTTTTTGTGTAAGCCATGTATTAGTGTCAGAAGTTATGCTGGCGCTTACATTTCGTTAAAACGCCTTTGTATAGCTGTGTAAGTCTGTTGATGATTTGTGCTAACCTGGTTGGTACTGGAGAATATTTTATTACGTGAATTCTCCATTAACTAACCCGATCCTTATACAGTAAACAAACTGCACCCAGGGCATCTCCTGTCAATTGTTTAATCTCCTATCGATAATAATAATTATAATGTTTCGTTCTGATATAGCACATTCAACATAGACGTATGTGCCAATGAGCTATAATATCATCACCTTGTCATTTGGGCAAATAACATTCATGTAATCTTTCGCAGCTCCCTGGGGAGTATAAAACCCATAATTATGCAACTTCTTTTGGTGCTGTAGGGCTATAAACCATCTTTACCCTCGTAGGTACGACTGGGGGAGGGGTGGGTGGCAAAGGATGATATTTCCCCCTCGTTTGGCGGTGCGCCCTCTTTACACACTTTTACACCCTGGATCCAACCCTGTAGGTAGTACAGTACCTTAGATTTCTCGACGAGATTGATATCATGATAGGCTTTACACTAACAGTATTTATTTTACTAAACCAGTATAAATTAAATTAAATTAAAACTTTATGTAAACATTCGACACTTTGGTTATTTATATCCATTCTATACCTTAATTAAAAACTGTTTGTGGTGAAACCATGTAGAAATTCTGTTTTGAGTAGTAAATAGTTCTGAAAAGAACCAGTTGGTTGCAACTCGACATTTCGATCAATATGCTCTGATCGTCTTAGGAGAATGCCTTCAAGTCTACACCTTAACTAAATAGCCTTTACCATTTATTTGTAATTGTTTCAGCAATTCCTGCGCCATCACCAAGTTGATGCTTGTAACTTTTACCGGAGGCAAAATACAGTACTGACACCATTAAGCATGTAGTCCACAAATGAAAAATGTTAAATGATGATATTTCCTTGTACCGCCGATGGCGCTGTAAGTCCCGAATAATATGCGGGGGAACTCCCATTCGTAATGCCCAAACGGGGTCAAGTTTTGAAATATGTTTGAAAATAAATGGGTTTTTCCCAGTGCGGCCCACAATATAATATAAATAGTAAAGAGGTATCAGCTTAACCATTATACTGTTGGTAAAACGGGATAATTTCTCTTTAGTATTTTAAGACACAGAATTTATTAAATATTTGTGAAATTGTGATATAAAATATTGTTTAATATTAGAATCAGAAACAAATAGTTTCTATTGAAATGCTCTTACACAAAACATAATAGTATAACCCAATTTGCCTGGTAAATCCCGAGCAACGAAATAATCAAGAAATTGGGTCTGGGTCGTCGTGAATCAGGGTTCGCAGACTATACAGCGCCCGCTAGCAGCATTGGAAGATAATACTTTCAGTACGGAAGTCCCCAGTGGTTGGGGCAGTATCCTGTAGTTAAACGTGACGTAATTCCAACATAAACCACGGCCACTTCGCTCGTGCTGGCTCCAACGATCATCAGCAGCCCATACAATTGGAAATACATTGGCCACCCTTTTCTTTAAATATTTACGAAAGAAATTATAAAGCTTGGGACTTGAATTTGTTGTGAAGACTCTTATTAACAAAATAAATTTCTGCCTCAAGAATCGCTTTTGAACGTTAACATCAAGGTGTTGAGGTTACATTACACACAACGGTATGCCATCTTTGGAACCGGAAGTAGCGAAAAAAATGCGTTCTACCAATTTTCGAGCGCATTACGTATCGGCTTACGAACAGGATAGGCCTTATGCAAACTGAAGGGAACTTCGTTCAGAGGCAAACGAAGGCCACTCATTGGTCCATGTATAAGGAGCTCCTCATAAGTGTGCCGCGCTTTTGAACCAATGAATGACCATATTTTGCCTCAGAACGAGGGCGCTCTTCAGTTCGTGAAATCAATGCATAAGGTATATTAATGAGGTGCAGAAAAACCAATATCGAAGATGTGCCTGCCTACAAACGCCAACAAAGTTATACATGGATGAGAAATTATTTATTCGTTTGTTGAGGTGGATTTATGTATGGCTCAGTGGTTAACATTGCCATCAAAACCTTGGAAGATGTTTGCCGGATACACTAACAATTTAGGTTGTCCTTGTTTAGCTGAAATTTATAACTGAGGACAGGGGGGTATGTCTTGAGCATTCAGGAAATGTAAACATTTTTGAAATAGCCCACGAGGTTCTGAAGAAATAACAGTTCGAAGAAAAAAATTAAGACAATTTGACCAATATGGAGACGATGGCACTAGGAACAAATTATAATCATAACATTTTTTCAATTATTTGGTTTATTTGATTAATAGTTTATTTCTTTTATATTTGGTACAATGATAATGCTGACATGCATGTTTCGATAGAAACAAAATAAGATGAATTGTTTTGCATAATAATTAATGACATTGTTAACAAGTTGCAATCATTTGTGATTATCTATACTATTTATACTATATTTGCCAATACACCAGGAATATTTAAACACAAGATGGTTCCTTACAAAATTAAATGAGATTTTGGCTCAATGATACATAAATCAAAAACGGATTTATAAAATTATCAAAGCTGGGAAGAGTGGGAGTCCGTCAGCAGTAAATTTTTTCGTCATCGAAAATACAGTATTAACTGATAATTCTGTCGATGACGTCACACGAAGAGTTTGTTTGTTTGAGGTTTTATTCTAGTTAATTTTCTAACCAGCTCCAGGTTCCTGACCCGTTCATTTGAAGGCATAATATGATTTAAATAAATGTAACACTGACAAGCTTACCCACTTTGTAAAGCTACGGATCTAGGAACTTTCCGTGATATTTTGGCTGTCCTTTTTAAGCAGCAATTTATAGCCGAAGTAGAGTGCATAAGTTGGGCATTCGGGAAATGTAAACATTTTGAAATAGTCCACGGGTTCTACAGAAATAGCAGTTTGATTTTAAGAAAATTTTACAAATGGCATTTAATGTTATTTCTGTTTTTCTTTATAGAGACAACGGCACCAGCAAAACCTCATAATCATACCATTGTTCATATTTCTGTAAGGCCAAAAATGTCTCCGGTTTCTGGTTGTCACAACTAACCCGCGGTGACCTAGGAAGCAAAAACACGGACTGCAGAAGTAAATCAGCACAAAGAATTCCAGAAAATATATTTACATTAATTAAAAATTTATTTACAAATTAGTTCGTTATATTCTTTTACAATTCAGTTATTCCATTCAAATTATTCCATTAATTATCTAAATCATTATAGGCCTAATATAAACCCTTAACTCATGCAATGACTTTAATTTAAAAATCGTATTCTTGATCTTTATTGCTTGATCACGCGATTACTCAACTAACCACTGCATCACTATAATCCTTAACAATTTAGTTATTCCATTCCAATTACTCCATTAATTATACAAATCACTCATGAAATTGCTTCATACTTCAAACAACTTTAATCTTGATCTATTTATTCAATCCAATATAATCTAACTCCTGGAATCACCGAACAACTCTATACAGGGTGTCCCCATAAAAAGTATACTGAGATAAAAATTACTGTAATGGCAAAACTACTTTATATATGGGAAAGAGAAATATATCTCTAGAAAGGGCAGAATGTCCTCTTTGCAATGGTATACAGCTGGTGATGTTATTGACACAGATGAGTGAACAAACTAGACAGATGTTAAGGGTACTGAAAGCAGGACTGTGACAAGTTTGCATATTTGAATAACAAAGCTCAACCATGCAAGTGTGCAGAATACCAAATGCCTTTGCTTTTTCAACACATTCTTGAAAACAAGGAATGTACCTAAAACAATGTAATCTGCTTTGTTTTCGCTACTTACCTCAAAAGTTTAATGTGCTGTGCCCTCCACATGGCCACCATTCCTGTCAATGCACATCTGACATCTTCGTAACATGTCCCTTACTGCTCGTCTGATCATTCGCATGGTGTCAAATCCGGCGAACGTGGCGGCCATTCAACCTCATTGTAAACAGCAATTACTCTGTTCCCAAAAAGTTCTGCCAGACGTTGCCTCACAGCAACAAGTCTGTGAGGTGGGGCGCCATCCTGAGCCCACCACACCCTCCTGAAAGCTCCACGTCGTTGTCTCGGGAAGATCTGTTCCATTGCTGGCACCACAGATTCATTAATCAGATTCAAATAGTCCTGTCCATTTAAATTTCCTTAGAAGAAAAATGGTCCTAATAATGATCCATTACCACACATTCCAACCCATACATTCACCCTCTCCCTGCTCATGTTTCGCTCATAGGACGCAGCTGCAGGTGGATTACGACGTTCAGCATACACATGCTCGTTATGGAAGTTAACTGTTCCATTCATGCAAAAACCTGCCTCATCTCCAATGATAAAGAATTGAAGAAACTGTTCATCCCTGTTACATTTATCCAAAAACCACCGTGAAAATGTGACTCTTCTGTCATAATCTGCTTGCAGGAGTTGATGCTGAACATGGATGTGATAGGGATGAAGGTGTAAATCATTTCGTGTGATGTTGTTGAACGTTGAATGTGGTATACCAGTACCATTTCTCCTGCTGCTAATCCTTGGGTTTCTTTCAACTGCTTCTCTTACCAATTCGATGTTTTCCTGAGACCTTCCAGTTCGTGGACATCCAGATCGACCTGTGTTACGGTTTAAACTTGTGCCATGTTCGCCATACTTTTTAACATTTTTCCAGATAGTCCGTTTTGTTGGTGGTTCCCTGTCCGGGAAACGAATCCTGAAGGCATTTTGAGTTGCAACATAACTTTTTGTTTCATGGTACTTCTGGACAACAAATGCCCTCTGCTCAACTGTGAACTGGACCATGTTTGCTGATGAAGTGAAAGTTTCTACAGCATGCAATGCTTTGCTGCATCCAGTAAGCACATTACACAATGCAGGTAGGATGAACATTCATGTGTTGAAAAAGCAAAGGCATTTGGTATTCTGCACACTTGCATGGTTGAGCTTTGTTATTCAAATATGCAAACTTGTCACAGTCCTGCTTTCAGTACCCTTAACATCTGTCTAGTTTGTTCACTCATCTGTGTCAATAACATCACAAGCTGTATACCATTGCAAAGAGGACATTCTGCCCTTTCTAGAGATATATTTCTCTTTCCCATATATAAAGTAGTTTTGCCATTACAGTAATTTTTATCTCGGTATACTTTTTATGGGGACACCCTGTAGATTAATTAATTTCTCAACAACCACCACCTCACATTCTTGCATAAGGGGTTGCATCCCTGAAGCTGCCGTTGTAAAAGTACACCTCCGTCGTTATAAAAATACACCGCTGGGTTATAGACATAAGTACTACGTTGAGCCTGTTGCTTCAAAATGGGATTAGTGATATGCTTTTTATTTATGTATTTATTTATATTTGGGGGTATTTTAAAATGTTTTTATTTTTTATTTTTTTTGCCAATCAGTGAAATACGTGATACATGTATACGTGGGGACCAAATTACCCATATACAAATTATGGTGGCTGAGAAAGGCCTTACAAATTGGAGAAAAAAAACAAAAAACAAAAAACAAAAAAACAAAGCGCGGCAGAATTCCAATCTATCCAACAATTTTGGCAGTAAATTGGACATTGTTTATAGCAAAAAATAAATAAAGAAATAACAACAGCAACAGCAACGGCAACGGCAACGGCAACGACAACGACAGCGACAGCGGCAGCGGCAGCGGCAGCGGCAGCGGCAGCGGCAGCGGCAGCGGCAGCGGCAGCGGCAGCGGCAGCGGCAGCGGCAGCGGCAGCGGCAGCGGCAGCGGCAGCGGCAGCGGCAGCGGCAGCAGCAGCAGCAGCAGCAGCAGCAGCAGCAACAGCAACAATAATAAATGCCACGGGTCTGAGGCGACGCGCGCGGAAACCAGAAACCGCAGACTTTTTGGCCTAATGTTTGATTTGATTTCTTCCATATTTGGCACATTCGTAATGTAGACATGTATGCTTTGATAAAAACATAATTGGCAAAATTAATTAGTAAAATTTTCAACCAATTGCTTTTGTTTAATTTATATAAGAGCATTGTTGGTTAACTGTATGTTGTATTTGTCAATACAACAGGAATACCGTATGTAACCATATGATGGATTTCCTTACAAAATTAATATGAGATTTTGCTCGTGAATTTTGCATAATTCATTAATTAAATGCGTAATTTGTGAACTGAAGGCATGACTTTTAATTTTATGAGACTGTATTTTTGTGAAACGGATAGGTCTTTAAACTGCATATTCTACATGTATCACACATTGAATGTGAATATAGAGTTTTCTTTAATTAAATATCAATTAAACTAGTTGAAAATAAATTGTATAAGAATATTGCAATACATTATTTCAAATATATCAACAAATACGCATTTACCGCTACTACAACTGTTTCTATGAGAATCTATCCTTTGTCAAGTTACTGCTCAATTCAATTCAATATCACGTTTATTTCCATACTCACATGAGAAAAAATGTTTACACAAAAGGTGGTATACAAACTTAGTGCAAAGAAAGATAGTAATTAGACAACTGGATATATGAAAGGAGACAATATCAATCTATGTACACGTCATACATGAAAACACAGAGTATGGAGGCGGTTCATGTCGGCCAAGGCTTGTGGGGAACAACCTTAGACGAAGGACATACATCTGCGGACGGACAAGACCAGACAGAACAGAATTACAGAAGACAGGGTCCTTTAACTGTACAATAATTAATTCACCTAGTAAAATAATGGAAAAAAAAAATATATATAAGGTGGAAGCTGATAATAAGAAAAGTTGAGCTGTCAGTGACGAGTCACATGTATTGGGAAGAGAAAGCTAGTTTACATACTGGGAATGAAGTACCGTACACTGTATTGGTACTATTTGCTTTACGAGAGAAGTTATGGCAAGTAGCATAATTTACATGATAATGAGTGATTAATGATTTTCCTGATATTAACCAGTAACATAATTATATATAATTATTCACAAAATAGAGTCAAAAGGATGAATGTTTTTTTGTATCGGACATTTTCATAAGCCCAATTGAAGTTCTTGCAATTATTAATAATAATTAAGCATCTGTTCACTATATAGGCCTATATACAAGTTTGTTTTTACAAAATATCTCTCAATTCCAATTAGTTATAAACAAATTATATATATTTGAAAATAGTGTACATATTATTGATGTATACATGTATATCAAGGGTGGCATATCGAAGTCCCATGAGAACCTGTCCAACCAAGACCAACGCTGCTATTTTTTGTTCTTTGCGGGGTTATTTTGGTCGGAAAATACGCCCCAAATTGTAGCGGATCCCACTGGAATGAAAATCTTGACTATTTCGCTGCTGTCCTTTCTTGTTAACGCTATCAGGCCTGGGGGACAATGTGCGCCATGACTTTTTATAACAATATCTCCAGAACGCTCTGTCCGATCACGCTGACATTTTCTGACTTTTCCGAACTATTATTTCCTCTCACGCAAAGATCAACCATAATGGGTGTTCATGGTTACCATGGAAACCGTTCATTTTGTACAGATCCAATTGAATTTCCATATTTTTGTTAAAAATACTAGTTTTTATACTGTAAGGCATTTAATATGTGTTTTGGGGTTTGATGTCAACTTTCAAACTCTGAACTGGACAATATTGAGTCATGTGACCACTTCCAATGCATTCTGGGATTTTAAAAGGTTTTTAAAGATTTTGTATATGTCATCAAAAGTACCATGGATGATATTATATCTGTCTTTATTGTACTTTTGGTAAAAATCCACATTTGTTGCTTGTACTAAAGACAACATTTGCACTAAACAGATAAACATTAAGGAAGTTATGGGGAAAAAACTATTTTGACCAAAGAAATATGAGGAAATATTACCAAAATAGTGGAATAGCGCCCTATATTATTTTTAGCCCTGTGAATAGCCTCATTCGATAGATCGTATCAAACCGAACATGCCTACGAAATTTCATGAAATTCGGCTGAAGAATACAGAAAATACGGGGAGGGGGGGCACAGTGATCCCCCACACCAGGTCTGAGAACGAAAAAAATCCCAGGCTTGATAGGGTTAATGCATGGAGATGATGAGCATCTACGTTGATAACATTGGTGACATATTATATTACTGACAAATATTATCCATTGCTATATTTTACTTTTTACACTGTTGCTACGCATCTGTCACCAATTTAGACAAATCATGTGAACTATTAAAATGATGGCTGATGAGACTTTTAACATTACGTTATACAATAGGCCCTCAAAACATTTGAACAAAAGCAGTTTTATTAAGCCAATCCTGTATTGTTTTAATTCTCAGACCGGGGGAATCATTGTGCCCCCTCCAGATTTTGTACATTCTTCAGGCGATTTTCAATGTCATAGGTATATTCAGTTTGACAAGATCTATTTGGCACAACTTGCTGTATCGGGTGCTTGTATTACTGGAAGGCACGGCACTGTAGTATCTACGTGGTGCGGTCTTCATTTCTTTCAAGAGTTGTACACAACATTGTTGATGTACGTGGTATAATGGAAGCTTATACTCGCTATCCTCTTGTTCTTGTTCTTGTTTGTCGTCTTTGCCAGACTTGTGTGACCATCTTCTCTGCATCTGACCATAGATTGCCTGCATCTCCGCGCCAAACTTGTCTGTGCTGGAATTACAGCTGTCGTTTGATTGCAAAGAATTGTTTAAGGACGTTGGATCTTCTTCAACATGATTGTAGTCATCAAAACTAAAGTTCTCGCCGCCACGATTCTGGTAGTCCGAGACACCTTGCTCCGGTTCTGGGGACAGATGTAATTGTGCGACCGACTCGGGAGATTCATGTATTTTGGGTGCCACTGGCTGCCAGGTCGTGTTGTAGTACAGATCATTGTCCCGTTGTCTATCAATAGTCTTCAGTTCTCCTTCTCGGAGGGACAGCAGGAGAATTTGAAGTATCTTGTTCCGAGGAGTATCCATGTAACAGGGATCGTCATTCCATTCCTGGTAGATATCTGGATATCCTGGAAGCTCGTATCCACAATTCGATGAATCATGTTGCCGCCTCTCATAAGGACCCGCGGGAGAAGGCTTTTGTTTCTTCACCAAATGCTTTATACGTTGGAACAGTCCTTTTTTGGTGGGGTCATTAATCTTGACCTTAATTGTACAGTTACCCGTCGGGTCTTTATACTTCATGGTGCCTTTCACTGGTTCAAAACCTGCTGAATAAACAAGAAGTTATTAGAGGACGTGGTGTGAGTCATTTCTGGTTTGACAAGTTTTGATTGAAGGAGAAACGTAAATGAATGCATTTAAATTAAGCATATTGAAGCCCCTGATGGTTATTATGTTGTTATATTAAATGCTCTCAGTTTTACGTACACACAGAGAAAAAATATACAGGTTGTGTAAAATCTTACCCTCTTTTAGATGTTCCTGGTGAACCTCCTAATAATTAAGTAAAACTTTACCAAACAGATGTTGGGTAAAATGTATTACTGTGATATTTGGGTACGTCTAATTTTATTTACCTGACTTGTAGGTAAATGCCAGTTAGGTAAAATGTTACATAATTGTGAGGTATATTATTAAATTGTTTACTTCTATTGTAGGTAAATTGTATACAATATTACTTTTTAATGGGTATTTTGTCTTTCCATTATTGTTTGGTAATGGGCCTATGGGAGTTTGGTTTTTTACCTGGCCCAGTTACAGCTGTAAGGATTTCCTGAACTGGTTGAGGTATTTGAAGGATAAACAAATGTTGAGTTTTAAAATAATGTTATTGTTCTTCTCCTTAGTTCAGGTTAAGCCTTAATTGTTCCGCGAGAAGGGCGAAACTTACTTAACTAACAAGAAGAACAATTTAGATTAAATACTCAACAATTGTTTACCTTCAACTGCCTCAATCAATTGATGAAACCCTACTGCTGTGACATTATTCATCTTCGTGTTCTCCGTCTTGAATTTGACGTCAAAGCGCCTCGTGGTGGACTTTACATAGTAGAATACTACTAAACAACTGTAAAACTTCTTTATAACACAAGTAAAACTTACATAACTCGGGTAAAGTTTAGTTTTACTCGAGTTATGTATTTTTACATTTACAAAATAGATTTGTATTATTCTTCACTGTTTTTTTTTTTTTTTTTTTTTTTTAAAATTAAATTAAGTTTTTGTTTACATAACTTGTTCTACTTAACTTTTGTTTACTATCTGTTCTCTGCGTGTGAAAAAATCGTACTATAGGTGTTAAGTGAATGATGACATCAAACATCCTGGGACATCATTCTGCCTATGGTGTTTTAATTTACGAGAAATAAAATAACGAATAAATTTCGATCTTAAACACTTGTGAAGATCAACACAAAAAACATGTCTGGTTAAAAGACATAATTATAAAAGTATTTGTCCGCATATGGGAAACACTACCCTTTATTGTGAACAAATTTAATGTTGAAAATACAGTACTTAAATGGTTTCCCGTGCTGAACCTTTCAATGATTATTATGTTGTATTTCCTCGATGTATGAATGCATACAATGACCTTTGATCTCTACCCTGCAACAAATGGGTGTTAAAATAACACAGGTGTTGTGAAGTATACCGTATTCTTTCATGGTGTTTCATATTGGTTGATTCTCTCTTGATTCTTAGTCAGCCTAAGTATTAATGCATTTACCAACATTTCTATTTCAGCGCCATATCACGTGATGACCTGGTAACCCTA
>CM055816.1:104546617-104570770 GCA_029582265.1 Zoroaster sp. YZ-2022 | reverse complement strand
GGAAAAACCATTGGTAATGTTGGCAAAACTGTCTCTATGGGTATACATATTTTCTTTGAACCCTAACCCCCTGATGGTTTTGCTAAGAACCTTCCTGATGAATCCACCAAAATCCAACACCATGCATGGGCTGTACAGTACCAAGTCCCATCAAAATGTAACACAAACCAGCTGTTGGAGTTTGATAGGGTTTGGGGGTTGTTAGGGTTTTAACCCTTAGACTGCCGCCAACGTACTAGTACGTGGAAACATTTCCGAATCCACACGCCACCAACGTACTAGCTAATGCGTTTTGTATATCACTGCCAATTTGTACTGCCCCCTACGGTAATAATTAGAACTACATGTATATCTTTCTGGCAGATGGGTTTTAGCGTGAGATGATGACCAAGGTCATTCTGTAAACCGGACTGTGGATTATTAAAGCCTGGTTTTGTGAATTCTTTACTCTATTCAGCTTAATCACAATCTTGTGAAACAAAACTGCGAACGATGGATTTAAAAATGGCGGTGCCTATGAAAAACAAGCGACATGAGTGAAATCGGATGACATTACGTGAAGTTTTAGGACGAATAATAAAGCATGATTCTGACTCTGATCTTGTTCATAGCGAATCGGAAAGTGAAGTGGACAGTGGGGATGAACTTGAGAGCGATTTTAGTAGAGTATGATCCTGGTTTTCATGGCCCAAAATGACCAGTAATGATGGGGATGCCCTGGATACTTCGATGATAGCGATAGATCCAGGTCCCCTGTGAATAACCATGCGTTGCCCCTAACGAAGCTGGGCCTGCTGGGGCCGTGGCCTGGGCGCCCAGAGTGAGGGCTCGAGGAGACCCAGGACTCGAGCCAGGGGCACGTGGAGGGCTGCTGCTGCTGCTAATCGGTGCCCAGGTTCATGCTGATGATGGCTGGATAATCGACAATTCTGTAATATTGTGAATATCGTGTAATATTGTGAAATTTAGTGAAAAATGGCGGCTAGAGGATGCGGAATTATAATATAAAAAGTGATGAAAATAATGCCAAATTATGAATAATTATTCACCAAAGAGGAGAGAGAGGTAGCAACGCCAGTGATTGCAGAACTTAGGTTATTGAAACATAAACGCAGAAAGAAATGTTCAATTTTGTATTTTTTAGGACAAGTGTCATGACAGGGCAACGAATAGCTAAGCTGCGGAAAAACATGAATTTTCAGGTCTGGATGATGGAAAATGACATTTTGTTCAGAAAAATGTCACTATCCCGCTAAGCTTTTGAGAATTATAAGGGCCTAGAGACTATAAATAAACAAGAAACAAGACATACTGTGAATATTTGGACATGTTTGATTGAATAAAATTAGCTTGATTTATACATGGTGTAATTTTGTGAAATTTTGTGAAAATGGCCGGTATTACCAGGAGGATGCGGAGATTATGTTTACAAGTGGTTGGCAGTCTAAGGGTTAAGATATGGGGAAATTTCAGCTCAATGGGAATGCTATACATGTATATCATGAGAACAGAGTGGAAAAGCTTTCACAAGTTTTACTGAAAATATTTCTGAAGTGATTTTTAAATGGGCAGAGTTTGTTTGTGGTTTCTTTAAAATGAGAGCACTTTATACAGACTTATTTTTCAGGATAATTGGTATCTTTACCAACTTCTCATCAAGTTAGCTTTCAGAAAATAATTCCAGTAATTTTGTCCAATCAGGATTAACCCTAACACCCTAGGTTTTCTGGCTAGGAACCTTCCTGAATCCTCCAAAGTCCATCAGTGCGCACTTTTGGGAAACATGCCCTTATCTTCAAAATGCACCATGCATTTTCGTTTGATCTTTCATATTCCAGCACTTATGGCCTGTACTTCTTACCAGGTAGTAATTTTGTCCCATTTGAAAAGGTTGAAATATCAGTTCTCAACAGGTTGCTGAATTTTTCCCTCAAAAAGTGCTCCCTTATGGGAGGATTTTTGCAAAGATTTTGGGGGTGAAGTTACTGAGGTTAATCACAAATGTTATTCATTCCGTTTTAAAGTGTTATTCTCAGAAGGATAAACCCTACAGCTTGCCACAAAACCATGATTTTATTTGATTGTCTAATGTGTAAAATTGTAGAGCCTTTTTAGACTAACTAATTCACCCATATCTAACGCGGGGACTACCTGTATTCTTTGTTGAGAGTTTCTCATATATGCAGTTGAGCACATCTTTGACCAATACTGCATACTCAGCGTGCTGCTTCAGATACCACTGCAGAAATGTGGTTTCAAACAGTGGTCAACATATAAGTCTATACTTAATTGTTTTTCATTGGTGGGGTGGGGGGGGAAGAGGGAGGGAGCCTGCCCAAGAGATAAGCGTTGTTCATTAGTCATTCCTGACTAGCACCTTCAGAGCAAAAGATAATGACAACAGGGACACTGGTAACGTATAGGGCTGGATATAGCTCAGTAGCGGTAATCCATATGTAGGGTTGCAGGTTCAGTCAATTTTTCTTTGTTCAGTCCAAGAGTTCATTATATGCAGCAGGGTCTCCCCAACCCACAGAAAAACAACATCGAGACAGCTCCAAATCAATTACAATCCACAGTCTTCAGAGCGATGAATCTCCCTGACAATACAAACCACCCATTTCTCCCAAGATTTTTGTTTTAATTTCCTCCAATTCCTTTCTCTGCCAACGCATGATCATGTATGATTTTTTTTTTTTTTAAATACATGTTTCAGGGTGTTTTTGGAGGCATTTGTTTTGTCTTAGGATGGCACGGTCTATCTTTATTGTGTGCCCAAGGTGGTCAGTAAGCTGCCATAATCTACTGGATAATGCATATATAGGATAGGGCAAATGAAAGAGTGTTGAGGTAACGTTCTACTGAATTCATGTACAACTGGTAGATTGTATAACTGATCGTAACTGTGAAATTGAACACAGGAATCTTTCATTTGTGTCCTACAGCATGGATTTCTGCTCATAATCCTTGCTTAGAGGCCCACTATTTAATTTTCTTTTTTTTATTATGTCATTCTTTTATGTTACAATCGTAGAGTCCTTGGAATGGTATACAAATATTGTGAGTTCCTCATGAGTGTATTGATCAAAGTATCACATGGCATTGACACTGTTCCTTTTTCATGAGCTTGAGTGAAATGAAATAGTTCTTTGGAGAAGAACATACAAATGTTAGAACGACAACATAAAATGATGTGTGTTCATCACTTGTTAATCTGATTGTTGAGTTGCATGAAGTTATATATGTATATTATTATTAGAGCTTTGGTAGTCCAAATACAACCAGAATTTGTAACGAACAGTTTCAAGTCGATGACAGTTACCAATGCTAATGCTTCAATGAGCATGTACTACTGGTACATTACAAAGTCCATCATACGCATTAAAACCTAACTGACAGAAACATGAACAGAGTTGTATCACTTTGGACTGTAAACGCCAACAAACTGACACCAGAGATCATTGATTTGCAATGGAAAACCCTCCACTTTGTAGCTACAGTTGCTCATATATACCAGTTGGATTCAATTTTGAATTAGTTGCCAAATCTGGCATTAACCATGTTGAAAACAGCGGCGAAAGCCTGAACGTCAAAGGCTGCCATTTTTGTTTGACTACCTGAAGTGGGCCATGTGATCAATATGGTAGCCATAAGAGCTTATGAAGGTTATACCGAGTGGTTGAGGTGAAATGGTCTATCGTATTATTGTACAGGTACCTCCATGCATGATACTTGTGACTCTACAATGATTATTCATATGAGCACTGTACTGTCCAACTCGTCTGTCAGCATATATACACATGTAATACAGAAGGGAAAAAAGGTAGTCTACTGTGTTTAAAAAAGATCTCTTAGGGAAATGATACAAATTGGGACAGGGTGATAAAAAGGTTAAGAAAGCTGTATTACAAATGATGTATTCCCGTTTGCCTAAACCATAGTGCTGACAGATCTTCGGCTGCAAATTGATCGTTACCCTAGATACATTATGGAATAACCTGTGCAGTAGGACAGTCACATTTCTGACTATAAACTAGGTCAGTTATTGTTTGGTTTGAGAAATAATTGCTATACCAGTAGAACAGATTTGTTCCAAGAATGCCTTGGAACTGAAGGAAAATTAATCAACATCGATATCATCATCAGCCTGTGTCGTCCCACTGCTGGGCAAAAGCCTCTCCCTATATGTCGCCATCTTTCTTTGTCTTTTGTCTCTCTTTTCCGAGCCACTGTCCCTATTTTCCCATCCAACTTGTCTCTTCATCACTTCTGAGGTCTTCCAGTATTTCTGGAATCCCTTCGGAGTGAATAAAGAATATTATATAAAGTAAATCAAAATGTTCACCTCAGAAGGAGTTCAAAATTAGTGTTTGTCGACCGAAAGGCACAGCATTGTATTTAGTGACATTAGCTTATTTCATTCCTCTAGTTTAGACAAAATATGCCATCAAACTACACCTGAAATCCCTTGTAATCTTGGTCAGACTGTTAAAAAAAATCCCTTCTGAGTGAATAAAGAATCTTATATAAGGTAAATCAAAATGTTCACCTCAGAAGGAGTTCAAAATTAGTGTTTGTCGACCGATAAAACAAAAATCTGCATGGATAATCACTATTTGGTCATTAACAACCGAGTGTGGTATTATTAAAATGTACAGTACAAGCAAAGATGTTTGTAAGAAGATCATCTCTGTTTTGTTACTAACTTTGATAATGAACAATACCTAATGAACAACACAAATATTGTACTGGAACTATTGTTAAAGTCAGTATATGTACGCGAAACCTTCCATCTTTGCCGTTGATGAGAATGTTCTCTTGCGGAAGTCAATTTCTTATCTGATGGGATGGGATGTCATGCTGGAAGTCAGGTGTACATTAGTAGGATTGTCATGATGAGAGAGGATTTACTCGGAAGGTGCATTCAGATTCCTGAGCACAGATTATATAGCAAAAAGTGCAGAAGGTTTAACATTTGAACTTCACTTAATCTGCCCAGCCCCCTTCTTATCAAATAAATTTTGGATTTTTGTTTTTGTTTTTGTTTGTTGTTTTTTGCCAGAGAATCATTAACCACCTTCAGAGGAGAGATTGAACAAGCATTCCGTAACCATTTTGCTAAGATTCCTCTCGGAAAGTAAAACAAAAATGAAAAAAATTCAAAAATTAGTTTACCTCCTTCACACATTAAAGATAAATTGGCATGTACAATGTAGGCCCTATTTTGATTATTTTATTAGTAATTACAAGCAAATGCCTTTTTAATTTTACCAAAAGTTTATAATACCCAAACAGTAACAAGAAGTACAGACCAATTGATACTGCCAGGGACTCTCATGCACTCTCCTTCCCAGAGACTGTTGCTGGCCGGTCTTCCCTTGGGCTTGTATGGTCCATCTCTGTATGGTCCACCTAAATCTGCCCGGGAGTCAGGAAACAAGGTTGATCAATTCGGATGACCATGGCATAACCGTGTCACATATCGAGGGACGGGAATTAGCCAGACTGTCCATCCCTTTGCCCTAAGGTGCAGTATGGTGTTGTGTGTAATTGACGGTTCTCCACGGCGCCAGAAAGACCAAGAATCTAGTCAGAATTCTAAAAGCGTAGAGAAAAAAAGAGGTAGTTTTTTAATGGAAATCAATTTATATTAAGTATCCAGTGATATATTTGGAGTTATTTTTCCTCAGTACACGTATTGTATATACTTGAGTGCAATGCTATTTGAATCAAGTACATGTCCAACAGTGAATGTTTTTTTTTATATTAAATTTTTTTAAATTTTTATTTTTTTTATTTTTATTTTTTTATATTTTTGTATGCATATTTGCCCTGAACAAGGCCAAAAGCCACTCAAGGTATGGGGCTACAATGGAAGAAAAATAAAAAAGTAAAAAGAATTGAGATTCCTGGATCTGAATGTAAGAATTTAGATTCCTCTTGAACCAGAATAGATCGTAGGATGGAAGGAAACGTGCACCATGCATTAAGCTATTTTTTTTACCATTTAATGCTGCAGTTCCCAAACCTTGGTAAATTTATTTTTAGTTCAAATGCACTGAATAATAAATAATTGTCGGTCACTATTGTGGTGTGAAAATTTTCCCCCTCGGAGAATGTTTTTCAAAATACTGCCGAACTTGCACTTAGTGACTCGTGTGCTGTCAGTGACTTGTGTACTTGTATTGTCCACTCTTTCTTTGTTCCTTTAAAAGCAGGATTAAATGAAGCGTCTCTGACAACTTACGAAGATAACTTGATTTCAAAAATTGCCAGCAGGGATTAATTTTGTTAAGTGCTGCCTAGGGACAGACACTGCCTGTACAGTGTATGTCTTTGTGATGTACATGTATGCATGCTATGGGTTGATGTTATCACCGGCGGTCCGGAATTGAAGTTTTTTTTTAAGGTATGCATTTGACGTTAATTTAATTTTGTAAAATTCCAGTTCCTTAATGATTCACTACATATTTATGGACATGTACGTGTACGTGGATTGTAATGGTGTTTAGAGGGGTCAGTGTCCTCTAATTCAAATGATATTGTTAGTCATATTGTGGAATTTATAATGAATACATTGGGCTTTTTGATGGACAGTTGTATATTTGAAAACATTTGAAAAAATAATGTGTACAAATTGTTCAAATATTTTCATCTTACATCTTATATGAAATTAGGAGAGTTTTCTAATTGATTCTAATTCTTGACAATGGATGATTTCTCTTATCACAATGGTAATTCTTTAACCCTCCTATGTACAGTGCAGTTTGCCATAGAATTGTCAGACCTTTCAAAACCTTTCAAGTTTGCTGTACTGAAGGGTTTTGAAAGGTGAGAAAACTGTCTGACAAAAGGGACCTATGAAAGGTTTCGAAAGGTGTAACAACTCTCTGAACAAACTGGTGTTGAAATGTTTCAATACCTTTCAAAGGGTATTGAAAGGTGTGGTTGTTCAGTAGCAACAAATTCTGGAGGGTTTTAAAGGGTTCATAATTATTGATAGCCATTTTGGCCCGTAAGCAGATTTTGAAAGGTTTTGAAACGTCAAACCATAGGAGGGTTATTAATAGCAGATTTTTTTCAGCCCCAAAAATCAGGCCTATGATTTCTCAGGATTTTTCCTGATTTCAGGATTTTTTTTACAGATCTCAAAATGTTCTTGAAAGAAGAGAAGTAACCACCAAGGAAAGAAAGCAGTAGCCTGTGTTGTGTCCAAACCTCTAGTATCTTGTTTGTGGGGATGTGGAGAGTCTGTAAATCCTCCAAAATTAAACATCCAGGAGGTTCAGGGGGGCTTTGTCCTCAAGACCAATTTTTCAGGATTTTTTACTTTTGTCAAATCACACCCCTGATAGTAGTTTTTAAGGAATTTTAAACCATTGGTATAAAGGCATTTCTGTAAAAATACTTTATAAAAACTTCATATAGGTGAACAGAAACCAACCTGTAAATATTTCAGGTCATTTTATCGTGTCGTTCACAGGAAATAAAGTGAAAATGCATTCAAATTTCATGGATCATGGATCATGTTGTTGATCCATTTCAAATTTGTAATACAAGTCTGTTTTCTCAGATATGACACAGAATAATTGCCAAGGATTTTAGGTACCATCTCCAGTTTCACATCAAATAAATTTTTAGATTATAATTAATCAATTTTTTAATCAGGTTATATAATAATATACATGTATATATTGTTACATGTACATTGGGCTTCATTATCTATTATTATGCTTCGATATTAGACATCTCAGTCAGTGAAAAGCAGACTTGATCAAATTTCACAGTGTAATCACCACATCATTGTTGTCCCGTGAACATGTACATGTAAAATATCCATTCCATTTCCCCTATTGTTTTCTCCTGTACAAAGAAGACCCTTGTTGTCCGCAGCAACAGTGATTCCTCATTCTCTGTTGCTCCCACGTACGGTACGTAACCCATTGTCTGCTCCCGTCTCACTCTGCGTGTTTTCTCCCCTCCGGGGGCTTTCAATGATTCATCGCCAGAAATGTCACAAAGAAATGACGGCATTTTTTCAAATTTTTTTTTTTTTGCTCCCCCTCACTCCCGATTTCCCTGTCTCCACTTCATTAGGCATCTGTTTCCCCCTGGCTATGTGTTTGTCCCTTGTCGCCACACGACTTATCAGTGCCATCAGTCGCGCAACCCTGGTGTAATACTGCTACCAAATTAATCCAGCGATCTTGGTTACTAATATAGGTTTTTTTCCCCAACACCGTGGGGCATTTTTCGATGAGCAGTGTGGCTTTATGACAAAAGGTGCAAAAAAAAAAGTAGTGTTTCGTTCCATGTGTGTCACTGCAGTATTAACGTTATGAAAAGCAAAGTCAAGCTTTTTTGTAGGTCATAACCCAAAGGCTGTATGTGTCCAACTTATTTCCCGTAGGATGAAGTAATTATTGTTTTGACAAGGAGAATTAATTTTTGGATGAAGCTAGCCCAGTTCAGGCTATCTAATCGAATTGCGAGCCCCCAATCCCGGAACATCAGGTTTGTTTAGCGAGTGAAATCCTCAACAAACAGTAATTACCCAGCAGCCGCTGCAGCCCACATTGAGTTTGTGCATTGTGCTGTGTTTGTGAAGTTAAGGAGACCAAACAAGGTGTTATGCCAGCTTTTTGTATGGGGGTGATCTTAAATTGTGTGGTCACCACAGGAAATAATGAAGGTATAAGTGTTATGATGGTTATTGAATCAATATGTCACAGGCCTGTACTGTAGGCACACCCCCTAAAAAAGGGTTGTACCCTTGTACCCCCAGTCTTTACCTTCCTACTGAGTTCTGGCCCAACCCATCCCCCACCTCTGTCTGACTATTGAAGGCCCACTGCCTCATAGCCTCAAGCTGCATCAACAAACGATTTCGCTAGATAGCAAAATGCTTCTCAAAATTTACAATTTACCAATCCAAATTCAAGATTTCTGAATAAAAACCTTTGAACTAGACCTGTGATTTCTCCAGATTTTTCCTGATTTCAGGATTTTTAATTTTTTAATTTTACAAATCTCCTTTGGCTGAAAATCTTGAAGAAGAGAAGTAGCCACCAAGGAAAGAAAAAGTAGCCTGTAGTTTCTTGTTTGTGGTGGATGTGGAGAGTCTGTAAATCTCCCAAGTTAAACATCCAGGAGACCCAGGCCCACTACCCATTTTTCAGTTTTTTCATTTTGTCAAATCAACCCTGTTGAAGGAAATCATTCTGTGCATGCACATGTATATCCCCCACCGGATGCCCCCAGAATGCCTGAATGGCCTGTGGAATCAATCCTGAGGGGAGGGGAGGGAGGTGGGGGAGGGGGAGAGGTGGGGGAGAGAGGGGTGGGGGAGGGGGTATACACAGCCCTAAGTTACCAGGACCATAATCCCACTAATAATTACAAAACACTACTCGGCATATCCAGGTCGGACATTCCAATCTGATTAACCATCATCCACATCTTGACTCATCGTGTCATCAATTTCTCCTCGCTCAATTACAGCCGGCTACATGTTTGGCCAATCCCTCCCAACTTTATTTCATAAGTGGACCCTCTGTATTTACCGAATGCTCTGGTAATCGAATGAGCGCTGTTTGCGAACGTGATATCGGTTTCTGAGCGTCCGTATGGCATAGTGCATAGCGTGTCCTTGTGTGAACTCTTGAAAGTCATTGATGTGTGTAATGTTAATGGGTAACGTGTATGTGTACATGTAGAATTAAAAAGGGAGTGTACACTATATATATATTGGTAATTGCCCAACAAGAAACCAATCCAATTATTACCTAAAAGCTTCTTTGGTTATTTATATGGTACGTGTACCATACATGCATTCCTGGGAAGTTATTCTGTCTGAAATGTCATTTTCAAAATAAACATCCAAATCTGAAATGGTTCATTAGCTGATGATTCATTTTCACATTTGTATGAATACAGATAATCTACATACAGTACATACATAGGGTTTAACCCATCCAGTAATTCACCAGATATTGGGTGGCATAAGCCGAACTACAACCTTCGTTCTTTTGCGTCTTCAATCAGTTCGCCAATGGTTTTGGTTTGGTTCTTACAGACTTGCGTCAGTAGTAGCCGGTCGGGTCGCCTCTCTTCGTACTTGTCTGTGTTGAAGAGCACTGCTTCGATTCGTTCATATCTGAAAGATCTTATCAGATGAGCCAGGTATTTGGCCTGTTGTCTTTAATGAATCTGACTATCTTTAATTCACCATTTTCCAAACAAACCACGACAACAAAATAAGCTGAACTTTCACAGGTTGGTGTCTGTATAAAGCTGTTGATTCTTATGAAAAATGGATGCATATGCACAGACATTTTACCAGTGTTTTTTTTGTTGTTGTTGCTATTTTGTTGGCAATTTCCCAGAAAATGTATTTTTCATCAAAACATTGTTGTTCTACCTGATGAAAGGATAACAGATACTTTAAACTGACATGTTTTTCAACATCGTCAGAATTAAGCACGGTTTTACAGTAAAAATGAATTGGCGAATGAATTGATGGTGGGTCCCGTCATCAGTTGATTTTGGCACTATTTGTTTATTGCTAAACCGAGCTTCTGATGCTAATTTTTTTAAATTTATCATTGGACAGTATTTGTTTTTATTTCAAAGAGGAAATTTTCAGTGTTCCAATGAAAATTTCAAAATTCTGAATTGCTGGTAAAAAATACAGGCGACATCTTTAACTAAATGGCCAACCAGTTCACTTTTTATGCTACCATAACTGTCGTCGTACAATTCGTCAAATCAATGGTTTTGTTTACACTGTCCAAGCTTCATCTATGCAAACGGTGTATGTACATGTACATGTACATGCCATTTGATGAAAGTATGAACTTCTTTGAACCCATACATGTAGGTGCATAGTCCTTATCAGCAGCTGTTATAGTCAACTAAAGTGCTGTGAAGAGCCATTTTCTCCAACACGATTGTGCAGTATTAATGCAAATGTTGTTATTCTGATGAACGGTTCCTCCCAAGAAACATCTAATTATAAGGGCTATTCCGTCATAGCCATTGTGCCTGTGTTGATTTTTGTCATACTGTAGGAATTACCCATTGTTTGCCATCGCCCTATCAGTTCGAGTGTGGGCTGATGCCAAAGTACACTATCCTGTAGTTACCCCCTGAATGTCTGCAAGAAGATAGATGGGATGTTGGATTTATGATGATCAGAGGAGGGTGGAAAAAGAAGGATGACTGGAGAAGTTGATTTAAGATGAGAACGGTCTTGCGGAGAAAATGAGCTGCAAATATTATTTAGATAGTAATCTGACAGATGACTCGGCTTGATTAATGGAAAGCAGAAAATGAAAAGGAATGAAAAGTCAAAGCGTATGTGCATTGAGTGTGGACCAGTGAACAATAGAATGAGTCTGGATGACAATATGCTATAATTATGTTAAAAGCATGCACTTTTGGTAATTATCCGATTGCAAAATGACTGAAATATAAAAATAAAAAAACTTATCTGATGTGAAGTTGGTGATGGTACCAAACAGCCTGAGAAATGATTCTGTCTGAAGTGCTGTCATTTTTAGGAAACGTTAAATTATGTATCACGGTCGTGATCTACTGTATAACTGGTAATTTCGCCCAGAACATTTTTTTCGCGCTTTTCGTATAACGATTAGACAGCCTTGAATTTAAAACTGTAATTTATTACCCGCCCGGTGGAAAGCCCTGCTGCCTAATTACTAGTATAGCCATGACCCATGACCTTGTACCTGCCTGAAACAAAGAGTCGTGACCCGTTCTAATAAGTATAAACATCCCGGTATAAGCATCGCTGCGTACATTACTAGTACTAGTTAACGTTTGTGATCACTGCACGTATATAAGCATTGTGCATAGCGCGGTGCATAGCGCCGGTGCAACGTGCACGACTGACACTATAATTAGGTCACCTTTTGAGTGGTAAAAAAATACGTGTCAACCACATCGTGTGCATTGTACTACAAGTCAAATATTTACCGTGCGCGAAAGCAACAACCCGCGAATGTGTCAGTAGGGTGGCTGAGCGCGAAAAATTACTCGCGCGAAAATTACCAGTTATACAGTATTTCAACATTAGAATGCATGTACATAGTACAAAGAAATCTTGATGAATTTTAACAATTTTCTTTTAGTGACAAAACGAAAGATGCTACAACTTCAAACATGAGAGCTTTTTTGTACACTATATCAGAAGTCTGTTACCTACATGTACATAAAGTGTGCCGGCCTGCTGTAATCCACACCACGGCATTGTACTCCAAATGCGCACGCACAACAAAGCATGGACACGGTTTTGCTACCCTGTCCGGCCTGTCGTGAGGCATCATGGGATTGTGGGCACTTGATGTGCAAAGCTAGTTCCTGAAACTAGACTCAATCTTAAAGTAGACGTAGTCAAACCATTCTGTGGGGCGAACGCGCTAAAATGCTAAGGTAAGCAGTTCTGTCACACACTAGGTACGTCTCCCAGACTGCACTGCTTCTTTTTGAGACCTTGCGCGTCCGTCTGTGTAAATTACAAGTACATCATGAATGGCCCAAAATCAATTGTTATTGGAGTACTACTATGCCATGGACTAGGGTAGTACATGACTGGCACATGCACTTCATGTAGGTAATAGACTTCTGATAATATATGACCCGCTTCATCGCAATGAGGAATGTCCCCCAAATTTAACATTTTGAGATATGGATATCAACTTAAAGAGAATTTAATGGGCTTTCTGATGATGCCAAACATTCATTTTTGGTTCGTTTCATTCCCGTGTGTAAGGATGTGATAAATTGATAATGTAATAATGCAGTCATGCATGTTTTCTGAACTTTGGAAGTCCATTACACGGAAACATGCGTTGGGGGACATTCCTCATATCGATGGAGCGAGTCACAATTATCTGTCCATTCTTGTGTACTTTAAAAATATATTGATGCATTTACAGACATTTCACCAATGGTGTACAGTACCTTTAATAACCACAGACTCTTCTGTGTGATTTGATTAAATGACTGTGGATAAATCAAGCAATACTAGGATGACATCAAGTAAAGGTTTGTGGCAATTTTCTGTAGAACAAAGAGAACATTACAATCAAGATGTCTGCTACAATGCATGCATTCCGTCTGCACTATAAAATTCTCACCTGTAAGCAATAGTTTGTTACAAGCAATCAATCAATCATGCATTCTTTACGGGCGATATAATTTGTGAGAGGAAATTGCTCAAGGCTGGGTAATGAGCAATATGTCGTTAGTACATTGTATGAGGAAGATTGAAGTAAATGAAAAAAATACAGGAATGTCTCGAGGGGGAAAAAATACATATGTACATGTGTTTTAATTGGTATGATGAAAAATAGAGATGGGCGGTAACTGGTCAGTAGACAGCTGTCGATCCTTTATTGACCAATCAAATTTTAAATCCGGAGGAGCCTGGCAGCTGTGCCACGTAAAATACCGCAATGTGTGTATTGATATCTCGGAGTATTATCTTGATAAGCGTGTTCTTTATGTACAAGTTTTGGGTATATCACGGCTCATACAAGGGCTTTGATGGAGCTTCCTCCCATGTGGCATTCCTGCTTATTTAGTTGCCAAAAGGCCAATTTGGTGTTTGCCACTGTTTGCTAGTTTACTTCGGATGAGATGTTGGGGTGAAATATATTCCCGTGTGGAAGATAACATGTGCGGAAAGAATTTTACGCGCATACATGTAGGATTGCCAAAACCATGGTTGCACTCCACGTTACGTTGAGTATTAGCCCCACTCTTAATGCCATCATTTCCTTACTTATTTATTTCACTCGTCAGTTTCTTCACAAGTTGCATTATATCTAGACCGTACCCAGCACAAAAAAACACTTCGAAAATTTGTTATATATGCGCTATAAGAGAAAAATGCTGGTTTACTCATGTTTACATTTTTTCGAAAATGCATAAAATGTCATGTTTTCTCTTATATAGCATACACATATTATTTTGTACTTAGTAAGGTCTGGGTGTAATGCAACTACTGTCAAAAAATAACTGAGTGAAATATATAATATGGCATTAAGAGTGGACTAAACTTCTCAAAAATGTAACGTGGTATTGCCTCATAGGACTAGCTTGAGCAGCTTAATCATGGAATTGAAATAGGTTAAATATGTAAGACGTGATAAATTCTGCTTTTAAATGTTTCTTTGTCGTCTTAATTTACATGAAAATATGAATTTAGAATTGTCTGTTTCAAATTTCTGAGAGAGAAGGACATATCCTCCATAACTTCCCTTAAATCTGCAGAACAGATTAAGAAGCTCGAATTCAGAGGAAAAACGTTTTTGTGGGATTAATATGAAAAAAATTCATACCATATTGATTGCAGTTGTGTTTTGTGTTTACTAATGGATTACCTAGTCAAGGCAAAAGAGGGTCCAAGATGGACAACCAGTCCAATTATTATCACTTTGGAGGCCTACCGGTACATGAAATAAATTTACAAATAAGATTAGGAATGGATCCAATAGATTGTATTACCCTGGGCATAAATGGAAAGAATGGATAATTGACTCTCCTCTGCATCTGGCAGACAATCAATCTTTAAAAGCTCTCCCTGTAGTCTCTGCTGTGCTCAGCCGCTGCTTTGTCTGCTGACATGGAGTTACCCCAAACTTTAAATGACTGACTATTTACAGACTGGATCGACAGAGACTACTGGTGGAAGTGGATTGAGTGAAAGAACCTACCAGAACAGCTTGTACACATGTATTTTCCATTGACCAATTATAGAAGCCCACTCTTTAGTCCATAAAAATGCATCCATACTTTGTAAGAATTAAACCCAAAAATTACAGAAACCAGCCTGTGAAAGTTTCAGCTTGTTTCATTTCATTTTTTTGTTTTTTACAGGAAATAGTGAAATTGCATTCTGTAATGTGGATTTCCATCTCCAAATTTTCCGTTGGGAAATTATTTTACTAATTTTAATAAAATGGTAACACAACTCGGATGGAACGATTTCAAGGGATGATTTACACTGTCATCAACTTTGCACTAATAAGTTTCATGTCAAACTGATTGATTCATGTACCTAGTCAATTTACCGTTGTTGAATATATGATTACTTTTTGTGGATCCCATGTAATGGATCATTATTTGGTTAAAGTTAGACCCACTTTTGGTACACGATTGGTGACAAACCTACACAATCACATTCAACATTTCCTTGAAATGTCTCTGTCTCTGGTGCAATCTTTTTTTTTCTTTAGTAGGATTAAAGAAAAATAATTACCAAAATGAATTTCTGTCATCCGAAGTCAAAATGCCCACCCGGTTGACATGAATATATGAGCAATCTGAATGCATTTCTTGTAAAACAACACAAGCTGAAACCAAGGTTGATTTTTTTTCTATGTACTCTTCATTCTGATAAATTAATGAATGCTTTTACAAACATTTTACCAATGTGGTTTAAAAGTTATACCATGGAGGTAGAATTAATTCTATTTCCATGGTTATACCGTACATGCACTCGCAGTGTAGGATGAGCACTCGTACGTGCATGTTGGATTTGTCTTGCATTCAGCAGTTTCATTGTCCAGCAATCCAGACCACCTTGTAGAGCGCATATACACTCTGTCCATTTAAATTTCAGTAATTGCCTAGCCTTAATCCCATCCTCTAGCTCTTCCTTGTCTGGTATGCATGGAGGGTTGGAGGGTCAATAAGCATAGCTAATTCAATTGCTTTACCTGCAGACTCCCATGGGTTTCTACTATTGTTCTGGATAACCCAGAAACCCTCACAAGCGCAAAACAAGAAAGCTAGACTGGCTCTCAAGTCACTTGACTTGATGGTCCCTTACCGGTCTTATTGAATAGACCAATGGATTTCTAAACCAAAATCAGAAAAAATTCTGTAGACCATAAAAAATTAAAAAAATAAAACTACATGTATAACAAAAAAAAGTAAAATCAACACAGTAAAGTGATTTTTAAAGAAACCACCAAAAAATAAGCGTTTTTGGTCCCATACGTATCATTGGCAAAAAGAAAGAAAAAAAGTGCATCACCACACCAATTTTGAAGACAACCTATAGACCAGAAACCTGAAAGGACTTCTTTGGGGGCCTTACATAAATAATTAAGCATAAACCTTATTATTATTTACTGTGAGGTATAAAAAGTTGCCCTATAAAACATTCACCAAACTAAGAGAGCATCTAAAATGCAATTATTTTAAGAGGCCCTCCTACATGTTATGCCAGAATGGGCTTCACACTTTGCACTACCTGCTTGCAGTCTCGACCATTGACAAAATTGTCAGCTGTTTGCCCTGTATATAGTCATCATCAAGTTGATAATGTACTTAATATATGTTGCTATGCGTGTACGTCAATTTTTGCTGAGCAGTCATGGTTTGGCAGATAAACCCAATTTAATCCTCGATTGGTGAAAATTAACAACATCCCAAGTACTAACTATTTAGCAGTTTATGAAGAGGCAGACCACAGATGATTAACTCTATCCCCCTTGTAGCAATATTTATCTTCACCATCAAATTGCTCAAGCTGGAATCTTCCGAGGTCATTACCATGTAATCTTCCCCCTGTACTTTCTATATATGAAGTTATGAAGAGCGAATCACTCGCACTTTGAGAAATACCTACTGTATTCTGTATTTGATTATTGTGTGTTAAAAGTGCATGCCTTCTGTACAGCATGCCCAGGAGAACCTCTCTACACAACATTAATAATATATTTGTCCTGCTTGTACTGGCATATGCCTCAATGTATACGTACACGTGCAGGCCATGTTACACAGTTTTATGATATATCGCCTGTGGTTTATCAATAATTTCCTGAATTTTTTTAATTTCATTTAGTTATAATTGCTTTTTGCTGCTTAAAACTCATCTTATCTGCAATTCTTCAAAGATGATGTATATTTGTGCATGTAGTGCATTGCAGGTATGTATCTCAGTATAATTTTTCCCTAATGCTATCATTGTGTATTGTTTGTATTCATGTTTTTCTTTGTTTCCATGTGGTGCCCAGCAAGTGGATATGTGCAGCTAAAATCTTTATTATTGTTATATTGTGTGTAAAACATACTTTGAAATGAGATAATAATAATAATAATAATAATAGCAAATTTATAAGCGCTATATCCACTCCCGGGCTGAAACTAAGCCTCAGCGTGATAGATAAGCTGAATACAATGTCTAATGTATTAAAAAATGTACTGAACTACACAGCCTACAATGGAGTTACAATATACATCATCTTTGAAGAATTGTGTTTATAGACGAGATTTAACATCGACTTAAATCTAGTTATGCTATGACAAGATTTGAGTTTGGTGGAAGATGATTCCAGAGTCTCGGTGCGCGGACAGAAAAGACCTATCACCCCAGTTCCCGCTTTTGATGTTGGTTCCTTTAGGAGTGACATGTTGCTGGGCATAAGAACAAGTGATGGAGTGTAGACTTTAAACAGTTCAGAAATATAAATTGAGACAATATTGTTAAAAAGATTTGTGAACAATTAGCATAAGTTTAAACAATTCTCTGTGAAACAGGAAGCCGGTACAGTTCTTTCAAGATTGAAAGTGATATGGCATGACTTTTGGACAAAGTCTGTACGAACTGCTGTGTTTTGTATGTACTGAAAGCCGAGATATTTGATTCTGCGGAGACCGTGAGTAGAGCATTCCGTTATCGAGGCATTGATGTGACAAGCATGAATAATTGTTCAGTAGCACTTTATTCAAGTATTTCCTTATTCGGCTGATATTTCTGATATGAAATGATGATATAGAACAATATTTGGAGATATGAGGTTTAAAGTATTTAATAAGGTCAAATATAACACCCAAGTTTACGTGCTTGTGATGAGGGGGTTATCTTAAAGGTCACCAATTGCAATAGATGGAAGAAGGCTTTAGACAATTGCTGGTGATCCAAATAGAACAAGGGTCTGTTTTTTCGTCGTTCAATTTCAGGAAGTTTTATGCATCCAACTGAATCTCTTGAATACATTTCTCCAGTGTTGTAATGCAGGAATCGGCAGGTTCTTGGAGAAGATTTAAAAGTAATGTAGAGCTGCGTGTCATCAGCGTAGACATAGTAATTTAAATTATCTTCAAAAATGATATCTGAACTGGAAGCGTATAAACAGTAAACCCACTGTGGGACGAGCCGCGAGGCCTTGGGGTACAGAACGAGTCAAGAATAACAGGCTCGAGGTGGCATTACCAATACCAAACATGCTGAGGCCCTATTTAATTGTAGGACACACCAATCCAGGGCTGTGTCATGTTTCCAAGATGATATTGCAGGCAGGAGAGAAGGATTTTGTGATCGACCGGTCAAAAGTGGCGCTTAAGTCCTAACAAAACTAATGCAGTGATTTTCCCATCATACATGGCAGATAAAATGTCCATTGTTATTGTGAGGAGAAGAGCAGTTTCCGTTCCATGAAATGGTTTATAGGCTGACTGAAATGTATAAACAGGTTATTCACACGAACATGGTCAGAGATCATTGATGAAACAACTCGCTCGATTGTTTTTCCAAGGTACTTTAAATTACGCTACCCGGTCGGTAATTTTTGAAAACTTCCCTTTGTCCAATTTGGGGTTTTCTTCGGTGGTTTTAAACGAGCAATCCTTCTGGCTATCAGAAACAACCCGGGAAGAAAGTCTGTTACAATAATTGTGATATGCTGTAAAACACATCAATATTTTGTTTTATTAGCAGAAGTTGGCACTGGATCAAGTTCACTACGATTTTTGATGGCGATTTCATGATGAGTTCTTGATCCTCAAGTAACACTAGTAGGCTCAAACTTAGACAGTCTACATTGTGGATCCTTGCGTGATGGTGTTTGTGATAGAATGACAGGTACTGGGGAAAATAACGACGGATAATTCTCAATTTTGTGACAAAAAAGTTTGAAAATTCATTAGCGGGTCTAGTTAGATGTGTAGATGGAAGCACTGGAGCTTTGGGTTTATGAAGCAGCTTTTCCAACAATGTTAAGGGTTTTCTTTTGATCGCCAGAGTTCTCTTCCACAAGAGATGAGTAGTGAGTTATTTTGGGCCTGGTTAATCATGTTCTTCACAATATCTCGTTGGTTACAGTATTCCATTGCTCAAGTTTCCCATTGTCACGCCATTTTAGTTCAGAGTTGACAGATTTTCCTTGCCTTACGAATATCATCATTGAACCAGAGGATTCAGATTGTGGTTTACAGTTCTAGTTTTCGCGGGCATAGTCATCCAAGATATTACGGACAGTAAGATTCAAATAGATTGACACAAGAATCAGCTTTCCTCTTCAAGGTTTACATTTTTCCAGTTGCGAGATTCAAGATCATGACATAATCTCTAATATTTACATTGTTTTCAGTGGCGAGTAGTTACAGAAATGGTAGGCATGGGAGGTTTTTAAGGTTCATATCTGCAGATTGCATAATGATCAGATAAGCTTGGATGGATAGTTATATTCGGAGATAGGTGACATTTCCTGGCGTTATCATGAGGTCAAGACAGTGACCATATCGATGAGTGGAATTGCTGTGATATGCTGGATAAGTCCGCGGGCAGAAACAGATCTTCATTGATTCGCATAATTGTTTGGAAAGAGATGTCCATATGAATGTTAAAATCATGAGGTTAAAATAATGTCAGATGGGTGCAGAGATAATCCACAATTAATTTCTCAAATTCCTGCAGAAAACTGGAGAAGTTTACATGTTTTACCATCCAACATCCCCTTTCTGGTCGATAAATATTAACAAGGCAGAACAGATCAGAGTTGCGCGTTACCTCCAGCATGCAGAGATTCAAATGTTAGGGTAGTCAATGTTATACTTTTCTTGACAGATAAGCTGGACCTAAAGAGAAGTGCAACCCTCCACAGTCTTTTTTGGTCTGGGGATATGATGGAGAAGTAGCCAGCGAGGGTACACTCACGGTATTAGAGAGGTCATCATCGGGTTTAAACCATGTCTCAGGTTGTAACAACAAGATCCCAAAATTGTTTTGAAGTACAAAGTCATAATTCATCCGATTTGTTACATATGGATTAGTGTTTAGTACACAGAGCTGAAGTTTAGACTCATCATAGACATTTGGAGTTGAAGTTATGCCAATGTAAACTTGTTGATGTGGTTAAGTTCACTGCTTTGGGGGTTGATAAGGCGAGGTGCTAGTTGTGTGGAGCTGTCCATTCTCTGACGACCAGCTTTTTACCTCTATGTGGCGGTATGTTTTGGGTTGATTAGCTTAAGTATCCCAAAGGAGTTCAATTGACTCAATGCTGAATAAGATAAAGCTGCATCGGTACATGGAGCATTTGTGAAGATTGAGTAGTTCATTCTGACTATAAATTTTATTTGGGCTGAGTGGCGTTTTGGGTGTGTTGATCAGTGTTTTCAGGTCCAGGGTTTGGGTTTATGTCTTGAAATTAAGAGTTCCAGGTGAAAAGGTGGCAGATGAATTATCATAGTATGATATAGGACGTCTCCAAGAATTTAGATGGCGGATCTTGGGTGAACAATCTGTGGGTGCATCTTGTAGCCATCTTCTGATGAGTCATTGAGACACAATGGTCTGAATAGCAGGTAGAATAAACAGGATATGAACCTCCATTGTCTGATCACTGGGTTGTTGATCCAAACAAAAAGGCTTGTGGTCAAGCTACAGGTTGCAATCTCTAGCTACAGGTTATAATCTAAATCAGAGTTGACTGCACAAATAAAATGAAGATCAAAATGTATATACACTCCAACAGTAAAACTTTCTGAGAGACAGACAAAAAAAACAACAGTTTTCACTTATTATAAGAAAACAAATGTACAAATACTCATAAAAACGTCCAGTAGATTCCAGATGTAATAAAGAATCCACTAGTATAAAAATAGAAGAACAAACTTGTAGCTACAAAACACTTACTTAGCACAAAACTGGAGAGCTATTATGAGTGGCTGCTTGCTAGGCTCCAATCAATAGGAGATATTTAATAGAATAGTTGAAATACTTGTTTTAACAGTCAAAAAGGTGCAAATTGTTTTTATTTATGACGGAACCCACAATAAATAAATTTTGGTACATATTACTGTGAACCTTCCATAGTTATTTTGAAAATGCAAAATTTTCAATCATTTGTCTTTCCGATGACAGATAATTTCGGAAATTGCTGTTAAAATAGTGAAAATCATAGCGATACATCACAAGTTTTAAATTTCATTTATTGTTTAGCAAGGTACAACAAGACAAATTTAGAAATAAGTTACAAATAAAGACAATCTGTACGTATCCATATAAATACAAAACAAACAAAACAAACCAAACACCCAACAAAACAAACACAAAAATATGCCCCTTCAGAATCATCAAAAAAGTGAACACAATCACAATAACAATTTCTGTGCAAAAATTATTATCCAGGATTTTAAAAAAGATTATTCCAAATTTGTTGTGCATTGAAAATCATGGTATCTTCAAATTTCGTAATATCAATCATCTGATGAACAACTTCACTTGTATCACACAGCAAACATTGCTTCCCCAAAATTGTGATTTTTCTCATTAAACACGCACAAATGGAACCCCATCTTACAAAACAGGTCTTCCGTCTTCAGCTACCTTTTGTGTTACATACCACATAATCATGACTTTGGACAATACAAATCAATAGAAATTATTACTTTATTTCCCATAAAAAAATGAGTCTTAATTCTGAAGATATTGACACTTAATGTTTGGTATAGGTGAAGATGATAATGAACTATTTTCTGAGCTATGAAAAAATCCAATAGTGAAAACAATTTTTTCCTTAAGACTCATTTAAAAGACCCACTCACAGATGTTATGCCTACATAATTTTACTATGTAAAAATCATTTCCTGTTGTGAATGCATATGTTTGTTCCCTTTACCCAAAAGAGTACCAGACTTCAAGATGATCAAGTTGTATGTATGACTTGTAGCAAGTCTAAAAGAAGTGGAGCGTCGTTGCTGGAATTTGTTTGCATTAGTTGTTAAGAGTCATCTCCCCTCCTTGTAATATTGGATTTGTTCAGTCAGCCATCTATAACACAATAATAATGGAGAGGCTGTCAGTGCTGAATCTAGTGGCACTAATCACTTTGTCCAGTATCACTGGCTGGCAATGGAGCTCATAATATGTGAACCCATCTGGGCAGTGTTACATAGCACGGCACCTGTGTGCCTGATTGCTTCCTCCAGCTGGCTGTGAATGCAACACTAGAATCAAGCAGCCGGGGTTTGATTGGAGAAGAGTCCGGTGTGCAATGAGGAATGTTTCTTGAGATGGATTAAGTAGGAATGTTTAGTACCGTGATTTGTGTCAAAACGAGGAGGGAAGGTGCTTATCTGGTAGAGTAGATGAATCTAAGAGTGGAACATAAGGAATGAAATGTGGAACACCAGCTGTTGAATAGAATCTGTGCAGAAAGAACTTTTAAGTGCCACATTATTTTGTGGACATTTTTCTGTTTTCAGGATATAAAAGCAGTACATGCATGTCCATCCATCGATGTATATCAATTTTTGGTACAAGAGTTTCAGTGAATTTGACCGACTTGACAGTGGCACTCTAAACGGTGGAGAAATTCCCTTTACTCATTTCAAGCTTCAGTGGATCAAAAAGAAAATCTGAAGTGTTGCAATTAATACAGCGTTGAGGGAAGTACAATGACCAGAGAGCTGCATTGTACGTTGACAAGATATGAAGCATGGGAAAGGGGTGTGTCAGGGCCAACAGTAAGAACTTTCCTTGCTCTGTGGTAAAGCTAGGTGCTGGTCACTTACTTCTCACCGTCAGTCCATCTGTGATCAGGACAACTGGAAGTGTTTATCCGGCATATGGATGAAGTGTTGCATATTTACACTGTTTTGTAAAGATCGAGCTTCAGTAATGAACAGATGGGGAGCGGAAATGAATCGTATACAGATGACTGACATGGTTGTCACTCCTACTACTTGTAAAGATATTTTAAATATATTTATAGATTTTGAAGATACTTCCAAACTAGGTTTTTAAGAGAAGGTACAACATTAAACAACCAAACTTTGAAAGTTTCTGCTAATGAAAATTGCACGTTCAGAAAGATGCAAGACAGCAATTTTGGCTCCAAGTGTTTTCTGTAAAATTGTTAATGCTTTATAAATTCACACTTTTCTCATGACTTAGACTGTATATTGAGCTGAAAATTTCACAGATTGGTTGTTTAATGTATTTACAAATAAAGATCACATATGTGTAGAAGCAGTTTTGCAGACAATATCAATGTTTAATACCTTCAGAAACAATTTGCCACCAGTGTCTGTCAAAAGTGTGAACATTGTAGCAGGGATTGGGGAGAGGTTTGGGGACAGGATTGGGACAGGATTGGGGGACAGGATTGGGGGACAGGATTGGGGGGACAGGATTGGGGGACAGGATTGGGGGACAGATTGGGGACAGCATTGGGGACTCAACTAGGTATGAATTCCAATGTGTTTACTAGTCTTGTTTGAGATTCAAACCTTGAGTCCTAAGCATCAAAGAGTCTGAATCACAAGTCCTGAAGGTTGGTCCAAGTCTGAGTCAGAGTCCATTACAATTTCTTTGAGCAAGAATTTAAAAAAATCACTGGGTTCAGATGACCGACATAGATATTTTGTTTTACTGTGGTGATTCTGTTCTGTCTTAATTACAATCTTACAATGTGCACAATTTTTATTACAAAATTGTTTAATGAGTTGGAAAGTTTTCCAAATGTTTACTGGGGCATTCCTTTGCATTGTAACCTTTGCAGTGTCTAAATCTGAGTCGGGAGTGCTACAGCTCTTGTCTCTACAATACATGTAGGTCCATTTTAAAGGTCCCACAAATTTCCTGGGTTTTTCATGTATTGTATCACTTGCCCATAAAATCTCTTAACCACACTCACCCATAAAATCTCTTAACCACACTCACCCATAAAATCTCTTAACCACACTCACCATAAAATCACTTACATGTAACCATCCTATTCACAATCACACAGTAGGCAGATGCAATCAAATCAACTGAGAAATTATTCCAGCTCTTTAGTACCAGTAATCTTTTGTAATGGTTAAAACCCAGGAAGAGGGGAAGAAAAATTTTTA
>CM055816.1:104446888-104546117 GCA_029582265.1 Zoroaster sp. YZ-2022 | reverse complement strand
TAAAAAAATTTTTCGCTTAATTGTAAAATGTTGTAGAAAGAACTTGCTGTAGGTCTCGATCCTAACCATCAAATCTACATCAACAGATTACGTCATTCTTTACACGGTACAATATAAACGTAAAGCTTTTGGCTACCAGCGAAACAGAAGGCGCTTGTAGTTACCTGTGCCATATCATGTGGCAGTAGTACCCGGTATTTGCTGGTGATACAGTGGTTCTGTAACAGAGGGGACATGTAACGTCACGCTTCAATAGTTTTTCTCAATTCCCCCCCAAAAAAAAATGGAATATGACGGGAAATTCAGAAGTCATTGGCGACATATACATCAAGTGTGATTGTATACATCTTTTGTTATGGTCTAATTGTCATGTAAATGTTGACCTATCGCTTGTCACCTGTCAATATCTTGTTGTATATCATGCGTTTCGATCATATTTTACAGGACATTTTTGCGCGCGCTCAAATAATAGCCAGTACAATTTACGGCTCCTGACTGCACCAATGGCAAAACCAATCTTTATTCGAATAACGCACGGGAAGTGTTGATGGACGTGATCACATGTCCATATATGCCACGAAACGTACGATGTCTGTACCCGGCCAGCTAAAGTCCTTCCATGCCTCCAACAGTTTCTGCGAGGTTTGCCTCGGGCAAGCTCGCGCAAGGTCTTCTCGTGCCCATATATGTTCGACGTTCGACTAACGTTCCGGAAAGCGGCGTTCAGGGCTTTCCAAACAACCTTCATTGCAGAGAAATTAAAGGATTTACAACCCGTGGTTAATGTTGATCCGGTGACGCACTGTTTCAAGTGTGGCTCCTGCACAGAAAGCTGGGACTGCTGTGGGGTTTGCAAGCGGATTGCATGGTATTTCTCTGTAAAGGTGTGAGCAAGCTCATCGCACAATGAAGATTTTCGATGGTCATGTCGAACTCGACGAAACAGATGCAGAATTGTACTCATATGCCACATCACACACATTGGTATTGTAATCAGCACATACGGGAACGCCTGACCCTATTCTTGCACTAGAGACGGGTGTCAACTTAAGCAGTTTGCACTGTATGTGCTCATAACAGCGCCACAACGGTCACTCTCATATTGACCTTGTCCGAAAGTCTAAAGAGGTTCAGGAGGAGTTACAAAGCCTTGCAGAGCAGGCCCAGAAGAAGACACCCTTGTGCGGGAAAATCTCCGGCCAGATCAGCACCGAAATTAATCGAACAAGTGAACTGTTTGAAAGGAGTTCAACTGCGGTTTTGGACTTCTTCGAATCTTTGCAAAAGATGCTAGAAGAAAAACGCGATGCAGCCATTGACGATCTCAAAGCAGAAAGAGTGTCAACCATACGGAAATTCTTAGACGTCAGACTGATCGCGCAGAGTCATTAGTCTCACAGTTTGAGTCAGCATGTCAATTCGTTGAGAGGGCGTGCGATATAGGGAATCCGGGTTGACCTCCTCAAAACAAGGGACCAGGTCTTTTGCAAGACTTCAAGAGCTGGATTGCTTTAGAACTAAGTGAATACCTTCCATTCCAACCAACCGCTATCTCAGGTTTTCCTCTCGTTCCCTGCAGGCTAAGAACAGGCAATGTTAGAGTTCGAGAAACTCTTCCAACGAATCAGGCAGTAGCTAGCTACCAGTAACACTGATTTCAATCAGATGTTTCCAGGTATGGATTTCACGGAGGAATTCAACCCCGTTGACTGCCAAAGTTGTGAACGTGGTTCGTATCCATGTATCTAATCCAACAGGTGAATGTCTCAGCGTTCATCTGGATGCTTTCTTACATCTCCAGACGGTAGCAGCATGGACTGCAGCGTGGCTAAGCTGCATGACGACAAGTATGACCTCGAGTGTCAACCACTGGTTTCGGGGTTGCATGAATTAAACATCAGTGCGTCTGGAGTACCGCTCAAAGGTAGCCCCTTTCCACTTCACGTTATCGATAGCTCATCATCAAGTGCGGACACTGACGAGATTCCATGTGACGTGACTTGGACGGACGCATTTGCAAAATGCCAGCACACAATCGTCGTCAAACTGGGTGTTCAAGCCCAGTCTCAGACCAAGCTGAGCGCACGGTATTTCATGCATGATGGTACGGGTAGCATTAACAACGGTGGTAACATTAGGGAAGACGTACCCCTGACTGATGAAACCGAAGCACAGATAAGAGAAACCGAAGACAAAGCGAACGTCGCTTTGTAGTGTACACTCCTCCCCAAAGATGGTAGGGTGATCATGACGATCTTAGTTAACGGCGAAGCCACGAAACCGCCCATTCACCGTCTGTGTCAATTCTTCCATCCGGACCTCGACCAGGATCACTTCCAGCACTGATGGGGAAGAACCCCAAGACTCTCCGCTGTACTCAACATGCCATTTTCAATGATCATCTGGACGCACGGACTACAAGGGAAAAAGACTCACGCGTGGAGGTTACAAGCAATCACGGCTTCTATCACCCACATCAAGATCTCTCGCCAAGCGAGGCAACCTTATCGAGTCAATGATAATCAAAATGGATAGGTGAGAAAATATAATTATTGTTAAAAACACTTTCAGTGTTTTTCTCAGATTCTGACTGAAAAATGTTGTATGTTCCATTGTTATATAAAAGTCCGCAAATCTCAAGGCTATATATAACACACTTGTGAATATCTAAGTACAACTGCTGTCCTGTGAAACAACAGGCGTCTTATATACAGTAGTTCCAGCAATGGATATTGCTTATCGCACATTGAACACCAAATCAATCGCCATTTTGATTCAAACTTTATTTCTGTATCCACAAATCTCTCTGTATTTACCATATTATTTCACATATCCAGCTACAACCTCGAGTTCACACCATACTCACTGGAACCGCACATTATCGCCATTCAGATATGTGGCCAGCCGGTGAAGTTTGGAATGGAACTGGTTGTGCCCATAAATGACCACTTACTGCTTCAAAGACCCTCCCAAAAGGGCTACAAGAGAGACCAACCGGGATCGCTGTCGATAAGAATAGGTAAAACATTTTATTATTTATATAATTTTTTTTTAGATATTGGTTAACGGATATGAAAGTGCAGTCGTACTTTATTTAAAGGTTATTTGGAATGAACCATAAAATGGACTACAGAGGGAGTTTAATCCTCTGGGTTGATGTGCCGGTGCTCTACCGACTGCGCTTTGTACGCACCTATCGTTGGCGGTCTTCCTTGTAGTGTCCGGGCAATATTACTTGCAACACCATTTACGTGGAATAAAAAGAGATCCAGTTCGTCAGTACATATCGCTCTCCGCTTTACTTGTTTATTACACCCCTTATGAAAATACTACATTCCTATTTGTCAATATCTTTTTTAATATCTGTTGAAAAAGGTCTAAGCATGTAAAAGCATCACCACATTTCGATGTTAATATCATGAAAGCTGTCAAATCTACGTGAAGTTTCCCAAGATGGTTTGCCGGTGGGAAATGCCACTGTTCAAATCAACTATGACATTAATTTATGTACCTTTGAAAGTATTTGGGGACGAGGGTGGCTCTAAAAGGCTCTATGGCATGGTCTATCTGTTCGTACAAAGTTGGAATCGGTCAAGTTCATTTTCATGTTACATAAGTTATATAAACGCTTGAATTTTACTCCGACCCAAACAGAAATATCATCTATGTCGCAGACGCCCGGCATAACTGTATCCATAGGCTGAGAGCCGACATGGCTTTTCTACATCTCTTGATGACTCTTCCAGCATGGACTGACCCGATTATCTCCTGCGAAAGTCCGGTGCAGATCGCCGTGAGCCCTAGTCGGTGAACTAGTGCTGCTGGTCCCCTGAGAAGAAAGTCGTGATAATCTGCGAGATCAACGGGGGCAGGAAGAGAAAAGGTAAAGGAGACAAGATGATATGAATCAACTTCAATGATTTACATTTATATCGTTTTTCAACCTTCATGGACTTGTGTGGTTGACAGATTTGTCCATTTTTCACGTAATTCTGAGCATACACACAACCCGGAGAACATAATTTATTTCTCAGACCGTAGGGGATGGGGGTGGGGGTGGCAAAAGCGTTCTGGAGATATTATTAAAAATGATGGGTACGTCTCTTCCCCACGACACCTTGGTAGGGTTAAAGTTTGATGCCACCACAAGCTTCTCAAAGAAGCGTTCCATGGAAATGCAAAAAGCTGAGTTGTTTAAAATAAAATAACAACAGGGTGTCAATCCTTTATTCGTCCATATTTTTCATATTAAGCGCGAGTTGCACAAAATGAACACATAATTATTGGTGAAGTTTTAACAACCCAATTTTGGCAGTGAAATAAGGTATTTTAATACTCATACATTTTACGTATCAATTTAATAACCAATTAATTATTTTCATTACAGGTGGTCCTGTGGAAGGTACATTGGAAAACCGGCCAATATATATTCGTCTCCAAAGTTAAGGTCTGGTGTGATTTGTTGTGGGCATGACAGCGTTGCACAATATCGTTGTTTGTTTATTTCGGCCGAATGGTGATACCGTCGGCCATATTACGAACTCCGTCAAGACTCCCTTGGCGGAGGGGGCCTGAACAACGCGTGCTGCGACCACAACGACGATTATCATCGTCGCAACCTCACTTCTCCGCCGTACCGCATCATGCGTGTTTGGCATGGCGTGGACCCTTAAGTCCGATTCAAGCTCACCTGCCGAGGAAAATCAACTGGCGGTTGTTTCAACAACTGAGGCGTCCTCATTGTTTCTGTTCTGGGGAAGGTAATGATTTTGGCAGTGGAAGACCGTGGGTTTTCAATAATTCGTAATATTGAAACAGATCGTTTATACACGAGCCTAGGAGTAACCGGCGATGGGTGCTTTTGTATGTTTGACCCAGGGGACGAGTTTCACTTAGACAAATACAGTTACATATCGAATCGAGCTCATTAATACAGAGGAAATAATGCGAGGACATGTACGAGGACATATAAGGGTTGGTCTGAAGGAAAATGAAAAAATCCCATCCACCAGGACGCATAGGCATTTACCCAGCTTTATCGTCTGTAACACTGTCTTCCTACAAGATAAATGCATAAGTCTTCGTTACCTTAACTGATAGTTCACATGTTTTAAACCAATTATTAATCGGCAAAACTTCAAAAATTAAGAACTTCCTCAAATTGTTCAAATTTATGAGAGAAAACAAGATTGGTGTCATCTGCAAATAGTACAAGGGATTTAGCCACAATGCAAATATCATTTACATAATGTAAAATAACAATGTTCAATGACAGATCACAAGGCACTAAGTGATCTGCCTGTTATTTGACAACTCAACATATAAGTGACACAAACTGTTTTGTTATATTATTCAAATAATCTCAAAGAATTTAAATTTATTATTACATATTTTTGGGAACAATATCGTTAAGATCAGAGCGGACTTTCAACAGGGCATGGAATCTGTGTCACTGGCTCATTTATGCAGCTTCAACGGTATTAGACCTTATCATGTGGCTACTATTTTCAGTCGCCGAGTTAATTTAAAACTAGCAATCCGATTCCATTCCTGTTGATCATAACGATATTGTCCCTTTAATATTAAAATAAATTAATCAAATCTAAAATATTGGTCCAACAGCGACATATCTGATTGTCACTGCCCTACCACCTATTCCATAGAGCAATTGACAAGTGGACCGCCCACCAACGTTGGTAGAGAAGTCGCGGGTTCAGTCCGGCATCAGTCAGTTTGTAGAAGTCAGGTTCGGAGTCCGGCATCAGTCAGTTTTCTTGCTCGCTAAGAATATACATATACATATACATATACATGTATATACAAACATACAAATGATGCCGGACTCGATCCCGCTACCTCTCGAATACCGTACGAGTGCTCTACCAACATGAGCTAATCAACCTACTTATGCCAATTATCTGTTGCTCTATGGGGCCAGGTCAGAGGCCAAACCATATCTGCCGAGTAGCCAGTGATCAAGCTTCCCGGTCAGATTCAAACAACCTGTAACGGCAGCAGTGGGGATCATACAACGGGACACAAGCCTTTTACGTGGTTGTACACAGAATAAATATATATAGGAAGAAACTGACCTGAAATATTATATAAACGTCCTGCGAGCAAAAGAAAACTTAACATATTCATCAACTCTGCCATTATTTTATGTTCAATAATCTTGAAAAAGACGGGCCCTTGCCAACATGCTTTTGTTAGAGACTCAACCTGTTATTTAACCTATTAGTTGATGTTGGTATGCTTTGTATTATGTAACAGCTTATGATAGTAATCTTAAGCAATTTTACGTAAATTTTATTTTCAATTTTATACCCAAGTGTTAACAATGTTTTAGATTTAGTTGAATATTAAACAAAAATTTTGCCATCGGTGTGTAACCAAAGCATGCAATAAAGTTAAAATATATTTTGAAAATAAATGTCGTCGTTATAATTGGGTTGAAATCTAAAGGAACTCAGGCGAGAGCGCAGTATAAAGCTACAATAAAATGACATGACATTCATGGAGAATTGTGTTTGGTTTGTTTTGAGGATCGATCCTTGTTGTTAAGCTCGTTTGAAAATTTATGCAAATATATGGCATCATTTTATATAACAATCCTGGCTTGGTTGGATTGCATCGGTCATCCTCCTCTAAAAAGCGGGAAAATATTCCCCTGCCCATACAAAAATGTTCTTTAGAATTTATAGAGCGTTTTATAGAGCTTTATATAGTTCTATAGAAACAAAATAATTCTATAGAATGTTTAGAAGACTTATAGAATGATATACTTTCTATGGAATTCTAAAGAAGCAGGTTTTCTATAGAGTAAGAATCTACAGAATTCCATGGAAGCAGGTTTATGGTTTTCTATTAGTACTCTTAGGCGTTTTAATTATAGTTTACAGTTAGTGTTTCTTTTTCTCTGGCGATATACATGATCTTCTCTGGAATAGGATTTACATATAATTTATGTCATTATTTAGTACACACATACTTATATGCACATGTACATTATTGTAGGATTTGAGGCTTTGCATGGTGGAGATGTGCTTGGGTTATTTCGGGGTACACCATGTAATTATCTCTTTTTGGAAAAAGTGATGGCTCTGAGAAGTGCCGGTTGGTTTGTTGTCAACTATGGGGGACCAAAATTGGACAATTAAATTTTCTGTCATTTTGACGGTAGAAAATCAGAATGAACGTTTTCGTAAAATGAATTTTTCTAGTTTTCTACTTTTCTGGTAGCAGAAAATGAGATTTAACGTTTTGGTAAAACCCATTTTTCAAATTCCATTTTTCAGCTATCCAAAATTTTGATGTTACATGTTCTCTTACATTGTGATTTTTTACTAGCCGAAATCACATTGACAAAACCCATTTTCTCATTTTCTACTAGCAGAAAAGCAGATTGAACGTTTTAGTGAAATTTCCCACCCCATTGCATGCACTTGCCATAAATGGACGCTTCTAGGATCCATGGTTCTTCAAAGCAAAACCTCACTGAGTAATGCCTGCCCTCGAAACCAGAATTGAAAAGTCGGTTCAAAAACATACATGAATCGGAATTTAAAATGTCGGCTTTGGGACCCTCGACAATATCGCCTGCAAAAACTACAGGGCCATTCTCCCAGTATTATGGTGAGACTTTCCCGGAAGGTGCAGTCCTCAAAAACTTCCATTGTTAACACCCTAATCCATTGATTAGAGTGTTCCTGCGGTTATGACGGCTGTCTGGCTGTGTGAGCTAGTCTTTTATTAACAAAGTTAATCCCTTAAATTGCCAAGTTTGAATGGTAATTGTATTAATACCGCAGAACCAATGCCGGAGGAGGTCAACTAAAATTATGGCTCCCAACCTTTTCCAAACTATTATGTATAAGGCGAGAACAAAGCTCTTAGTTTAATACCCCAATCCCACAGATGAAACGCGAATGCACTCGTCAAAATATTTTCACAATATAAATGAAAGGCTTCCAGTCACGTTGGCTTGACTGGGGGTGGTCTCCTTCACACTAATTTAATTGTACACAGAATGTACATGCACTGATTCCACGTGTTGTTGGCATGTGGTGAAGTAGCGTCTGCGTTGTTGCTGGACAAGCGTTCATAAACTCTTAAAAAATTTTAGAGGCAGCCAAAATTACCACACCAGCAAGAGTGATTACAAGCTCAGATAATAGTGTAAAAATTAGCAATTTTATGTTTATTTATTTCCTTTTTGTATACATTTTCCGTTTGTTTTGGTACATATTATGTTACCCATCAGCTAGATTATTTAAAATTTGAGTCCAAACCATTTCAACTCCACAGCCAAGTTGCGTGTCAGACGCGAAGAGTGAACAAAATAAGGTCAAAATGCGTTTAATCACTTGCAAAGGTTACATTGGAAATATTTTATTTATAGAGGCGCGCAGGGGAGGAAGGGTCTCACGTGATCCGAGGCTTGACGCGCATTGTAGGCTGGCATACCATTAACGTGACAGGGCAAAAAAGCAAAACGGTTTAATATTTAAATTTTCATACCTTTTTATCATAATTTAATTAACCATTAATAATCACAATGAAAAACACAACTCACATTTTTCAAAATATTTTGTAAAACTGAAAATTTTACAGAATTGATTTTTTACAGAAACTCAACAATGAAAATGACACACCTGAATTGCAACAAAACAGCGTCAACAGAAGATTCTATAAAATTTTACCGTTGACCCTCTGACTTTTCCCCTTAATCTGAATAAATAATGTTGATTTACCTTTCAAGAGAGTTTTACGGAAATCTGTCGGTTGACCCCGCCGATATGTTGAGATTTCTAACGTAAATGATTCAGAAAATGTTGTCGCCAAGCCGTTATAATACACGTACGTGCATCGTATACGTTTGCAACGCGCGAGAGAATGTTATTGACGCACACTAGCTATTTGAACAGTACATACGCTTACAGTCCGTTGTCTATACGCGCACCACGATGTTCACCACGCGCATCGGCGTTTGCGAATGAGACGTGTAGCTGCGTTGGTGGCGCACTTTGTCCCAACCCTTCCTCCTCCCCCTCCCTGAGAGAGGCGCGGTGCCCTACGCCTGGTAATTTTCTCTGTTGACCTTCCAATCTTGTCTTAATAATTACACTTATTAATTTTAATTGATTTCCCAACTCTTGGCTGGATAAAATTAGCTCTGGTAGTAAGGCAGCCTTTTTCAAAAATTGCTACCTAAAAGGTAGTCTTGTGCAAGACCGTTATTATGCGGATCCTGGTTACACAATCCCGCGCCAGTCTAAATCACCCACCGTAGCTGCGCTATACATTTTACGATCAAGGCCGCTAATAATGGTCTTGTGCATTTTGCAGATTTTACCCGAAACATTCCGAGGACATTCCGCGTGCCACTGTGTGACGTAATTAGCATAATTTATCGCTCTGTCTGCAGGCAAGAGGCTCGGTATGGTGTACGTCTTTTGTATGCAACTGGTACATGCAATAGCAAAACGCGAGTCTAGTCAGGTATATCGCTGCTGAAAATCCAACAAAGTGGATGAAGCTATTGATTTCGCTAAAAAAAAATTATTGAGAAGCTGAAAAGTCAACAAATTACTGCTCTTTGGCACCCGCACAGGGTAATGATTTATTTATCAATTTAACCACCGGGTTCGGAGCAACCTTACTGCAGTTAGTGGAAGATATTGCTTTGCCGTGGATTGTGTGTCGACAGAAGTCATCATGATAATTGGCATTGCGTATCGAAATGGAATTGGTAGGTACCGTTTTTAAAATATTAAATTAGGCCTATATTTTGTGAAAATGATCAGGGCCTATAGGTCATAGCTAAAAAGACGATGACAAAGTACCCAGAAAGAATGTTGTATCCGACCGCCACTTTTTAAGGGTTTTTGGAATTTTTTTACAACCACTAACCAATTAAAAAATTATTCTATTGATTTTTTTGGGGTACAGAAAGCGAAAACTATCTTTAAAAACCACTCTTATGATGGTTTTCGGACTTTATTTCCCTTCTAAAAAAATCCTCTCCTTCAGAAAATAGGATCCTATTTTTCATGAAATAATAAAGGAAAGAATGTCATATCCGACCGCAACTTTTTAAGGGTTTTTTGGAATTTTTTTTTTACAACCACTACTATTGCACTAACCAAATAAAAAAATGATTCCATCGATTTTTGGGGGTACAGAAAGTGAAAACTATCTTTAAAATCCACTTTTATGATGGTTTTCGGACTTGATTTCCCTTCTAAAACAATCCTCCCCTTCAGAAAATAGAAGGATCCTATTATAGTTGCCACTGCGTATGTACAATGACTGTGTTGGTCACTTATGGGGGAGTTGACAAGATCAGACTGACATGACTGAGAAAGTCATTGGATACCAAAAATGCCGGATTTTTCATGAATTTGAAGTATATGTCCATCATCATCCATATGTTCTCCACTTTACTGGGTAGGTAAGATTGCATTATTGGTTACATTGAATGAGAAAGAGTGGCGGTCGGATACGACATTCTACCTAAGTACCCTCTGCTGACATGTAATATCTAAAGGTTCTCATTGTATTGTTTATTGTCGGCCTATTTTGAATGAAATATTCTGTGACTGTTTTTATTGCTAAGTTTACTTTGTGAATACCAAATAGGAATGCCTATACTTAAAACCAACAATTGGCATTTTATGACTGACCTGCCAATAGCTTAAATTCAAAAACTTTGTTCCTACCCTGTCCACTGCTTCTTCCACCCATATTTTATGCCCTATTTGCATAGATGAATCCATTGATAATAATAATATACTAGCCTCTTATCAATATCAACTTCTCATCAGCTTCAGCTAATTAATTCCAAGAATGTGCCAGTGAACCAGAATTTAACCATTCATTATAGACACATAGTGTTAATCCTTATGATATGATGTTTTGTTTGTTTTATGTTCATTTGTTGTTTGTTTGTTATGCAGTCAGAAAAAGTGTTTGAATGGTTCTTCACTTCACTTACTTCACTTTGATGATTAAAAAAATCATGTACTTAGCTTCCTACCACAGTGCTTTCTCACCTCGTTTTGTTGGATATTCTCCATTAATTTAATTTTATTGTCATGACAATATTTTATCTTTTGTCCAAAATTAACAGGGTCATTCATCAAGTGAGAGCTCCATATTCTGGAGGTGTTATGGACATGTTGGAGAATTGCATTCCATTTTGAAAGCAAGTACATGCGTTGTTGCATTAAGTCACTGAGGACGATTGCTGAAAGCTTGGGCCTGAGGAACTATGGGTCGAACGCTCTAACATCAAGTATGTTGTTATCAAGGCGACTATAACAAAAAAACTTTGAAGGCGTCTTTAAATGGATTGCCCAAGAGATACTACTGTCATACATCAAGAATGTCAGTGAACTGCGCTCTTTATTTTGATGTCTTCTTTCAAAGGAGTCACACTCATTCTTTGATATGTATCATACAACACAGAAGTGGATGTAAAGAAAAGTTATCGACAGCTTTTCACAAGAAGACTGGGATGTTTGGTGTTTTGTTTGGTGTTTTGTTTGCTACAATTGTGTGGTCTCCATACTGTGATATTGGTAGGTCACCCAACCAGCAGACACGGGATACATTGCTGCATGGACTGTGTACAGCATCAGTTGAATGACAAGTTGTGACTGTCTCCCAGAGTCATCTACAAGGGTACAAGAAAACATTATTGAGCGACAGCCTATCTAACTTCACATTAACGGAAATAACGGAAAAAATGAATGTCGTATTGGTATTCCATTCAATTAGTTTTTGAACCGATATGCTTTAGCATGTAAGGAAATCACATTGGAAGCATTTGAACATTGTGAAAGACAATATCTACATGTATCTGAATTTGTTAGAGTTGGAGTCTGACACCACTTTAGAAATGTCTGTACATGTACATTGCTTTGTGAAACTTTACTGGTTTATCGGCACAATTAATTTTTAATTTCCTTTTGTTTTGAAGGCATGAATTAAAATGTCCAAAGTTGTATAAATGATGAAAGCAACTTTTTTTAATTTTTTTTTTATTGTTTCTGGAAACCGTGGAATACCCTCTTTGGGGGTGGTGCTATTCTTTAATAGAAGTATTCAATAGTATTAAATTTGTGACAATTATTCTTGTACAATAAAACACCACTGCAACAGTCCTTGGTATGGCAAACATTCAGTTACAACCATTTAATTTGTTTCCCAATTTTGTTACATACAATTGACATTATACATGTACATGTAGTTCACAAAAGGCCCAGTACACTGAATTTTGTGGATGGATCCAATGAGATTTTTTATAGCTTGAGGGTATAGTTACAGTGGTGTCATATAAATACTGTTTGTATCCTATCAGTATACATGTGTGCTTTTACTAACAAAAAAGCATACATGTAATAATGTACTAGAAATCAACATGTGGACTTACATGTAGTTGGTTTAAAATGTAATAATTGATTTATTTTATTCAAAAGTTGACATAATGATGAAAGCTCTTTTTGTTTTTCATGTTTAACATACAAACACCATGCATCGATTAAAAAACAATAATTGGCCCAAAAGTTCAGTGTACATTTACTAAGGACTCTAACACTAAAATATAACACCATTGAGTTTTAAATAAATTAAATTGTATTGTTACCAGAAAATATGTCAGATAGAGTAAATTCTGAGAATGTTTTGTACCATTACCATCTTACAAGCAAGTATGCATTTAGATAATAATTCATTTAGTTCGTTTTGTTTTTGTTTATTACCAATCATCCCCCTTTTTTAACCCTAACCCCCAGGCCCTTTTAGGTAGGATGCATCCTCAATCACACAAAATGCTACAAAATGTCTTCATAAAATTTGGAAGGTTCCTGAATACTCCAAAATCACCCAATATATTGTGCTGTATTTCGTGTGCCTCAATCACACAAAATCACACATACATGTACCCTTTGCCTTTATCCCTTTATTATGAGCAAAATACATGTTTTTGTTTTTGTTTTTGTTGGCTCCAGTCAACTGATATTGACACAGGTGTTTTTGCAGTAAAAGTGTCATGTCATTTGTTGGTAAGTGTACCATACTGCATCACCCAAAAATAACACCAGAACATATATAGCATCCTTCCTACCCCTGGGTGGAGAGAAGCAATTATGGTAAGTGTCTTGCTCAAGCACACACAAGCACCACGTTCGCGGTTGGGATTCGAACCCACATTCTGGAACTCAGCCATCAGAACACAAATCCAATGCACTAAAAGTTATGTTAAGAGGGAGTTAGAATTGTTCTAAGCACTGCTTCCACTAAAATGTCATGTTTCGGGAGAAAAATGTTGGCCGATTCTTGCTGCCCATGCGTAATATTTACGCTATTTACGCATGCACTATATTGGAGTCCGGGCACTACTACTACTCGTACGCTGTTGGCTAAATTGACATTAGTTTTAATAGTCAAAAGTATCCAAAAGTACCCAGCAGGAGGGAATGCATCACCCAAACAATATTTATGTTACTTGGACAACGCCTTCGCTCTTTCTAACAACCTGGCCCCGCCTGTAAAATAGGCAACACATGCATTATATGGGTCTAGATCTGAAAATATTTCACCGTTCTGCTGTTTTGTTTATAAGACACAGAATGTTGAAAACAGATGTTTAGTTGGTCTTGTGACGCTTTCTTTGAATAAAAATTAATAAAATTAAAAGAATTGTAGATTTTGGTGTTCGTCCACCCACTTTTGTAACATTGTGGCCCCGCCCATGAAATAGGAGAATACAAGAAGGGTCTACATCTGAAAAATGTTTAATCTTTAAAACATAAAGATGAGTGCAAAATATGCCACCTGTTCACCGAACAAATGAAAGGTGGCAGGCCCCCTATGAGCCCAGATCCCAACAAAAAGATGTCCTCAAAAATCCTGAATAGACCCCTTGCTGCCCCCATAACACCGATATGGAGATGGTGGTTACCCATACACTAAAAATAAACTAAAACAGTTGGATAGGGTGTCACCTGCAAGACAGGTAGCAATTAGGTGCTATACAAAATTGTTATTTATTTAAAAAAAAAAAAAAATTACTATACTTTTCTTAAATTTAAGTGTTTTTGGCAGAATTAAAACAAAATTCAATGGGTCTTCTCCTGAAGACGATCAGGGCATACTGATCAAAAAGTCGAGTTGTAACCTCCAGTTCTTTTCAGAACTAATTACTACTCAATTTGAGAATTTCACATGGCGTCACCGTAAACAGTCTTTAATTAATAATTAAAATAGTTTATTCAAATAAATAGTTAAAATAGTTTATTGTAAGCCATTACAAAGTGCATCACAATGTATGGTGTAAATCAGTGACAAATCCACGAGGCTTCATCCCAACCACAAAAAATAATTACATATCCAACAACCAAATACATTTCCTTTTATTATTCTGTCGCAATCATAACATCATCAAAATTAATTAAGTATGTAAATTAAAATGTATGAAACTCTTGCACAAAAACAATTTAGAATAAGTCTTTGAGAAATAGACAGTTATATGATTATATGGACAAGGACTGTGCATCTTGTTATTTAAAAAAAGCAAATTTCGTCAAAACAAGACATTTATTCAATGGGTAAAATCGTTGAAAATACAACCTAATTTTTGTCATGTAGTTGATGTCAGCAATTACTTTTATTGTGATTATAAATCAATTTATATCAGAATTTCCAAATATGATTGAAAGAGTGTAAAATTAGCCATACATCAATCATTCAACATGGTCACAGAGCTAGACGTTATATTGGTGAGCGACCGATTTTTATTTTTTACACAGTTACCGTCTCTCGTGTCGAAAAATGCATCGCAGAAACGACCATGCGTCTGTGTAAGTTTTACATTTATTATTCGGTCTCTTTGTGTTCAGGAATGTTGTTACGCCTTTTATGGTGTAATCCTCTGACCTGTGCTGTTTTTGTGTAAGCCATGTATTAGTGTCAGAAGTTATGCTGGCGCTTACATTTCGTTAAAACGCCTTTGTATAGCTGTGTAAGTCTGTTGATGATTTGTGCTAACCTGGTTGGTACTGGATAATATTTTATTACGTGAATTCTCCATTAACTAACCCGATCCTTATACAGTAAACAAACTGCACCCAGGGCATCTCCTGTCAATTGTTTAATCTCCTATCGATAATAATAATTATAATGTTTCGTTCTGATATAGCACATTCAACATAGACGTATGTGCCAATGAGCTATAATATCATCACCTTGTCATTTGGGCAAATAACATTCATGTAATCTTTCGCAGCTCCCTGGGGAGTATAAAACCCATAATTATGCAACTTCTTTTGGTGCTGTAGGGCTATAAACCATCTTTACCCTCGTAGGTACGACTGGAGGAGGGGTGGGTGGCAAAGGATGATATTTCCCCCTCGTTTGGCGGTGCGCCCTCTTTACACACTTTTACACCCTGGATCCAACCCTGTAGGTAGTACAGTACCTTAGATTTCTCGACGAGATTGATATCATGATAGGCTTTACACTAACAGTATTTATTTTACTAAACCAGTATAAATTAAATTAAATTAAAACTTTATGTAAACATTCGACACTTTGGTTATTTATATCCATTCTATACCTTAATTAAAAACTGTTTGTGGTGAAACCATGTAGAAATTCTGTTTTGAGTAGTAAATAGTTCTGAAAAGAACCAGTTGGTTGCAACTCGACATTTCGATCAATATGCTCTGATCGTCTTAGGAGAATGCCTTCAAGTCTACACCTTAACTAAATAGCCTTACCATTTATTTGTAATTGTTTCAGCAATTCCTGCGCCATCACCAAGTTGATGCTTGTAACTTTTACCGGAGGCAAAATACAGTACTGACACCATTAAGCATGTAGTCCACAAATGAAAAATGTTAAATGATGATATTTCCTTGTACCGCCGATGGCGCTGTAAGTCCCGAATAATATGCGGGGGAACTCCCATTCGTAATGCCCAAACGGGGTCAAGTTTTGAAATATGTTTGAAAATAAATGGGTTTTTCCCAGTGCGGCCCACAATATAATATAAATAGTAAAGAGGTATCAGCTTAACCATTATACTGTTGGTAAAACGGGATAATTTCTCTTTAGTATTTTAAGACACAGAATTTATTAAATATTTGTGAAATTGTGATATAAAATATTGTTTAATATTAGAATCAGAAACAAATAGTTTCTATTGAAATGCTCTTACACAAAAACATAATAGTATAACCCAATTTGCCTGGTAAATCCCGAGCAACGAAATAATCAAGAAATTGGGTCTGGGTCGTCGTGAATCAGGGTTCGCAGACTATACAGCGCCCGCTAGCAGCATTGGAAGATAATACTTTCAGTACGGAAGTCCCCAGTGGTTGGGGCAGTATCCTGTAGTTAAACGTGACGTAATTCCAACATAAACCACGGCCACTTCGCTCGTGCTGGCTCCAACGATCATCAGCAGCCCATACAATTGGAAATACATTGGCCACCCTTTTCTTTAAATATTTACGAAAGAAATTATAAAGCTTGGGACTTGAATTTGTTGTGAAGACTCTTATTAACAAAATAAATTTCTGCCTCAAGAATCGCTTTTGAACGTTAACATCAAGGTGTTGAGGTTACATTACACACAACGGTATGCCATCTTTGGAACCGGAAGTAGCGAAAAAAATGCGTTCTACCAATTTTCGAGCGCATTACGTATCGGCTTACGAACAGGATAGGCCTTATGCAAACTGAAGGGAACTTCGTTCAGAGGCAAACGAAGGCCACTCATTGGTCCATGTATAAGGAGCTCCTCATAAGTGTGCCGCGCTTTTGAACCAATGAATGACCATATTTTGCCTCAGAACGAGGGCGCTCTTCAGTTCGTGAAATCAATGCATAAGGTATATTAATGAGGTGCAGAAAAACCAATATCGAAGATGTGCCTGCCTACAAACGCCAACAAAGTTATACATGGATGAGAAATTATTTATTCGTTTGTTGAGGTGGATTTATGTATGGCTCAGTGGTTAACATTGCCATCAAAACCTTGGAAGATGTTTGCCGGATACACTAACAATTTAGGTTGTCCTTGTTTAGCTGAAATTTATAACTGAGGACAGGGGGGGGGGGTATGTCTTGAGCATTCAGGAAATGTAAACATTTTTGAAATAGCCCACGAGGTTCTGAAGAAATAACAGTTCGAAGAAAAAAAATTAAGACAATTTGACCAATATGGAGACGATGGCACTAGGAACAAATTATAATCATAACATTTTTTCAATTATTTGGTTTATTTGATTAATAGTTTATTTCTTTTATATTTGGTACAATGATAATGCTGACATGCATGTTTCGATAGAAACAAAATAAGATGAATTGTTTTGCATAATAATTAATGAAATTGCCAACAAGTTGCAATCATTTGTGATTATCTATACTATTTATACTATATTTGTCAATACACCAGGAATATTTAAACACAAGATGGATTTCCTTACAAAATTAAATGAGATTTTGGCTCAATGATACATAAATCAAAAACGGATTTATAAAAATTATCAAAGCTGGGAAGAGTGGGAGTCCGTCAGCAGTAAATTCATTTTTTCGTCATCGAAAATACAGTATTAACCGATAATTCTGTCGATGACGTCACACGAAGAGTTCGTTTGTTTGAGGTTTTATTCTAGTTAATTTTCTAACCAGCTCCAGGTTCCTGACCCGTTCATTTGAAGGCATAATATGATTTAAATAAATGTAACACTGACAAGCTTACCCACTTTGTAAAGCTACGGATCTAGGAACTTTCCGTGATATTTTGGCTGTCCTTTTTAAGCAGCAATTTATAGCCGAAGTAGAGTGCATAACTTGGGCATTCGGGAAATGTAAACATTTTGAAATAGTCCACGGGTTCTACAGAAATAGCAGTTTGATTTTAAGAAAATTTTACAAATGGCATTTAATGTTATTTCTGTTTTTCTTTATAGAGACAACGGCACCAGCAAACCTCTCATAATCATACCATTGTTCATATTTCTGTAAGGCCAAAATGTCTCCGGTTTCTGGTTGTCACAACTAACCCGCGGTGACCTAGGAAGCAAAAACACGGACTGCAGAAGTAAATCAGCACAAAGAATTCCAGAAAATATATTTACATTAATTAAAAATTTATTTACAAATTAGTTCGTTATATTCTTTTACAATTCAGTTATTCCATTCAAATTATTCCATTAATTATCTAAATCATTATAGGCCTAATATAAACCCTTAACTCATGCAATGACTTTAATTTAAAAATCGTATTCTTGATCTTTATTGCTTGATCACGCGATTACTCAACTAACCACTGCATCACTATAATCCTTAACAATTTAGTTATTCCATTCCAATTACTCCATTAATTATACAAATCACTCATGAAATTGCTTCATACTTCAAACAACTTTAATCTTGATCTATTTATTCAATCCAATATAATCTAACTCCTGGAATCACCGAACAACTCTATACAGGGTGTCCCCATAAAAAGTATACTGAGATAAAAATTACTGTAATGGCAAAACTACTTTATATATGGGAAAGAGAAATATATCTCTAGAAAGGGCAGAATGTCCTCTTTGCAATGGTATACAGCTGGTGATGTTATTGACACAGATGAGTGAACAAACTAGACAGATGTTAAGGGTACTGAAAGCAGGACTGTGACAAGTTTGCATATTTGAATAACAAAGCTCAACCATGCAAGTGTGCAGAATACCAAATGCCTTTGCTTTTTCAACACATTCTTGAAAACAAGGAATGTACCTAAAACAATGTAATCTGCTTTGTTTTCGCTACTTACCTCAAAAGTTTAATGTGCTGTGCCCTCCACATGGCCACCATTCCTGTCAATGCACATCTGACATCTTCGTAACATGTCCCTTACTGCTCGTCTGATCATTCGCATGGTGTCAAATCCGGCGAACGTGGCGGCTATTCAACCTCATTGTAAACAGCAATTACTCTGTTCCCAAAAAGTTCTGCCAGACGTTGCCTCACAGCAACAAGTCTGTGAGGTGGGCGCCATCCTGAGCCCACCACACCCTCCTGAAAGCTCCACGTCGTTGTCTCGGGAAGATCTGTTCCATTGCTGGCACCACAGATTCATTAATCAGATTCAAATAGTCCTGTCCATTTAAATTTCCTTAGAAAAATGGTCCTAATAATGATCCATTACCACACATTCCAACCCATACATTTACCCTCTCCCTGCTCATGTTTCGCTCATAGGACGCAGCTGCAGGTGGATTACGACGTTCAGCATACACATGCTCGTTATGGAAGTTAACTGTTCCATTCATGCAAAAACCTGCCTCATCTCCAATGATAAAGAATTGAAGAAACTGTTCATCCCAGTTACATTTATCCAAAAACCACCGTGAAAATGTGACTCTTCTGTCATAATCTGCTTGCAGGAGTTGATGCTGAACATGGATGTGATAGGGATGAAGGTGTAAATCATTTCGTGTGATGTTGTTGAACGTTGAATGTGGTATACCAGTACCATTTCTCCTGCTGCTAATCCTTGGGTTTCTTTCAACTGCTTCTCTTACCAATTCGATGTTTTCCTGAGACCTTCCAGTTCGTGGACATCCAGATCGACCTGTGTTACGGTTTAAACTTGTGCCATGTTCGCCATACTTTTTAACATTTTTCCAGATAGTCCGTTTTGTTGGTGGTTCCCTGTCCGGGAAACGAATCCTGAAGGCATTTTGAGTTGCAACATAACTTTTTGTTTCATGGTACTTCTGGACAACAAATGCCCTCTGCTCAACTGTGAACTGGACCATGTTTGCTGATGAAGTGAAAGTTTCCTACAGCATGCAATGCTTTTGCTGCATCCAGTAAGCACATTACACAATGCAGGTAGGATGAACATTCATGTGTTGAAAAAGCAAAGGCATTTGGTATTCTGCACACTTGCATGGTTGAGCTTTGTTATTCAAATATGCAAACTTGTCACAGTCCTGCTTTCAGTACCCATTAACATCTGTCTAGTTTGTTCACTCATCTGTGTCAATAACATCACAAGCTGTATACCATTGCAAAGAGGACATTCTGCCCTTTCTAGAGATATATTTCTCTTTCCCATATATAAAGTAGTTTTGCCATTACAGTAATTTTTATCTCGGTATACTTTTTGGGGGACACCCTGTAGATTAATTAATTACTAAACAACCACCACCTCACATTCTAGCATAAGGGGTTGCATACCTGAAGCTGCCGTTGTAAAAGTACACCTCCGTCGTTATAAAAATACACCGCTGGGTTATAGACATAAGTACTACGTTGAGCCTGTTGCTTCAAAATGGGATTAGTGATATGCTTTTTTATTTATGTATTTATTTATATTTGGGGGGGGGGGGGGTATTTTAAAATGTTTTTATTTTTTATTTTTTTTGCCAATCAGTGAAATACGTGATACATGTATACGTGGGGACCAAATTACCCATATACAAATTATGGTGGCTGAGAAAGGCCTTACAAATTGGAGAAAAAAAACAAAAAACAAAAAACAAAAAAACAAAGCGCGGCAGAATTCCAATCTATCCAACAATTTTGGCAGTAAATTGGACATTGTTTTATAGCAAAAAATAAATAAAGAAATAACAACAGCAACAGCAACGGCAACGGCAACGGCAACGGCAACGGCAACGGCAGCGGCAGCGGCAGCGGCAGCGGCAGCGGCAGCGGCAGCGGCAGCGGCAGCGGCAGCGGCAGCGGCAGCGGCAGCGGCAGCGGCAGCGGCAGCGGCAGCGGCAGCGGCAGCGGCAGCAGCAGCAGCAGCAGCAGCAGCAGCAGCAGCAACAGCAACAATAATAAATGCCACGGGTCTGAGGCGACGCGCGCGGAAACCAGAAACCGCAGACTTTTTGGCCTAATGTTTGATTTGATTTCTTCCATATTTGGCACATTCGTAATGTAGACATGTATGCTTTGATAAAAACATAATTGGCAAAATTAATTAGTAAAATTTTCAACCAATTGCTTTTGTTTAATTTATATAAGAGCATTGTTGGTTAACTGTATGTTGTATTTGTCAATACAACAGGAATACCGTATGTAACCATATGATGGATTTCCTTACAAAATTAATATGAGATTTTGCTCGTGAATTTTGCATAATTCATTAATTAAATGCGTAATTTGTGAACTGAAGGCATGACTTTTAATTTTATGAGACTGTATTTTTGTGAAACGGATAGGTCTTTAAACTGCATATTCTACATGTATCACACATTTAATGTGAATATAGAGTTTTCTTTAATTAAATATCAATTAAACTAGTTGAAAATAAATTGTATAAGAATATTGCAATACATTATTTCAAATATATCAACAAATACGCATTTACCGCTACTACAACTGTTTCTATGAGAATCTATCCTTTGTCAAGTTACTGTTCAATTCAATTCAATGTCACGTTTATTTCCATACTCACATGAGAAAAAAATGTTTACACAAAAGGTGGTATACAAACTTAGTGCAAAGAAAGATAGTAATTGGACAACTGGATATATGAAAGGAGACAATATCAATCTATGTACACGTCATACATGAAAACACAGAGTATGGAGGCGGTTCATGTAGGCCAAGGCTTGTGGGGAACAACCTTAGACGAAGGACATACATCTGGGGACGGACAAGACCAGACAGAACAGAATTACAGAAGACAGGGTCCTTTAACTATACAATAATTAATTCACATGGTAAAATAATGAAGAAAAAAAGTATATAAGGTAGAAGCTGATAATAAGAAAAGTTGAGCTGTCAGTGACGAGTCACATGTATTGGGAAGAGAAAGCTAGTTTACATACTGGGAAAGAAGTACCGTACACTGTATTGGTACTATTTGCTTTACGAGAGAAGTTATGGCAAGTAGCATAATTTACATGATAATGAGTGATTAATGATTTTCCTGATATTAACCAGTAACATAATTATATATAATTATTCACAAAATAGAGTCAAAAGGATGAATGTTTTTTTGTATCGGACATTTTCATAAGCCCAATTGAAGTTCTTGCAATTATTAATAATAATCTGTTCACTACATAGGCCTATATACAAGTTTGTTTTTACAAAATATCTCTCAATTCCAATTAGTTATAAAAAAATTATATATATTTGAAAATAGTGTACATATTATTGAGGTATACATGTATATCAAGGGTGGCATATCGAAGTCCCATGGGAACCTGTCCAACCAAGACCAACGCTGCTATTTTTTGTTCTTTGCGGGGTTTTTTTGGTCGGAAAATACGCCCCAAATTGTAGCGGATCCCACTGGAATGAAAATCTTGACTATTTCGCTGCTGTCCTTTCTTGTTAACGCTATCAGGCCTGGGGGACAATGTGCCCCATGACTTTTTTATAACAGTATCTCCAGAACGCTCTGTCCGATCACGCTGAAAATTTCTGACTTTTCCGAACTATTATTTCCTCTCACGCAAAGATCAACCATAATGGGTGTTCATGGTTACCATGGAAACCGTTCATTTTGTACAGATCCAATTGAATTTCCATATTTTTGTTAAAAATACTAGTTTTTATACTGTAAGGCATTTAATATGTGTTTTGGCGTTTGATGTCAACTTTCAAACTCTGAACTGGACAATATTGAGTCATGTGACCACTTCCAATGCATTCTGGGATTTTAAAAGGTTTTTAAAGATTTTGTATATGTCATCAAAAGTACCATGGATGATATTATATCTGTCTTTATTGTACTTTTGGTAAAAATCCACATTTGTTGCTTGTACTAAAGACAACATTTGCACTAAACAGATAAACATTAAGGAAGTTATGGGGAAAAAACTATTTTGACCAAAGAAATATGAGGAAATATTACCAAAATAGTGGAATAGCGCCCCTATATTATTTTTTAGCCCTGTGAATAGCCTCATTCGATAGATCGTATCAAACCGAACATGCCTACGAAATTTCATGAAATTCGGCTGAAGAATACAGAAAATACGGGGAGGGGGGGCACAGTGATCCCCCACACCAGGTCTGAGAACGAAAAAAATCCCAGGCTTGATAGGGTTAATGCATGGAGATGATGAGCATCTACGTTGATAACATTGGTGACATATTATATTACTGACAAATATTATCCATTGCTATATTTTACTTTTTACACTGTTGCTACGCATCTGTCACCAATTTAGACAAATCATGTGAACTATTAAAATGATGGCTGATGAGACTTTTAACATTACGTTATACAATAGGCCCTCAAAACATTTGAACAAAAGCAGTTTTATTAAGCCAATCCTGTATTGTTTTAATTCTCAGACCGGGGGAATCATTGTGCCCCCTCCAGATTTTGTACATTCTTCAGGCGATTTTCAATGTCATAGGTATATTCAGTTTGACAAGATCTATTTGGCACAACTTGCTGTATCGGGTGCTTGTATTACTGGAAGGCACGGCACTGTAGTATCTACGTGGTGCGGTCTTCATTTCTTTCAAGAGTTGTACACAACATTGTTGATGTACGTGGTATAATGGAAGCATACTCGCTATCCTCTTGTTCTTGTTCTTGTTTGTCGTCTTTGCCAGACTTGTGTGACCATCTTCTCTGCATCTGACCATAGATTGCCTGCATCTCCGCGCCAAACTTGTCTGTGCTGGAATTACAGCTGTCGTTTGATTGCAAAGAATTGTTTAAGGACGTTGGATCTTCTTCAACATGATTGTAGTCATCAAAACTAAAGTTCTCGCCGCCACGATTCTGGTAGTCCGAGACACCTTGCTCCGGTTCTGGGGACAGATGTAATTGTGCGACCGACTCGGGAGATTCATGTATTTTGGGTGCCACTGGCTGCCAGGTCGTGTTGTAGTACAGATCATTGTCCCGTTGTCTATCAATAGTCTTCGAAGTTCTCCTTCTCGGAGGGACAGCAGGAGAATTTGAAGTATCTTGTTCCCGAGGAGTATCCATGTAACAGGGATCGTCATTCCATTCCTGGTAGATATCTGGATATCCTGGAAGCTCGTATCCACAATTCGATGAATCATGTTGCCGCCTCTCATAAGGACCCGCGGGAGAAGGCTTTTGTTTCTTCACCAAATGCTTTATACGTTGGAACAGTCCTTTTTTGGTGGGGTCATTAATCTTGACCTTAATTGTACAGTTACCCGTCGGGTCTTTATACTTCATGGTGCCTTTCACTGGTTCAAAACCTGCTGAATAAACAAGAAGTTATTAGAGGACGTGGTGTGAGTCATTTCTGGTTTGACAAGTTTTGATTGAAGGAGAAACGTAAATGAATGCATTTAAATTAAGCATATTGAAGCCCCTGATGGTTATTATGTTGTTATATTAAATGCTCTCAGTTTTACCTACACACAGAGAAAAAATACAGGTTGTGTAAAATCTTACCCTCTTTTAGATGTTCCTGGTGAACCTCCTAATAATTAAGTAAAACTTTACCAAACAGATGTTGGGTAAAATGTATTACTGTGATATTTGGGTACGTCTAATTTTATTTACCTGACTTGTAGGTAAATGCCAGTTAGGTAAAATGTTACATAATTGTGAGGTATATTATTAAATTGTTTACTTCTATTGTAGGTAAATTGTATACAATATTACTTTTTAATGGGTATTTTGTCTTTCCATTATTGTTTGGTAATGGGCCTATGGGAGTTTGGTTTTTTACCTGGCCCAGTTACAGCTGTAAGGATTTCCTGAACTGGTTGAGGTATTTGAAGGATAAACAAATGTTGAGTTTTTAAAATAATGTTATTGTTCTTCTCTTTAGTTCAGGTTAAGCCTTAATTGTTCCGCGAGAAGGGCGAAACTTACTTAACTAACAAGAAGAACAATTTAGATTAAATACTCAACAATTGTTTACCTTCAACTGCCTCAATCAATTGATGAAACTCCTACTGCTGTGACATTATTCATCTTCGTGTTCTCCGTCTTGAATTTGACGTCAAAGCGCCTCGTGGTGGACTTTACATAGTAGAATACTACTAAACAACTGTAAAACTTCTTTATAACACAAGTAAAACTTACATAACTCGGGTAAAGTTTAGTTTTTACTCTCGAGTTATGTATTTTTACATTTACAAAATAGATTTGTATTATTCTTCACTGTTTTTTTTTTTTTTTTTTTTTTTTAAACTTAAATTAAGTTTTTGTTTACATAACTTGTTCTACTTAACTTTTGTTTACTATCTGTTCTCTGCGTGTGAAAAAATCGTACTATAGGTGTTAAGTGAATGATGACATCAAACATCCTGGGACATCATTCTGCCTATGGTGTTTTAATTTACGAGAAATAAAATAACGAATAAATTTCGATCTTAAACACTTGTGAAGATCAACACAAAAACATGTCTGGTTAAAAGACATAATTATAAAAGTATTTGTCCGCATATGGGAAACACTACCCTTTATTGTGAACAAATTTAATGTTGAAAATACAGTACTTAAATGGTTTCCCGTGCTGAACCTTTCAATGATTATTATGTTGTATTTCCTCGATGTATGAATGCATACAATGACCTTTGATCTCTACCCTGCAACAAATGGGTGTTAAAATAACACAGGTGTTGTGAAGTATACCGTATTCTTTCATGGTGTTTCATATTGGTTGATTCTCTCTTGATTCTTAGTCAGCCTAAGTATTAATGCATTTACCAACATTTCTATTTCAGCGCCATATCACGTGATGACCTGGTAACCACGTGATGACATGGTAATCACGTGATGAATAAGAAAATCTGGTGTGTGAAGGTGTAGACGTTAAAGCATTCCCCCTTTATGTATAAGCACGTCCAAAGAACAAGCTATCATTGTATGTAAAAGGCAGGAATTAAATTGATGGCACGCAACGTTCAATAAATACAATTGTATTGTAGTACATTCAAAGATTTTCTGTTAAACGATTTTTTGGTCAAATATGTTTTACACTGGAGTTATATCCAGTGAATTCCGTCGTTTTTTGCTTTCTTTTTAAATGTACATAATTTACGGGGAATGCTGGGGAAAGTCCCTCAAGCATTTTCCTTACAATTGTCATTCCTTTGAAATGGTACAACTTGTGGGTACATGTAGTTCTTTTGTCAGGGAAATTATACACAATTCACCGAGAGGTACGTGCGAACCCTGAACCCTGTACCCTATAGTTAAAAATGCTTACAGTCCGCTTAAGGTAACATTGGTAATGTTGGAAACAACTGCTCCTACGATCGGCGACTATCCTTTATTAATTCCATACACTAAATAATTATGAACATCTATTCAGAGTGTGTGAGTGTGTGTATTAATTCTCATGTTGTGGAATAAACTTACTATACGTTTAATGACATTAACATTCAACATTTTATTTTGTTAAATAACTCATAATATACATTATTATTAAAATTACAACACTGGCAATTACCAGATTAACAAATTATTGTCAAAAAAGTACTTGGGGTGTCGTGGCCGAGCGGTCTAGCTTACCGGATTCAAGTTCTGGTGTTAGCAACAGAATGTGGGTTCGAATCACGGCCGTGACACTTGTGTCCTTGAGCAAGACACTTAATCATAATTGCTTCTCTCCACCCAGGGGTTAAATGAGTACCTGTGAAGGCAGAGTTGGTTTGCTCTATATGCGCTAGAAATGGCAGCAATTGAGCTGAATACTCCCCAGGGAGCTGAGATGGTTTCAGGAATGATTTATGAGCCTTATGAGCCTTATGAGCAGGGATAATAATATAATGCGCCTTAAGCACCACTTAGTTGGTGGATACGTGCGCTATATAAATCCACACATTATTATTATTATTATTATTGGTGTAAAGTCGGTACATGTAATCAAACGATAAATGAATGCGTGCCAAGTGATTTCATCTCGGAGAAAAAAGGAAAAAATTGTTTTGTCGAATTTCCAAAATGTTGCCGGACGGCAGCAGTTAAAAAGGGTTTTTCGTTGTTTTCTCAAACACACAATAACCTATTGGGATTTAAACTAAATGGATGACATGAGTCGAGCGGTTTAGTGCATCGGATTTGTGTTCTAATGGCTGAGTCGTCAGAATGTGGGTTCGAATCCCGACCGCAAACGGTGCTTGTGTCCTTGAGCAAGACACTTTACCATAGATGCTTCTCTCCACCCAGGAGTAAATGGGAACCTGTGAGGGCAGAGTTGGTTGTTGTGTTTGATTAGCCCATATGCGCCGAAATGGCAGCAATTGAGCTGTATACTCCCCAGGGAGCTGAGATGGTTTCAGGAATGATTTATGCGCCTGATGAGCAGGGGTAAAAATGTACAGCGCTGTGATACCTTGTGTAAGAGCGCTTTAAAATGCCGCCATTATTATTCTTATTATTATCAGTGTACGTTACCAAATAGCAATGTTATGCATTCCCTTCAAATTGCACAATTAGTAGCCGTTGGATTGCCACACACAGAATTGAGCTCATACTCGGGATCTACTGCCCGAGACTGAGAATGGAATCGATTCACTGAATACAAGTCACTTGTATGTACAATTTTTGTTTCTCCGTGCATGTAAGTATACAATACTTTTTGTTGTGTGCCCCACGTGCTCTCTTGCTTTGTGCCCCCCTTTTTCAGACAATGGGTCCGCCTCTGATAGAGGGTCTTACTATAACATGAAATGACATGCAATTCAATCAGAATAGGCAAAATAGAGATTACTGACTGCATTCTTTAGGTACGGCCAACAAAACAAAACAAAATACAAAAAATAAATACAAAATATTAGGATTAGGATTGATAATTCAAAACTAAAATCCAGTGGTGTAAAGGTTTTGATGGCATCATTCTCCCCAAGAAACTATGTTGTCAGAAGTGCTATCATTCTTCAGAAGAAAAACAAATTCCACTGTTTTCTCGTTAATGACACACCCTATAAACTAGCAGCTGTCAGGTTAGTTGTGTAATGCGTATTTTTGTTCAAACAAAGTAAGCATAGGCCTACTCCTAGAAGTAGTTTCGCCAATAATGATGCATATACCTTCCAATAAGTACTACTGAGTTGGAGGATCTACAAAGCCTTTGTAATCCCACACAATATTCTGTCTAACTGCTTACATAAATTCGCTTCCTTGAAGTAAACTTAATCGCTCACCTGGTTCTATTTGCTTCAGTAATTGCCTGGCCATGTTCGTTCTGTTGTGTGTAGTATACCAAACGACACATGCAGGTTTGTATTCCTTATTTATTCCACGTTAAAATAACACACTTTCTTCGCGTTGTCGAATTGCAAAATGTTGTGAAAGAACTTGCTGTAGGTCTCCTAACCATCAAAGCTACATCAACAGAATGGATTACGTCATTCCTTACACGGATTATAAACGTAAAGCTTTGGCTACCAGCGAAACAGCGCTTGTAGTTACCTGTGCCATATCATGTGGCAGTAAGTATCCGGTATTTCCTGGTGATACAGTGGTTCTGTGACAGAGGGGACATGTAACGTCACACTTCAATAGTTTTTCTCAATTCCCAAAAAATGGAATATGACGGGAAATTCCAGAAGTCATTGCGACACAATATAGATCGAGTGTGTTGTAATAAATATCCTTCTCTTTTGTTATGGTCAAATTGTCATGTAAATGTTGTCCTAGCGCTTTACTACACTGTCAGTATGTTGTTGTATATCATGTTTCGATCATATTTACAGGGACACTTTTGCTCGCGCTCAAATATTAGCCAGTGATTACGTACAATTTACGGCTCCTGACTGCACCAATGGCAAACCAATCTTTATTCGGAATAACACGGGAAGTGTTGATGGACGTGATCACATGTCCAATATGCAACGAAACGTACGATGTCTGTACCCGGCCAGCTAAATTCCTTCCATGCCTCCACAGTTTCTGCGAGGTTTGCCTGGGCAAGCTCGGTCAGGTCTTCTCGTGCCCATTATGTCGACGTTCGACTAACGTTCCGGAAAGCGGCGTTCAGGGCTTTCCAAACAACTTCATTGCAGAGAAATTAAAGGATTTACAACCCGTGGTTAATGTTGATCCGGTGACACACTGTTTCAAGTGTGGCTCCTGCACAGAAGCTGGGACTGCTGTGGGGTTTTGCATGGATTGCATGGTATTTCTCTGTGAAAGGTGTAAGCAAGCTCATCGCACAATGAAGATTTTCGATGGTCATGTCGTGAACTCGATGAAACAGATGCAGAATTGTACTCATCTGCCACATCACACACAGCATTGTAATCAGCACATACGGGAACGCCTGACCCTATTCTGCACTAGAGACGGGTGTCAACAAGCAGTTTGCACTGTATGTGCTCATACGCGCCACAGCGGTCACTCTCATATTGACCTTGTCCAAAAGTCTAAAGAGGTTCAGGAGGAGTTACAAAGCCTTGCAGAGCAGGCCCAGAAGAAGACACCCCTTGTGCGGGAAATCTCCGGCCAGATCAGCACCGAAATTAATCGAACAAGTGAACTGTTTGAAAGGAGTTCAACTGCGGTTTTGGACTTCTTCGAATCTTTGCAAAAGATGCTAGAAGAAAGACGCGATGCAGCCATTGACGATCTCAAGCAGAAAAGTGTCAACCACAAGGAAATTCTTACACGTCAGACTGATCGCGCAGAGTCATTAGTCTCACAGCTTGAGTCAGCATGTCAATTCGTTGAGAGGGCGTGCGATATAGGGAATCCGGTTGACCTCCTCAAAACAAGGGACCAGGTCTTTGCAAGACTTCAAGAGCTGATTGCTTTAGAACTAAGTGAATACCTTCCATTACAACCAACCGACCAGGTTTTCCTCTCGTTCCCTGCAGGCCAAGAACAGGCACTGTTAGAGTTCGAGAAACTCTTCCAACGATTCGGGCAGCACCTAGCTAACAGTAACACTGATTTCAATCAGATGTTCCAGGTAGATTTTCCTGGAGGAATTCAATCCCCGTTGACTGCCAAAGTTGTGAACGTGGTTCGTATCCATGTATCTAATCCAACAGGTGAACGTCTCAGCGTTCATCTGGATGCTTTCTTACAATCTCCAGACGGTAGCAGCATGGACTGCAGCGTGGCTAAGCTGCATGACGACAAGTATGACCTCGAGTGTCAACCACTGGTTTCGGGGTTGCATAAATTAAACATCAGTGCGTCTGGAGTACCGCTCAAAGGTAGCCCCTTTCCACTTCACGTTATCGATAGCTCATCATCAAGTGCCGACGCTGACGAGATTCCATGTGACGTGACTTGGACGGACGCATTTGCAAAATGCCAGCACACAATCGTCGTCAAACTGGGTGGTCAAGCCCAGTCTCAGACCAAGCTGAGCGCACGGTATTTCATGTATGATGGTACGGTTAGCATTAACAACGGTGGTAACATTAGGGAAGACGTACCCCTGACTGATGAAACCGAAGCACAGATAAGAGAAACCGAAGACAAAGGAACGTCCTTTGTAGTGTACACTCCTCCCCAAGATGGTAGGGTGATCATGACGATCTTAGTTAACGGCAAGCCAATACGAAACCGCCCATTCACCGTCTGTGTCAATTCTCTCCATCCGGACTCGACCAGGATCACTTCAGCACTGATGGGGAAGAACCCAAGACTCTCCGCTGTACTCAACATGCCATTTTCAATGATCATCTGGACGCACGACTACAAGGGAAAAAGACTCACGCGTGGAGGTTACAAGGTCACGGCTTCTATCACCACATCAAGATCTCGCCAAGCGAGGCAACCTTATCGAGTCAATGATAATCAAAATGGAAGGTGAGAAAATATAATTATTTAAAAACACTTTCAGTGTTTTTTCTCAGTTCTGACTGAAAAATGTTACATGTTCCAGTGTTATATAAAGCCACAAATCTTAAGGCTATATATAATACATTTGTGAATATCTAAGTACAACTCGTCCTGTGAAACAACAGGCGTCTTATATACAGTAGTTCGACAATGGATGTGTTTATCGCACATTGAACACCAAATCAATCGCCATTTTGATTCAAACTTTATTTCTGTATCACAACTCTCTCTGTATTCACCATATTATTTTACATATCCAGCTACAACCTCGAGTTCACACCATACTCACTGGAACCGCACATTATCGCCATTCAGATATGTGGCCAGCCGGTGAAGTTTGGAATGGAACTGGTTGTGCCCATAAATGACCACTTACCGCTTCAAGACCCTCCCAAGGGCTACAAGAGACCAACCGGGATCGCTGTCGATAAGAATAGGTAAACATTTTATTATTTATAATTTTTTTTTTAGATATTGGTTAACGGGCAATATTACTTGCAACATCATTTACGTGGAATAAAAACAGAGATCCAGTTCATCAGTACATATCGCTCTCCGTTTACTTGTTCATTACACCCCTTTTTATGAAAATACTACATTCCTATTTGTCAATATCTTTTTTCAATATCTGTTTAAAAGGTCTAAGCATGTAAAAGTATCACCACATTTCGATGTTAAATCATGAAAGCTGTCAAATCTAGGTGGTTTCCCCAAGATGGTTTGGGTGGGAATGCCACTGTTCAAATCAACTATGACATTAATTTATGTACCTTTGAAAGTATTTGGGGACGAGGGTGGCTCTAAAAGGCCCATGGCATGGTCTATCGTTCACAAAGTTGGAATCGGTCAAGTTCATTTTCACGTTACATAAGTTATATAAACGCTTGAATTTTACTCCGACCTAAACAGAAATATCATCTACGTCGCAGACGCCCGGCATAACTGTATCCATAGGCTGAGAGCCGATGGCTTTTCTACATCTCTTGATGACTCTTCCAGCATGGACTTCGACCCGATTAATATCTCCCTGCGAAAGTCCGTGCAGATCGCCGTGAGCCCAGTCGGTGAACTAGTGCTGCTGGTCCCTGAGAAGAAAGTCGTGATAATCTGCGGATCAACGGGGCAGGAAGAGAAAAGGTAAAGGAGACAAGATGATATAATCAATCAATAATTTACATTTATATCGTATTCAACCCTTCATGGACTTGTGTGGTTGACAGATTTGTCCATTTTTCACGTAATTCTGAGCATACACACAACGGAGAACATAATTTATTTCTCAGACCGTGGGGGGGGGGGGGTGGGGGGGGTGGGGGGGGGAGGCAAAGCGTTCTGGAGATATTATTAAAAAAATGATGGGGTACATTCTTCCCCCACGACATGGTAGGGTTAAAGTTTGGTGCCACCAAGCTTCTCAAAGAAGCCTTCCATGGAAATGCAAAAACTGAGTTGTTTAAAATAAAATAAAATAACAACAGTGGTGTCAACTTTATTCGTCCATATTTTTCATATTGGGCGAGTTGCACAAAATGAACACATAATTATTGGTGAAGTTTTTAACAACCCAATTTTGGCAGTGAAATAAGGTATTTTAATACTCATACATTTACGTATCAATTTAATAACCAATTAATTATTTTCATTACAGGTGGTCCTGTGAAGGTAATATTGGAAAACCGGCCAATATATTCGTCTCCAAAGAAGGTCTTGTGATTGTTGGCGACAGCGCTTCGCACACGTTGTTTGTTTACCAGCCGAATGGTGATACCGTCGGCCGTATTAAACTCCGTCAAGACTCCCTTGGTGGAGGGGGCCTGAACAACGCGTGCTGCGACCACAACGACGATATCATCGTCGCAACCCACTCTCCGCCGTACCGCATCATACGGTTTGGCATGGGCGGGACCCTTAAGTCCGATTCAAGCTCACCTGCCGAGGAAAATCAACTGGCGGTTGTTTCAACAACTGAGGGCGTCCTCATTGTTTCTGTTCTGGGGAAGGTAATGATTTTGGCAGTGGAAGACCGTGGGTTTTCAATAATTCGTAATATTGAAACAGATCGTTTATACACGAGCCTAGGAGTAACCGGCGATGGGTGCTTTGTGGCGTTTGACCCAGGGGACGAGTTTCACTTAGACAAATACAGTTACATATCGAATCGAAGCCCATTAATACAGAGGAAATAATGCGAGGACATGTACGAGGACATATAAGGGTTGGTCCAGTGGAAGGGATATGAAAAAAATCCCACCCACCAGGACGCATAGGCATTTTCCCCAGCTTTATCGTCTGTAACACTGTCTTCCTACAAGATAAATGCATAAGTCTTCGTTACCTTAACTGATAGTTCACATGTTTTAAACCAATTATTAATCGGCAAAACTTCAAAAATTAAGAACTTCCTCAAATTGTTCAAATTTTATGAGAGAAAACAAGATTGGTGTCATCTGCAAATAGTACAAGGGATTTAGCCACAATGCAAATATCATTTACATAATGTGTAAAATAACAATGTTCAATGACAGATCACAAGGCACTAAGTGATCTGCCTGTTATTTGACAACTCAACATATAAGTAACAAACTGTTTTGTTATATTATTCAAATAATCTCAAAGAATTTAAATTTATTATTACATATTTTTGGGGACAACATCGTTAAGATCAGAGCGGACTTTCAACAGGGCATGGAATCTGTGTCACTGGCTCATTTATGCAGCAGCAACGGTATTATACCTTATCATGTGGGCTACTATTTTCAGTCGCCGAGTTAATTTAAAACTAGCAATCCGATTCCATTCCCTGTTGATCATAACGATATTGTCCCTTTAATATATAAATTAATCAAATCTAAAATATTGGTCCAACAGCGACATATCTGATTGTCACTGCCCCTACCACCTATTCCATAGAGCAATTGACAAGTGGACCGCCCACCAACATAGGGCTGATTAGCTCAGTTGGTAGAGAAGTCGCGGGTTCGAGTCCGGCATCCGTCAGTTTTTCTGTGCTCGCTAAGAATATACATATACATATACATATACATGTATATACAAATATACACAAATGATGCCGGACTCGATCCCGCTACCTCTCGAATACCGTACGAGTGCTCTAGCCTCTACCAACTGAGCTAACCAACCCCTACTTATGCCAATTATCTGTTGCTCTATGGGGCCAGGTCAGAGGCCAAAACCATATCTGCCGAGTAGCCAGTGACCAAGCCCCGGTCAGATTCAAACAACCTGGGTAACGGCAGCAGTGAGGATCATACAACGGGACACAAGCCTTTTACGTGGTTGTACACAGAATACATATATATAGGAAGAAACTGACCTGAAATATTATATAAACGTCCTGCGAGCAAAGAAAAACTTAACATATTCATCAACTCTGCCATTATTTTATGTTCAGTAATGTTGAAAAAAGACGGGCCCTTGCCAACATGCTTTTGTTAGAGACTAACCTGTTATTTAACCTATTAGTTGATGTTGGTATGCTTTGTATTATGTAACAGCTTATGATAGTAATCTTAAGCAATTTTACGTAAATTTTATTTTTAATTTTATACCCAAGTGTTAACAATGTTTTAGATGTAGTTGAATATTAAAGAAAAGCTTTGCCATCGGTGTGTAACCAAAGCATGCAATAAAGTTAAAATATATTCTGAAAATAAATGTCGTCGTTATAATTTGGTTGAAATCCAAAGGAATCAGGCGAGAGCGCAGTATAAAGACATGACATTCATGGATAATTGTGTTTGGTTTGTTTTGAGGGATCGATCCTTGTTGTTAAGCTCGTTTGAAAATTTATGCAAATATATGGCATCATTTTATATAACAATCCTGGCTTGGTTGGATTGCATCGGTCATCCTCCTCTAAAAAGCGGGGAAAATATTCCCCCTGCCCATACAAAAATGTTCTTTAGAATTCTATAGAGCGTTTTTATAGAGCTTTATAGAGTTCTATAGAAACAAAATAATTCTATAGAATGTTTAGAATGTTTTAATAATTCTATAGAATGTTTATATATGAACGTTTTCGTAAAATGAATTTTTCTAGTTTTCTACTTTTCTGGTAGCAGAAAATGAGATTTAACGTTTTGGTAAAACCCATTTTTCCAAATTCCCATTTTTCAGCTATCCAAAAGTTTGATTTTACATGTTCTCTTACATTCTGATTTTTTTTTACTAGCCGAAAATCACATTGACAAAACCCATTTTCTCATTTTCTACTAGCAGAAAAGCAGATTGAACGGTTTGATGAAATTTTCCACCCCCATTGCATGCACTTGCCATAAATGGACGCTTCTAGGATCCATGGTTCTTCAAAACAAAACCTCACTGAGTAATGCCGCCCTCGGAAACCAGAATTGAAAAGTCGATTCAAAAAAACATACATGAATCGGAATTTAAAATGTCGGCTTAAGGACCCTCGACAATCTCGTCTGCAAAAAATACAGGGCCATTCTCCCAGTATTATGGTGAGACTTTCCCGGAAGGTGCAGTCCTCAAAAACTTCCATTGTTAACACCCTAATCCATTGATTAGAGTGTTCCTGCGGTTATGACGGCTGTCTGGCTGTGTGAGCTAGTCTTTTGTTAACAAAGTTAACCCCTTAAAGATGGACTACAACGAGAACTCTCACATTAAATTGACTATCGAACCTTGTTTATGTTGTGTTCAGGTAACAATTTATTGTTGTGGTCATGTTTTTCTCTTTATAATTTTGTTGCAATTTGACCGAAAAAATTAGACCCCGCTTCTTCGATTTTTGAAATTTCCCGCCCTGCACTGGTTCCCGACAAAGACCCATTGAAAATCCACTATGAAATCCACGGTATAGTACCAGCGGACTTGTAAACCAGCGAAAAGGGATGACGTATAACCCATGAGCACCCGAGAGTAAACAGAAGACGCCATGTTACTTCCGTGTATATTATACATGCGTTTTTATGCGTCAGCAGAGGCATGAAGTTTTTATGAAGCTTTTTTTCGACGTTGTTGTGTAACAGTTATATAATGCCGACTTCATTGTTGTTGGAGACTCATTTTTTTCAATTTCCGCTTGATCCTGCGATATCAAAGGAATGGGTGAAGTTCGTGAATAATACACGAAAGGATTTCACCTTCATGCCAAAATTCCTGGATCCGCCCCTGCTGATATTTGCCTGTTTTTATCACTTTATCTGGCTCCTATGTATTTAATCTTTTATAATCTTTGCTATTGTTACTTTAGGTTATTTTACTATTTAAAGGGCCTGGGAGCATTTTATTCAAATGGATTTGGTGCTATATACATGTCTTTTATATTTTTTTAAAATTAATATTTGATTGAAGACAGAATGACATGGCCTGTACACATTTATTGTTATTCTATTCTTGTATTTTACAATTTATTGCCACTGTACACTCAGAACAAGTTTTATAGTTTTATAGGCAGAAGTACATGAGATTTACCAACATGAGATTTACAATATTAGTCTTTGTCACACTTCTCCCTTTTGTGATGCAAAGCCAAAAACCTAATTGAATTAGCTTTAATCCAAGAAAATCTGAACCTGCTCAGCAGTAGAGTTATGCTGATTGTAAGTTTTTTTCCTGGGAAAAGAGCAGCAAGCGTGAAACGAATTTCAAAGGATTTCCAGTTCGGTTTAACAGAACAATGGCCAAGTTCCAAACAAGTATGTACAGGATTTTGATTAAGTTGTTTTCGTCATCAAGAGGCAACTTTTTTAATTTTGATATTTTAACCTCAAAAATAAACTCAATTGTTGGTTGCAAATACATACATATTTTGTCTTGTCATTTATTCGAAAGTACTAAGGTCTTGTAAAATTTTCAGTTCTTGGCATCTTTCTGCCATACCGAATTTGTAATGTTTTTACCATAGTGTATTGTTGGCAACATAAAACAAGTTTATTTCACATTAGTGCTAAATTAATCAACTTCTCCCGAAAAGACACAAAATTAAATACACACGTAATTGATTCTGCCATTGATCATGGTTTATGAACGCACAAAATAATTTGTAACTCCCTCCAGATCATTATAACTAGGGAAGAATGTTACCAATTTAAAAAATAAAACAAAGCAAATCGGCCTAATCCAGTGGTGGATACGAAAATCCTTTGTACTGTCCATCAGGGTTTGGGAACGTCCTGCGGATTGCGTCCATTACACATGATGGCAGTGGCACCCGGTTGAAACGGCCAAGATAACCCCAACACCACCTCACCACTTGCCGATATGCAACATGGCGATATTTTCTGTAAAACAAAACAAAAAATCAGACAAAATTATAAACATAAGATTTGTGATTTGCATGGTGGAGTATCGATATTGTTTACGTTAACACCATGTGAAACTGAAATGCTATAAAACTATAACCATACCAAAAGGCAATCATGATCAAAAGTAAACAATTACATACATGTAATGCATGTACAATAAGATATAGATGCACGTGGGTCAACCAAGGTCATATTCAGTTGTGTGCGGTTACTCTGAAGTAAACACCGGTGCTCATTCTGGTCAATCAAAATTAATCTGCTTGATATGCAGATCATTCAAAACTGACATTGCTCTAAAATATTAATTGAAATTGATGGTACATTGGCTTTGTACATTCAGTCAACACTCAAATCACTTACTGGTCAAGCGTTCCTTCAACTGCATCTCTGCCATAGTATGCTCTGTACTGAAGATACGCTGTTGCAAGCACTCCTGGGTGGAGGCAGATCGCATCAAACCAATCATGGATGGTAAGGCACTGGTTGGGATCATCCACGTTGATGTCCAGCTGCCGCATCATGTTCTCTGTCTTCTCAACTTCTTTGCAACATATACAGTTTGCGAGCAAAGGCTGAAGAACACAATGTCCACACGAACACTTATTCCAAAAAAAAAACAAGTTTGGAAAATATAATTTTAGTAACTTTTGTCATTGGGGACTACTTAAAAATTGATCTTGAAATACACCCCCCATGAACTGATCAAGGACAGGTACATCACGAAGGAATACATTTTTCCATGGGCAGATCAAACATTTTTATTGTGCAGGGGGCTACAAGCTTTGATTTGAAGGGAAAGACTAAATGTCAATTATGCTTAAAGCATGATGGTAAAAGATCATGATTTTATTTGAATTTTGAGCAGTGATTACTTTCCCATCATGTCTTCATAAATACTGGCTAATATTGCCAACAAATCATAACACGCAAGACATAGTAATTACCCCCAAATTTCCACTGTACATGTATTGTACACATGTACAATTGTACACATACTACTACATTATGTACCTTGGGTCTCCATCATGTTCGTTCATGTTTTTGTCAAGTATAGCCTACAACTATTTTTGTACAGCAGAAACGAATTGATCAAACGAAGCATCATTCAGTATTTCATTCATGAATCATTTTGTGGGCTTACCAGTCTGTGTTTAGCCGTCTATCATCAGAATTTGGTTCGTCGTCTTCGGCCTGACGATCACCGTCACCGGGCTGGTCAACTGCAGGCGCCGCAAGTGGCTCGAACCGGTATGGTTCAGCGCCACGTACTTCGAGTTCTTCGTCATCGTCATCACCTTCTCTCTCGTCTGGGGAGCTCCCCTCATCGCTAGAGCTGACATCACTATCCTCAGAAGTGCCTATATGAAACTCCTCTTCCTCATCTATACTGTGATCTTCCCAATATTCGCTGCTATCGGACATTTTCGCTGTTTTTCGGTCTAGAAGATGTTGCTTGTCCGCTGTTGTTCCGCATTGCATGTATGGTAAATGCATACAGTACACACGATCGACTGTTGTGCGTGGGGGTAACAAAGCGTCATGGGTGCTACGTCACACACGAATATGAATTATTCATGAGTTGAGGGATTTTGGTGAAACTGGGCTTTTCTGGGTCGTAGAACGCCGATCAAATTGATTTTTTTTTGCATGAAGGAACAAGTTTTATTGAATAATAATAATATGTTAGTAATCATTACACATTTCTCGAACGAAAACAGAAATACAGCACTTATCATTATTCCGTTGTAGTCAATCTTTAAATTGCCAAGTTTGAATGGTAATTGTATTAATACCGCAGAACCAATGGCGGAGGAGGTCAACTAAAATTATGGCTATTACTGTATAAGGCGAGAACAAAGCTCTTAGTTTAATACCCCAACCCCACAGACGAAACGTGAATGCACTCGTCAAAATATTTTCACAATATAAATGAAAGGCTTCCAGTCAATAACAACACGTTGGCTTAACTGGGGGTGCTCTCCTTCACACTAATTGTACACAGAATGTACATGCACCGATTCCACGTGTTGTTGGCATGTGGTGAAGTAGCGTCTGCGTTGTTGCTGGACAAGCGTCCATAAACTCTGAAAAAACCAACGCATTTTTAGAGGCAGCCAAAATTACCACACCAGCAAGAGTGATTACAAGCTCAGATAATAGTGTAAAAAATGAGCAATTTTATGTTTATTTATTTCCTTTTTTTTTAATACATTTTCCTTTTTTTTTTAATTTTAATTGTTTTTTTTATATATCGTCGTGTCAGTGCAAAAACGTCGTATCTTGATTTTGCAACAACGTCGTATCTCACACGAAAACGCGCCGTGCAAAAACGTCGTATCTCGGCGCCTATTGTTTTTGTGTGTACATCCGGGCTATTTTAAGCGAGATACGACGTTTTGCGCACGTTCAAACTCGAATGTAATTTAAATGCTATTTTAGGAGATATGTTTTTGCACTGACACGACGATATTATGTTACCCATCAGCTAGATTATTTAAAATTTGAGTCCAGTAACCATTTCAACTCCACAGCCAAGTTGCGTGTCAGACGCGAAGAGTGACAAAAATAAGGTCAAAATGCGTTTAATCACTTGCAAAGGTTACATTGGAAATATTTTATTTATAGAGGCGCGCGGGCGGGGGGGGGGGAGGAAGGGTCTCACGTGATCCGAGGCTTGACGCGCATTGTAGGCCATACCATTAACGTGACAGGGCAAAAAAAAAAGCAAAACGGTTTAATATTTAAATTTTCATACCTTTTATCATAATTTAATTAACCATTAATAATCACAATGAAAAACACAACTCAAATTTTTCAAAATATTTTGTAAAACTGAAAATTTTACAGAATTGATTTTTTACAGAAACTCACAATGAAATGACACTCCTGAATTGCAACAAAAACAGCGTCAACGAACAGAAGATTCTATAAAATTTTACCGTTGACCCTCTGACTTTTTCCCTTTAATCTGAATAAATAATGTTGATTTACCTTTCAAGAGAGTTTTACGGAAATCTGTCCGTTGACCCTTGCCGATATTTTGAGATTTCTAACGTAAATGATTCAGAAAATGTTGTCGCCAAGCCGTTATAATACACGTACGTGCACGTATACGTTTGCAACGCGCGAGAGAATGTTATTGACGCACACTAGCTATTTGAACAGTACATACGTGCTTACAGTCCGTTGTCTATACGCGCACCACGATGTTCACCACGCGCATCGGCGTTTGCGAATGAGACGTGTAGCTGCGTTGGTGGCGCACTTTTGTCCCAACCCTTCCTCTCCCCCCTCCCCTGAGAGGCGCGGGTGCCCTACGCCTGGTAATTTTCTCTGTTGACCTTCCAATCTTGTCTTAATAATTACACTTATTAATTTTAATTTATTTCCCAACTCTTGGCTGGATAAAATTAGCTCTGGTAGTAAGGCAGCCTTTTCTCAAAAATTGCTACCTAAAAGGTCAACTGTTTCCGCCTAACATCCATGTCAAAATTACAAATTGCGGAAATAGTCAGCCATGGACTCACCTGTTAAATTGTTTACCACAAATCCAATTTGTGTAAAATAAGTCAATAGAGTTTGCTGAAGGAAGGCAAGGTTTGAAGTAATATTATTATTATTATGCCATAGATTACCTTGTGTCTTGCCCGTGATGTTGGTATACAATTGATAAATAATTTGCTTTGATGGTTTTTATGGGGGGAGGAAGGGGGGTGCTCGTATTTCTAAATCTCGTATTTCTAAATATTGTTGTGTTTATGTTTATTTCTCCATTTGTAATCTTCCCTTTTAGTCCCATCTTTAATCAGTATGGTAGACTGGGAGGGGGGTCTATTTGTGCAATTTAGTCCTTTACGTTTTATTTCGTATGTAATTGTCCGTTAAGACTGTTTTATCATAATTATTATTTCATCTGTACCTCCTTCTGTAATAGTTTTGTATAATATTGATATATTTTTTATATAATATGAGGGCCCCAAATGATCAGCTGTGCTGGATGGGTTACCCTCGTTAAAGATGGTTTTAAATAAATAAATCATTTATCAATCGTTTACCAATTTAGGAGCCAGTGCACAACAAATCACACAGTGTTTGCAATGTTGTTGGATTTAACCGGATAGTTAATATGATGCTAATTAATCTATACTTCAATGTTTAGATTGTAGGTTGTAACCCAACCACCAGAACTCCATACAAACAATGCATACCATTCCATGAAAGGTGCGTTTTAATTTTTTTCTTGCATGCTCAGACACCACTAGGTTAACAGAGGAGAGGTTTACAATGTAGTAACATAATAGACGTGAATAGTTTAACCCTAATAAAAAGGAAGTTCAAGTTCAAGTAAACTTTATTAAGCACCATAACTGCGCAATTTCAGCTCGCCATAAAAATAAATATATGTAAGAAAACACAAAGATGAAATGGAATAAGAGTGATAAAAACTACAAAAATACAATGAGAAAACCATAAAATAGCCTACACATATTGCACATGAAAAATTACGCCTAAAATAAACCCCCACTAACCGACTGTGAGTTGTACTAAAATACAGTGTAAGGAGACCATAAAAAATAAAAATACATATTGCACATGAAATTATGAAAGCCTCATAAAACCCCGTCTACCGTGTGTAAATAATGATAGAATGTTAATAATAATAATATGTGGACTTATATAGCGCACGTATCCACCAACTGAGTGGTGCTCAAGGCGCATATTATTACCCCTGCTCATAAGGCTCATAAATCATTCCTGAAACCATCTCAGCTCCCTGAGGAGTATACAGCTCAATTGCTGCCATTACAGCGCATATAGGGCTAATCAACCAACTCTGCCCTCACAGGTACCCATTTAACCCCTGGGTGGAGAGAAGCAATTATGGTTAAGTGTCTTGCACAAGGACACAAGTGTCACGGCCGGGATTCGAACCCACATTCTGCTGCTAACACCAGAACTTGAGTCCGGTAAGCTAGACCGCTCGGCCACGACACTCCACCATGTTGTAAAAAACTACATCAAAATCAAAACAATCAAAATATGCCAACTAAACCTATTGCACATGAAAATAAGAAACCTGATAAATATCCCCACCTAACGTGTATAATTACTATTAAAATGTGTCACAGCCATCGGAACAAAAGTATGTTTGTATCGGTTTGTACCAGCAGCCGGGGGCCTCATCCTACCACTTCGACTAATGACACGCCCAACGAGCTCACCATGCAACGGATGACCGGGGTCATCCATCACAGAGCGAAGCTTACGTTGGAGGCAGGAGTGATAGAATGAATCCAGAGGCCGCTGGTCATCCCCAATCAAACACCCAGACTTCCTAATTATCCCATTAATTCTCTTCTTATCTTGTTCAGTAGCACTGCCTCCCCAACACACAAAACAGTAAGTGAAAACGCTGGTAATTACTGAACGATAAAACAGTGACAAAATGGTATGATCAACATGAAATGATTTCAATTTCCTTTCCGACTAAACAATAGAGGCGAGAATTTAACTTCGACATGATAAGATCTACATTATCTGACCAACTGAGTTTATCATTTATAACAACCCCTGAGTATTTATAAGAATTGACCCGTTCAACCGGGGAGCCTGAAATAACAATAGAGTCAGGATCAAATTTGTTAGTTCTGAAATCAATAACCATTTCTTTTGTTTTGCTAACGTTGAGTTCAAGAAAATTGCCCTTCAAGAAAATTGCCACAAACTTATTAATCTCATTAGAATACCCTGTAGAGTCATCATTAGTAATCAGTCCAACCATAGCGGTGTCATCGGCAAACTTGACAATCGGACATGAATCGGCTCCGGATCTATAGTCTGATGTGTATAGGCTGACTCAGGAAAGGCGCCAAAACCGTACCCTGTGGTGCCCCCGTGCTTGAGTTTACGATATCGGAAGAGACAGATTGCACCCGTACGAACTGGGATCGAGATGTAAGATAATCCAGGACCCAGGAGATCATAGTAGGGGGGTGTTAACCCAATTTTTTTTAGATGCCCCCTCAAGATATGTACCAACCTATAAGAAACAAGGAAAAATACTCAAAAAAATAATTTGAGAGCGTTAACCCTCCTGTACATGCCCCCTGAAGATTTGTTTTTGTGAAATGGCATGGCATCCTGACTTCTTGTGCAGATTACCTGTATACCGTCGTTGGGGCACCAGTCTATTTTGTTCAAAACACAGTGATAGGGAAGCAATGAAGAGAACATCACTTCAGCAATTAATTTAAAGTACTTTCTCATGTTTACCTGTTGAAATTTTAGCATACTATTCCATGACAACCTTTCAATTGCCTTATGAAACAAATAAATCTGATTAAAAAAGTAACATTTATATGAATAAAACAGTGTTCCCGTGGGTTTATATGGATTACAATTGAAGATTTTATTTCATTATTATATCCAACTTATTTTATCCTGGAATAATATAAAATTGACATTTGCTTTTAACATTCTTCTAGAAAAGAATTAATTAATAAAATAATATGAATGTAAATAGTAGTTATTGGCCTCAGTTATGTTTTGAACCTAGCAAGTTCTTTCTCAGAGAAAGAACCCGCTAGGTTTGAGATGTAAGGCCAGTAACTACTATTTTGCATTTATATACTACGGATCCTTTAGGTTGGTAAGCAGTTAGAAACAGCCAATTCTCTATTTATAAAATAGTACAAAAATACATTTATATACATCTAACTAACATTAACAACATATTTCATGGCTTAGCAGGGATTTTGGATTGTATAATGCCAAAATGTATTTCTGTAAATGATACAGTAGATATAATGCTCTTGAACAAGTTCTGCTAGTAGATGTGAAGCATCATCTTTAGATATAGTAAGATTTGCGATGACATGTATTGAAATAATCTCTTTTGAGTAGTAAGGGTTCTGAGAAGAACCTTTGGTTAAGTCAACATTTCGATCTGTATGCTTGGATCATCTTCTAGGAGAATGCTGAAATGCTGGTGCAGGAGGGGCTTAAGTAGCTCGGTGGAGGAGTCGTGATCACTAGATCTTTGGGCTTGCTTGTGCCATTCTTGTAGATGTAGCTATTACCTTCAAAAATTGAAATATGTTTATTATTAATTATGTGTGAAATAACAAATGTATTATTACACAATATAGAAAGTGAAAGATAATATTATAACAAATGTTTCAGAAATGTTCTTAAAATAATATCAGCTGTTTTAACCAACCACACACCATCCCTTAAAAACATTCAAATAATAAATCCCATATCCCACTATTTTATTTTAAGCTAGGTTTCAACTTCAAAGGTTCAGGGGTTACACAGTTGTAAACCTTAAATTTATTTGGGAACGATCAACTTTGTATTTAATCACGATTATATAATAGTAATAGTATTATACCATCGTGATTGTACAAACTATATTTCTATGACAGTAACCAGTGGATTCATATTTCATGTTTAAGATGATAACAAGTCCAAGGCATGTCAAATACAATGTTCCCAAGTTAACTCCCATGGAAATTTCTTGCAGTAATACTTGTGGGTGCATGGTGAATAATATTATTATTAAAAACAAACTTACCCAACTAAGGTCACAGATAATAACTTCTGTCACTGCCCAACTTTGCCAGCAAACAATCCTTTTAGATGATATGATGTATGTACATTTACTAACCTAAATATACAATTGTCTTAATTGAGTTAAAACCCATCAACCATGCCAATTAACCATGAACAGCTGATTAGTAACCATTCTAGATTATATGTGTGATGCATAATTACATACACAGTCTGGTAACCACCATTATGTATGTCTCTTACAGTGCATATGGAGTCAGTGAACCTTTACGTTAAACTGACAACAGAGGGCGTCCTTCAAGCATAACTTTCAGGGGGCATGTACAGGGGGGTTAGAAATATCATTTTTTTTAATTTTAATGATTTATTCTTGTTTCTAATAGGCCTGTACATGTTTTGAGGGGGGCAGAATATAAAAAAGTCAAAAAAAGTGAAATAACACCCCCCCCCCCCCTATACAAGGTGTCCCAGAAAAAAGGTAATTCTGACAATAAGGGTTAATTTTGACAAAGATATGCTTTTTATGGCTATTAATCATGTTTTCCCATAAAGTAGGAGCAAAATGCTTTCCAGTGGTATCTTGATTGCATTCCTCTGGACATGTATCACTGAGCACCATTGTTTGGAAAATGCTATGTGAAAACCCTTTTGGGACAGTTCATGGTCAGACATGAGCAGCACATTCAGACATGGCCCGAGGGAAATCTAACCGTTTGAAAGCATGTGATACGTACAAGATGTTTATCAATTGGTGATATTTATTCAGTACTGAATTATGCACCAACACCTTCCACGTGCCCACCTCCTCTTTCAATGCAAAGTCCACAACGGCGGCGCATGTCAGCCACAGCTCGTCTCACCATTGCAGGATCATCACGTAAGATTTCGACCTCATGTTAAATCCGGGCTTGCAAATCCTGAAGGTTACGCGGTGGACTGGTGAACACTTTGTTCTTCAAATACCCCCACAAGAAAAAGTCACAAGGAGTGAAATCCGGTGACCTGGCCGGCCATTCCACAGCATGATTCAAAGCAATTACTTTGTCCCCAAAAAGTACACGTAAGCGATTCCTGACAGCGATGAGTCTGTGGGCAGGGGCACCATCTTGTGCCCACCACACATGTCGGAAGACACCATTTCCTTGCCGTTCGAAATGCAACTCGAGCTGTGGCACAACACCTTGGTTGATCGTCAGTAGGTAGACCTGGCCATTGACATTTCGTTCAAAAAAGAATGGTCCGATAATCACGCCATTGCCACAGCCCTATCCAGACGGTAATCTTCTCTCGACTCATGTTTGTATCAAAGTTGAAATCTGGGGGATGTCTGACCGGTGCATATTCAATGATGTTGTGGGTGTTAACCTGTCCATTCATTGAAAATGCTGCTTCATCGCTAATTATCAAGTACCGAAGAAATCTTGCATCCCTCTGACATCGGTCCTGCAGCCACTCGGCAAAAGCTTGTCTTCTCCTGAAGTCCTCGGGCAAAAGTTGATGGCGAATGTGCATTCGGTATGGATTGAAGTGCAAGTCCAGCCTTGTTATGCGGTTAAAGGAGGAGTGGGAGAGTCCAAGACCATTTCTCCTTGGACTGGTGTCCCTTGGGTGCTCGTGAAGTTGTTGTTGTGTTGTGCGTCTTCTCCGCGAGTGACCCTTGTTCCGATTGAGGCTTGTCCCATGATATCGGTACTTCCTCACATTTGCCAAGATGGTCTTCTTGGCCGGTGGATCCCTCTCGGGGAAGGCTTCCCTAAATGCATCCTGAGTAGCCTGTAAGCTCCTGTTTTCGTGGAATTTTGTCACCACAAACACTCTTTGCTCAGTGGTAAGTTGAACCACCCTGCTATCATGAGGTTTAATCTGTGAATACCTCAGTTCACTAATGCATTGGCCTACTGCCTGAAGAAAGTGTTGCAAAACATAAAAATAACACAAGTTACACACCTGGCCAAGTGAGCAATGTTGTCCAGGTCACGTCAAGCATGACAGTGGGCATTCCATTTCACTCATTTGACCCTACTGTCCCAAAAGGGTTTTTACATGGCATTTTCCAAACAATGGTGCTCAGTGATGCATGACCAGAGGAATGCAATCAAGATACCACTGGAAAGCATTTTGCTCCTACTTTATGGTAAAACATGATTAATACCCATAAAAAGCATATCTTTGTCAAAATTAACCCTTATTGTCAGAATTACCTTTTTCTGGGACACCCTGTATAGGCTTGGGAACATCCGTGGACAATAGCTTAGTTGCCAACAGATGCGGCTGGATTGTGTTGAAGGCCGATGAAAAGTTGAAGAACATAATTCTCGCTGAATTGCTACATTTCGATACACACCATTGATCTTGTTTTCTCAAAAACCGATTTGGGATCCAGATGAGAGGTTACACAGTCAATAACTGTTAAAATAGCATCTTCACAATTCCTATCACTCCTGTATGCAAACTGAAAGGATCAATAAAATCCTTCACTATACCCTTTAGTTGTGGTAAAACTAAACGTTCACAGGATTTAACCACTTCACGACGGTTGACGTCTATTTCCGGAAATTTTCTGGACAGAGATACGGTTGACGGATATAGTCGCCGTACTCTTTTAGAAATTTTTAACCGTGGTGCCGGGGACGAAAAATACGTCTAATTTGTACATCTATTTATACGGAGGACGTATATAGACGCTCAGGAAAAAAAACACTTTATATCTGGCGGGTGGCGTTTATATATGTAATGCATTTCACGGGGATACCTCATGCTTGTACCCGCACTTGTACCCTTACTTTTGTTCCACTTGTCTCCATTGAATACCATAACTCCTCGCTTGCCAGCAAGACAATAATTTTCTTTCATAAATTTCTTACACCTATTGTAAACCCCGTGTGAATTCATTCATCATTAATGTAATCATACCCATTGCCACTGACGGTTGACGGCTGTTTTGCAAGGATATTTATTGCACCACTGACGATTGACGTCTGTTTTGCAATGGATATTTATTCCACTCTGCCGGTGGACGTATATTGACGTCCAAGACCGATGAAAGGAAACCGCCCGTAACGGGCGGATCACCGAAGGAAAATTGAAAATAGGGCCGCCAACAATGTTGGAATTGGTGTATTCATATGTTTTCAAGGCGAGTACTGTATAATTTTACCGGGAAAAAAAACGCCGAATCGTGATTTTTCATGAAAAATATTACCGTGCAGAGGCACGGTTATTTTTTTAAAGGAAACTGAGGTCAAAGCTACTGGGCGAAGATCATTCATGCATGATACTTACAGGATTTAAAGGCAACCGAGGTCAAAGCTACTGTAGTGGGCAGATCATTCATGCATGCATTTATGATTTAAAGGCAACTGAGTCAAAGCTGGAAGATCATTCATGCATGATACTTACAGGATTTAAAGGAAACTAGGGTCACAGTTACTGGCGAAGATCATTCATGCATGATACTGACCAGGTTTAAAGGCAACTGAGGTCAAGCTACTGCGAAGATCATTCATGCATGATACTTACAGGATTTAAAGGACTCAGGTCAATACTGGCGAAGATCATTCATGCATGATACTTACAGGATTTAAAGGCAACTGAGGTCAAAGTTACTGGTGAAGATCATTCATGCATGATTACTGGTTGAAATGAGGTCAAAGCTACTGGGTGAAGATCATTCATGCATGATACTTACAGGTTAAAGGAAACTGGAGTCAAAATCTGGGCGAAGATCATTCATGCATGATACTTACAGGATTTAAAGCAACTGAGGTCAAAGCACTGGGTGAAGATATTCATGCATGATACTTACAAGATTTAAAGAAACTGAGGTCAAAGTTACTGGTGAAGATCATTCATGCATGATACTATAGGATTTTAAGGCAACTGAGGTCAAAGCTATGGGCGAAGATCATTCATGCATGATACTTACAGGATTTAAAGGAACTGAGGTCAGTTACTGGCGAAGATCATTCATGCATGATACTTACAGGATTTAAAGGCAAACTGAGGTCAAAGTTAACTGCCATGAGCGATCATTCATGCATGATACTTACAGGATTTAAGCAACTGAGGTCAAGTACTGGGCGAAGATCATTCATGCATGTTAATGAGTATACTTAGCAGGTGTTAGGCAACTTGAGGTCAAAGCTACGTGTGAAGATCATACATGCATATTAATTACAGGATTTAAAGGAAACTGAGGTCAGCTACTGGGCGAGATCATTCATGATACTTTCGGTTTCTCAGTAATTGGGATAATGTAGGACTTCTTCCAAATGTCGGGGACAGACTGATTAATAAATGAGTAGTTACAAATAATACTAAATACCTTGCATAGCTGATCAGCACACATTGCAATAATCGTGCAAATGGAGATTGTCTGGCCCAGAAGATTGTATGGATACAAGCTTGCTGAACTCTCGCAGCTGTACATCTGTCCTCAGTGGGATGACAAATTGCCTCAATGGTTTACATTACTTCTGTTGGTATGTCATTTTGGTGCAGAGGACAGTTTCAGCGGGAAACTTCTGTTAGTTCTGGCATCACGGTCCAGATTGCCCAGGCAGTCTTCTTACCATGCCCAGCAGCAAGAAACTGGACTGATGCTCACACCCAGTCAGGCATGGGAACACGTGGCAGTGCTCGTGCCTTCTCCGGTCCCCAGGCCAGCTGCTAGCTCAGCAGGCTTGCCCGTGTGAAACCGCAGTTCCGAGTTCAGATACTGGCACAGTTCATCTTCTGGTTGCAGCCGCTGAGCTACTGATACAGCCCAATACCACATCAGTGAAACAACAGATTTCGGATCGGGATCGTGTGGTGGCCATGCTGGGCTGCATGGTGCCCCAACCATGCAGCAACATGCGGCAACATGTGCCTCTTCATGGCTGCATGGGTGAGGATGTAGTATCCTGCAGTGGTGGCTTGCTTTTGGACTGCCTCTCCATCAGTGATCACAAGCTGTTTGTCTTCCTGTTCAAACCACTGGGAGAAGAGTTTCTTCGATAGAAATGTGAACAGCTGTGTCTTGTTGCTGTCCACTCTGAGGAAGTTCTGCCAGTTTCCTGGTATTGCTATCCCAGCCATCACACGCCTGCGCACTCCCTGTCCACGCTTTGCTCTTGCAGTGCCTTTCAGTGAATCAGCAAATAGCTGTCCACACAAGATCCAGTCGTTTTGCAGTTTGAAGCTTTGTGGAAATGTGGGGATGAATATCTTCAGCATACTTGCCAAAGTTCTTTTGCTGCAGCTGGCTTCAGCATCTGTACGATGACTGCTCCATCAAGAACTACACTGGTAGTGGTTGGAGCCTGTGACTTGGCATCAGACAGGTCTTCCAAGCATGTGAGGAGGTCACTTTTGTACCTAAGCGGAGGCCTCCATCAGAGAGTGCTGGAGGGCATGCCTGATTCTCATGACAGAAAGAACTCCTCGGTTTCCTTCCTCGTCTGGCAACCAATGTAAAGCCTTGAAAAGAGCTCCACGTCATTCTTGAGAGAGGACAGTTGCTGCTTTCCTTTCTCACACTTCTAGTGGTGGAAGTACTGAACACCTTCAGTTTGTTTCGATGAATAGCATCATCAATGGAGCTTCGTTCTTTCCAGCAGGCATTCTTTGGTGAAAGCTCTGGAACTGCTCTTAGCCGATCCTCTTGACATTCCGGACAGTTTCAACTGCAGCAGGGCCCTGCAATTTCCTTTGTGTCAAGGACAACCAGATCCATGCTCTCTTCTTCAAATGGGTTGCCAAGCTCTTCTATCACACTGACAAGGAGCGAACATCTTTAGCAAATGAGATTGCACGCTTGGTGTCTGGTCATGATGACGTGTGTCTGTTTTCCTGCCCCAATGCTGGTGCCATTCTTGGAACTCTTCTATGGCCCTGGCAACTTCTGGTCCAGCAACCATCCAACGCCGCAGAGCATTGGGGTTGTCAGTGAGGCCAATTGCTCCGCCGTCTCCTTTGATGCAGGCATTATTCTGTTCATGGGCCTGGTCAATCGGGATTGAAGAGAACACCTTCTTGTCTTCTGTACAGTGTAACTGCCAGCCCTGAATTCCCGGGCTACGTCTGGGTCTTTGTTGGGAGTTCAGCCATGTCTTTCAGATGGACAGGGATCCACCTGGCATAGTTAGTGTGGTCTAGGGCATGGAACCAAGAGGCCAGTTCTGTCAGGGCATCAAGGTATATTGTCAGTGATGCCTGCCGCAGAGAACGCACATACACCAGTACCAACATCTCTAGTTCTAGCACAGCGTTCAGTATTGAAACTGTGGGATGTCTTCTTTCTGGTGGCACCAGTCATCAAACTCTGGGAGATCTTCTGCATGCTCGGCTTTGCTCAGACAGTTGCGGTCATAGGCACGGTGTTGCAGGATATACAGTGCTGCTGCGGTGATTTGGTGAGATCTCCTTATGCGGGCAACATGAGCTGCTCGTAGGAAGGAGTCAGCCGTCCCTGACGTCGCTATCTCAGCTTGCACCAAGGCTTGCACCCAGCCGCTCCCTTGCAGCCAGTCCCCCAGAGTCTTCAGTGCTGCCATCTCAATGTGTAGCCCACCAAACATCACCACCATCTTGTCTTCACCATAGCTCTCCGGCCACTTCCACTGAATTTGCTTGGCCAAGGCAAACAGTGGTTGATCACAGGTAATCACTGGTGTCTGCCCTGGATTCAGGTGCTGGACAGCATTCTTTATGACATCCATTGAGTGTCGGATCATAGCCACTGTATGGGCACTGTCTAGGAAAAGTGGAAGCAGAGCAGTGGGGCAGATGACTCGAGTTGGTGGATGCTGCCGGTTGGCATGAAATGCCGCCCAAGAAGTGTTATCTTCTGTCTCAGTCTTGTCCTCCAGGGCCCACTTTGTGTGATGTAGCCACTGATATTCCTCCTCGGTGTGCTGTCTGAAGTTGTCTCTGGTCAACGACGCAACTCTAGCAGCTGGGAGAGAACAGCTTTTGATGCTGCCAGTGACAGGGGGCACGTCAGTGTAGTAGTGTGGCAAGTGAGCAATAGTGCTGGATCTTGCATCACCAGATTCTGAACCAATGACAATGCTTCGATCCACTCCTTCATCAGGGTAGGAGGGATGATCTGGCTATCCAGGCCCGATCAGCCGGGCGCCCTCACTTCTACGCAGTGTGTCATAACAAAGATGGCCGCCTCCATCGCACGATGTATTTTTGTTTGATTTTCGTTTCAAAATATCATATCTGGACGAAGTAATCGTTTGGTAAGCCCTATTATGCATCATAGTAATTCCACAGGTGTAAGGAATAAGATGAAGTATGTAGGAGCATTATACGATGTGTATAAGAGGACGATCTTTGCAATCAAAGTGGTACGACTTGCTCGTACTTTGAAAACTTAGCGTTTGGGGCATGGGTAGGGGGTGGGCTGTAATGGCGACCATGATGAGACCGATGTTAAAAGAGAGCCATAACAGCCCAATAAGGTGGGCTAATGGCAGGCAGGAATGATAACTGGCTCTCCTTATAAAATAAACAAAGTGGAAATTCACCCTGCCACACCAGCTCCTGGTCTCTCTCTCTGTCTCTCTCTCTCTCTATATATATATATTTTTTTACATTAAATGTGAAATTACGGTTCCCAATTAGACTAATTATGTTAATTGTTATGTTAATTAGTCTAATTAGAGTGCTTTTTATTGTACAAATTCAACTATTGGTCCTTCCCTGAGCTTTCCTGAACCTTTACAGGTGAATAAAATCCCACTGCCAACCTGCAGTACTCTGCAGCTGAGCAGGAAAGTAAAATACCAGTAACCACAGTCAGCCATTGTGGAGAATGGCCGCCGTGGCTATCAGGGGTCAAATCTGAGATGGCTCAATATCCAAATCTGTTCAAAATATAAGTGTGTACATGTGTGCCAAATGCTATGCTTTTATCATAAAATGCACAATTGTTATGAATATTTTGGTTAAGCTGCCCCACTACTGGGCGAAGATCATTCATGCATGATACTTACAGGATTTAAAGGCAACCGAGGTCAAAGCTACTGGGTGAAGATCATTCATGCATGATACTTACAGGATTTAAAGGAAACTGAGGTCACAGCTACTGGGCGAAGATCATTCATGCATGATACTTACAGGATTTAAAGGCAACTGAGGTCAAAGCTACTGGGCGAAGATCATTCATGCATGATACTTACAGGATTTAAAGGCAACCCAGGTCAAAGCTACTGGGCGAAGATCATTCATGCATGATACTTACAGGATTTAAAAAGGCAACTGAGGTCAAAAGCTACTGGTGAAGATCATTCATGCATGATACTTACAGGATTTAAAGGAAACTGAGGTCAAAGCTACTGGGTGAAGATCATTCATGCATGATACTTACAGGATTTAAAGGCAACCGAGGTTAAAGCTACTGGGCAGATCATTCATGCATGATACTTACAGGATTTAAAGGAAACTGAGGTCAAAGCTACTGGGCGAAGATCATTCATGCATGATACTTACAGGATTTAAAGGCAACCGAGGTCAAGCTACTGGGCGAAGATCATTCATGCATGATACTTACAGGATTTAAAGGAAACTGAGGTCAAAGCTACTGGCGAAGATCATTCATGCATGATACTTACAGGATTTAAAGGCAACCGAGGTCAAAGCTACTGGGTGAAGATCATTCATGCATGATACTTACAGGATTTAAAGGAAACTGAGGTCAAAGCTACTGGGCGAAGATCATTCATGCATGATACTTTCGGTTTCTCAGTAATTGGGATAATGTAGGACTTCTTCCAAATGTCGAGGGACAGACTGATTAATAAATGAGTAGTTACAAATAATACTAAAAATACCGCATAGCTGATCGGCGCACAATTTCAATAATCGTAGGTGAGAGATTGTCTGGCCCAGAAGATTTACATGGCAATAAGCTTACTGAACTCGCAGCGTACATCTTCCTCAGTACAAATAAAATGTCCATCATCGGTAACACTAGTATGATGAGACTTGATAAAAGCAATGTCCTCGTTAAAATTACGGCAGTCGAAGCGGTTATAAAACGTATTAAGATCGTTTACGTAGCTTATGGTTGAATTCAATAATGAGTTCTGGTAAGAATTTGTATTTTTCCAGCATAACCACTCATCAGTTTCATACCCTCCCATACTTTCTTCATATTATTATCCTTGAAGTGTGATTCAATTTTCCGTTTGTAGTTAAGGCGTTCCTTCTGGATGGCTTTTTTCAATTATTTTTGTACCCGTACCAGATTATCATACGGTGGCCCACAACTGTCACGGCAAAAGCAGATTCCCCACAGCGAAAGCAAATTCTCCACGGTAAAAGCAAATTCGACGAAGCAAAAGCAAATGACTGGGAGCCAGTCTATATGGTTCACAAGGCCTACAGTACATAATCATACATATATGTACACATTTACATGTACGTATACACGTCCGCCGTACCGTACCGCGGGCATTACAGCTTGACGGACATTTTGAAACTCAGCCAGGTCAAAATGTCATACACGTATTATCTAGTTTCCTGATTCTCCATGCATGGTGGACACATAATATGATCAACCGCACCACCGGGCGTGCTGACCATTTTTACACATTTAACTATCCCATAGTTCACCGCGACCAAATTTAACCTTTAACCCACGGTAATATGCGCCATGTTTTTGACGGGGCAAAATTGTTTATTTCGAACATTCGTTGCCGTCTGCGACCCAGCGCTCGAACTTCACGCGCGCGTCTGGAATGTACGTGAAGTTCGAGCGCTGATGAATTTGCCTTTGCCGCGTCGAAACTGCACACAATTTTACCACTGCACACAACTGCACACAAAATACTTCATGCATATTGATGATTTCGGGCAAGTTGAGACATAATGACACAAAAATATAAACAGAAAAGAACACATTCAACTCAATTAAAAAAAAAAAAAAAATACAAAAAAAATCTAATAGTGTTTTTTGGTAGGAATAAAAAATCTATAAAATAACCACCTCTGTTAGTCTTAGAGTAATCCTTATGGTTATTTTACACTATTACGTTACATCAAGGGCAGTGACAACTTAATTTCTGAAGAAAATGAGTGCCTCTGCATGGGTTCTAAACTTCTGGGTGACTTTCTATTCATCTTTAAATAGACAGTGTATTGTGAACTACAGGCCTGACATTCTAAAGCGGGCCGTTGTTTCATGTAAGTTAGACAACTGTATTATGAGCCCTAATATCCGACTTCATTTACGGTTTCGTTGACAGTACACGCAACGAAATTCCAAGTTCCTGAGCAGTTCATTGAAGCGAAATATAATCCAAAACACTTCGTCCCATGTTCTCGGTATGTACGAGTGAGATGTGTAAATCTATCGTGTTACATTTATTGCAAGTAGTGTAGACTCTTAATCCCTGTAAAATTCAGTGTGAGTTGACTTTCTTTTAATTCTGTTATATTCCTTATAATTCACTTGACTATCTATTGATTTCCCTAGTCCTATACATCCCTCATCATTTCCTCTCCCCAAAATCACCATATAACGTGTACAAAATTGACAAGCTAAGTCCAATAGATATTTGATTTACATTGTTTTTATATAGATTCTTGTTTAATGTGCATTTTTCTTGGGAATTATTAATACTTTGAGTTATAATAATTTTGAGTTTTCTTTTATATAGTGATTTGTATCGGTAATCCATTCATTGTTACGTGAATTAAAAAAAGTGAATAAAAAAATAATAAAAAGAGTTGAATGTGTTCTTTTGTGTTTATATTTTTGTGTCATTATGTCTCAACTTGCCCGAAATCATCAATATGCATGAAGTATTTTGTGTGCAGTGGTAAAATTGTGGTTGAAAAAAAAAAATTGAATTTTTTTTTCAATAATGGAGCTAATCTGTCCTCTTTGTGGCGGAGCAGTGTGCAATTTTGTGTGCAGTGATTTTGTGCAGTTTGTAACGGCATTCCACTACAGTGACTGCATAACGCACGATGTTGTCTCATTGTTGTTGAAAAATAACGATGCAACAAAGATCAACCATTCACCCCAAGGGAGTTCCATATATAAAGAAATAAAGTAAAATAACAAAAACTGAAGCCCTGTTATATGATTTTCGTTCTAAATCTAAGCAACAACATCGGCTCATATGTCATGCCACCAATATTCGGTAATCGTTAGGCTTTTTGATCACACCAAACATTAACTATAAAAGTTATCATTCCCTTCACACAAAATAAATGGTACGGTCCACTATTTGCCGCAAAATGTAAAAGTGTTCAAAGTGGTGTGGTGCCCTCCACCACACAAACTGCACACCTCCACGCGCGCGCCCAGACGTATCTCGACCAGTATTTTGAGGAGGAGGAGCAATGAGGAGGAGCAGTGCAGTGAGAGTGTTCCACATTACGACCAACATTGAGGAGCACACCTCCACGCGCGCGCCCAGACGTGTCTCAACCAGTATTTTGAGGAGCATTGACGTCATAACAAAATTTCAATCATGTGTGCCGCATTACGACCAACATTGAGGAGGAGGAGTGCAATTTGTGTGCAGTGATTTTGTGCAGTTTGTAATGGCAATCCTCCTCATCCCTCCTCAGTGCAATGAGCAATGAGGAGGAGCAGTGCAGTGAGCAATGTGGAGAGGAGGAGGGAGGAATTGAGGAGGATCTCCTTCACATTGCTCACTGCACTTTGTGGAGGAGCGTGCACTTTGTGGTGAAATTTCAATCATGTGTGCCGCATTACGACCAACATTGTGGTGGAGCGGGAGGTGGAGCAATGAGGGTGGAGCAGTGCAGTGAGCAATGTGGAGGAGAGTGTGCTCCACCTCATTGCTCCACCTCCTGCTCCACCACAATGTTGGTCGTAATGCGCGCACATATACTACTCAGCGCACAATCGTTGTAGATTGCAACTAGGTTTAAAGCCTTATAAAACATTTATTCCAGTCGTATTTCATAATTTGCGAGGATACGACTCTCATCTCATTATGCAGGCCGCGAGGTCAAACGCGAGGAAATCTAACGTGTATTCCGAACAATATGGAAAAGTATATTTCTTTTCAATCGCGCAACTGCGATTTATCGATAGCGCTCAATTTTTACTCGCTTCGGTCGATAAACTCGTAAATCAAACGACGTTGATTTTTTTCAATCACTAAAAACTACGAGCATGATCGAGAAAAACTTGACCTTGTTTTACAAAAAGGGTAATTATCCCTCACGAGTACATGGACCTCTTTTCGAACGTTTTGAAGATACTAGTCTTCCTTTGAAAGAATATTTTTATAGTAGTTTGAACGACGAACACATTACGGAAGAACAATACAAGAACGTTTGGAACAAGTTTGAATGTAAAAATCTAGGAGATTTTTGAAAATTTTCGTATTACTTGCATGAAACAATACGAGTTGGATCCAGCTCATTATTATACCAGCCCAGGATTGGGACGCTTTGCTTAAACATTCGAACGTCACTTTAGAATTGTTGACGGATTACGACATGCATTTATTTATAGAAAAAGGTACCAGAGGTTGATCGTTTACGGTAAGCCAGAGATACGCGATATCAAACTACCACTATTTACGCGTTTTCGACCGATCGTAACCTTCGAGTTATATTCAATATTTAGACGCGAATAATTTGTACGGCTGGGCGATGAGTCAACCTCTTCCTATCAGGGAAATTTAAATGGTTATCGAGAGCCGGGATTAACTCGTTAGTATCGAAGGGAATAGACATGAATTCGAATCAAGGCTACATTTTAGAAGTGGATTTAGAATATGTTAAAGAATAACACGATTCTCACAATGCATTTCCTCTGCGCCAGAGTCGTTGGTGGTACCGAAAATGGATGTCGCCGTATCAGCTCGAGCTATTATAAATCCCTGCGGTTCACCGTGGTGCTATTTTTCTCAGTCCGTTTAAGCAGTGCTTACCGCGAAAGGCCAACAAGTGGGGACTGAAATGCTTCTCTATAAATGAGTCCGAATCCGGGTATACGTGTGCTTGGAAGATGTTCACAGGGTCTCGGCCAATCACAAGCAACAGTTCAACCCTCCACTGTTGCATGCTGCAACCATGGCAACACACCATCCATCTGTTCTTCATGCACCAGGCCAGGGTTGTCTTGGATCTAGTGAAAGGACTGGAACACAAGGGTCATGTCATCTTCATGGATAATTGGTACAACAGCCCAGCTCTGGTCTCCAAGTTATCACAGCTACGATTTGGAGTTTGTGGAACTGTACGCTACACCACACAAGGAATTCCTGATTTTGCTCATCCCAAAAAGTTCCCAATGAAAAATACAGAAGACCCCCGGTTTTATACAAAGGTAGGCCAACTTTACGTCGTCTGGCAAGACACAAAGCGCGTAACTCTCTTGACAAATTACGGGAATTGCAGTGTCACCACTAAGCAGATTTTACATTTCCGCGGTTCGTAGTAAAGCAGGAAATTATTGTCTTGCTAATTCGAAGAGCGTTTAGCAAGAGTGTATTACGTAATGAGGAATGGCTAGAATGGGGTTTAAAGGGAGGTAATTGTGTAGAGGGGTCAGTTCTAGCGAGCACACCCACAGACGCACGTTTCAATTGTTACAAAACGAACGAAATTACAATGTTCGTAGAATCAGATTAATGTTACTATATGTTAAGGGGGAAGTCCAACACCTGCACATAGGGGATCGCTGACTGTTTTTGGACACACGTTTCCAGAGCATTTTTAAACATTTTTATCTCTGGTTTTTCCTGGGCGTCGCGATCTCTGAAGAAGTGACACTAAAACTAATAGAGAGCATTAACATAAGATACGTTATCACTTGGATACATGGCTTTGCTCGCCAGAATAGGCTTCGGTGCTGCTGTTAAAAAGACTTTGTAGTATGGTGTAACACACTCGGGTATTACTCTCATCCGCACAGAACAATGAAATTGTGGAAAAGAGTATTCGTAAACATTCTTGACATCTGTTTTCTGAATGCTACTGTGGTATACAACAGCATACCTACAAACCACCACCTTTCCAATTTGGATTTTAGGGTAAGGTCATCGAAGGACTTTATCCACCTGGAAGTACAACCCTGTACAGCATGCAAGCCAACTTCCATGTGGTTCCAGGCCCTTTTCATGTCAACACTATCCTGGAAAAATGTCTCCAGCAAAAACGTGACTGTGTTGTTTGCAGTACTAGGGCAAAGAGAACGCAAACGCGTATGATCTGTAAACAGCGTAATAAGCCAATGTGTGCTGTTCCCTGTTTTGAGAATTTTCATACCCAATGATCTGTCTGTGCCCAACTACTTTTGGTTGTATACATGTGATTTCATTTAATTCCACCCCCCCCCCCCGCTTCAATTTTGATTTGATTCACGCACAACCCAAGCCCAGAATTTCCAACAATGAAAACGGGGGGGGGGGGTGGGTTCAAGTCCCGGTTCAGTCTTCTTTTTTTTTTACTCAAACAAAATAGGGAAATTTTGGAAATACTGCGTATCACATCTCGGACAAATTGAGTTCAAACTATTGTAACGTGGTTATTGCGTGGGCCTTTGCATATTCTGTTGGAAAACGCCCACAGAGCAAGTAGGAGACAGCAATCGGTTTTAACTTTTTCAACTCTACTGTTTATATCAACTCCGATCACTTCAACTCAGAAAAACACTTCTACTCACAATCAACTTAAATCATACACTGAACACACTGAATATTTCACAGGACTCTACCGGAGACAGCAACAAAAGCGATCTATATTTAGAACAAGGCTGGTTCATTATATTCTTAAAATTCCCGGAGTAACAGTTCAATTAAAGCTCAAAGCAATTAGCCTAGGTTCATCGCCCAAGCTCCGACGGCCTGTCTGGAAGCAAGTTCGCCGGCGGCGAAATCGCAGTCTCTTTGTCACGCTATGCCGTTGTCTTGATGTCTTGAACACTTTCACCATAACAATGACCTGATGTCTTCCCTCACAAAAAAACCTATCCCACCCTAACCCCGACATAATGCCCGCCCCATTAAAAACTAATCTCTCTACAGTAAACAGATGAAGACATACACGTATTTCTGGAGCCCGGTTTACTCCTCCCCCGCCAAAACTTGTGCTCGTGCCCTCCCCATTTCGGTTCCCATTCCTGTTGGACGAGTGACCTATGAAGACCAACTTACAATAATATACGCACAATTTGTATACCCTAACAACAAAGGTCATCAGCTGTGCGCTGGTAACCATGGAACTAAACATTATGACCTCAAGACCACAGTTAATACAACAATGATAGTAAGCGCCACGCAGATAAGTCGGCAACAAAGATTATACCTGTACAATAGTCATATACCACAATATGTCGTTGCTGTGAGTAAGGTTTTTAATGTACATAAGTTTGTGGACATAATACATAGGTAGAACTTGTAGCTTTGCATGGTAAGGAGGATAAGTAAGAGTAATTGCGGTGACACCATGTGAAATGCTCAATTGAGTAGTAATTAGTTCTGAAAAGAACTAGAGGTACAACTCGACGTTTCGATCAGTATGCTCTGATCGTCCTGAGGATGATGACAGTAAAAACCAGTCAAAAATGACCCTGTGTAAATGAATTAATTCATTTCATGTCATTTGTTTCCATTCCAACAATAATTGCAAATGTATTTAACAATAAATGATGTTTCTTTTAGAAACGAAAACAAATAATTAAATAACAGATTTAAAAAAAATACTTGTCTGAAGCTTGCTTTAAGGAAACATTTATTGATGATGGGACCCACAAATGGTTAAAATAGAAATGTTTCCGGTAAAAACATTTCCCCCGAAAATTACAGTTTACTGGTTTCATTCCTCTTCGCCGACCTTCTATGGTTTGAAAGCGTGTATAATTGTAAACTCAGATTGACTGCAAAACAATCCAGGTTGAGACTTGAACAGGAAGTCATGAGAGAGCGCCCAGTTCCATAAATCATCCAAATAATCATCCTGTTCCGCCTTTGGAATTCTTGCCGTTTGCCCAAACGCAGTCTTGAAGACTACTGTTCAACAAATTACACAAACAAATAAATGTGTAGTTCATTTATCACACCGAATAATTTCATTAAACAAAGTTAAAATCAATTTACGTTTTCACTGTCGTGATTGAGATTCCATCATTGGGTTTTAACACTGCTAAAAAAAGGAAATTATAAAAATGGAATCTTATAGGGGCTTAATACTAGGATGCCAAAAATAATACATATAAATATCAACATAAAATTTATAATTAATTATTAATTAATAATAAAAACAATTCCACCAGAAATTCCACCTAAGACACCCTGGAGGCAGTCCATATCAGAGGAGCAATGTAGCAGCAAGCAAAACCTTTAACCACCTCCAGAGTCATTAGTGAAAATTCACTGTCGTTCAACCGAAGATTTACCATAGATGTACAGTGAATACCAGGGGAATGGCGATGTTATTTAAAAACTTGTTTCAATGAGTTGTGATTTTTAACAATGTTGTAAATGACTGAATCGTTTTATTGTGAAAAAGAGAAAATGTCTGAAACAGGCAACGGGAGCTCATGTTTTAGACATTTGAAAGTATAAAAACTAAGTCGGAATAGATTTCAGACATGTAAATGAATCATGGATTAAAATGAAATCAAGGAGTAGGTTTCAGATGTTAATCCCAGGAATTAGCCCTATATGTCTAAACGATAATATTGCATTGTATTGCGGATAAGAAAGGAACTAGGAACTAAAAGCCAAAATAGCACTTTCTTTAATCCCAACTTTACCCTGCTAAGGTTTCAGACATTATTATGTTTGCAACCTGAGCTCCATTGTAACGTTTCAGACATTTTGTCCAAGTTTACAAATTTCCTTTATCATGCATGGCCAAATTTCAAACTTACATTTTGCTTGCTTTTCAGATAGACAATTGTAGTCTTTGACATTTTCGCATTCACACTTTATCCAACCGGAAGCCTTCATCGTTGCCTTAGTTTCTGCAACGGATTGGTTCAAACAAATTACTGGAAATGTGTAGCCCTGTGAGAGGAAAAACGCAATTAAAAACAATTATTAACATGGAACATTGATATATTTCCGATTCATTCTTCTTATACCGTTCGTCTGTCGATCCGTCCGAGCTTGTCAGAGGCCATTTGTGGGATGACGAACCAGTCCACAGGTCACTTTTGGGGTATTTTGCTTCTTGTAGGGTGACTGTACTGATAATGTGAATTATAGCAAAAGGAATAACCCATAAGTCCTTTGGGAGCACCTTGCCGTCTGGAGGGCATACTTGGTTTCAGCGATATAACCCAAATCATGTATACTGAATTAAGACAGCATTACACTTTTACTGCAGTACATCCTATCTTTTCGGACCTTATTTGCCTATCTGTGCTTCTTTGTCTATCTTCTACGAGATATAATTTTGAACCTCCGCATGAACTTGAGCCCTTTTGATGGGCGCCCTGTGTAGACAGTACACGATCTAAAACCCTCAACGCACCCATAGAGAGCGAATCACGTTGGCATCGTTTGGTTCTGGGAATTGTTTGTTTCGTAATTGTTCTATGACAAACTTAACAAATGATTGTTTGATTTTGTAAACATGACGTCATTACTCATTCATCTGGAGAAAAAGCAAAAATAACAAACATGTACACAATTCGATGATTGTTAATTTACATCAAACGCGAAAAGATGCGAAATATCCAATTTCAGGATAAGATAATTGAAGTCATAAATGCTGAATAACAGCGGAGTGAATCTGAAAGTTATTTAAAGATGGACTTCAACGGAATATATTACAGTGTTTTGATGCTGTTAGGCTTACAAGAAGTGTGTAATGATTACTTCTATATGATTAAAATTCAAATAAAGTAATTTCTTAATGTAAAAAAAAATTCATTTTGATCAGCATTTCACTATCTAGAAAAGTCGTGTTTCGCAAAAAGCCCGAACTCATGAATAATTCATATCGTAGTTGTGACGTACAATCAAGGACTGGCATTCGCTGCTTATGCCCACATGTCATGAGTGTTCCCCAGCAAAGTGCATTAAAAAGCGACGTGTACGAAACGAACTCCCAGTCGTACTCACTTGCCTTCTCTCGATATTTGACGCTTTCAAAGTTGGAACAGAGCCTTGCTTCAAACGATATTTGGTATCCAAACCAAAACTTTCTTTCACTTGACTGGAAGAATCTCTACAGTCGCCCGTAAAATGGGCTGAACAAATCAACGACCATTTTGTCAACGTGAAATCCGTTCGTGTATTGTTCACGAACTTCACCCACTCCTTGGAAGCCGCCGGATTCCGCGGAAATCGGAAAAAAACTAACCTCTGGATTCTTGGTGGCACTTCTTGTACATCCACCAACAGCACATGTGCTAGGCATTATGCCGTCTTACACAAAATCGTCAAAACGGGGACAAAATCATGTGTATCAGCTGCGCGCAAGTAAAATCCCATTGCCAAACACAAAGACAAAAACGGCTTCCTTTATTTATGCCCCAGATAGTACGTCACACTTACGCTGGTTTACGTACGCTGGTATTTCACCGTTCATTTCGTGTTGTATTTCTATGGGCCTTTGCTGGGAAAGCGCGCAGCCAACGGCGAGAAAAACCACTCGCTCAGAAATCTAAGAAGGGCTATTTTTACAATCAAAATTAAACAAAATAACGGGAATAAAACCATCGTACTGATAATGAAATAATAACTAAACACAACATAAAACAAGACTCAGGAGACGATTTAGTGTACGAGCTCTCGTTGAAGTCCATCTTTAAAGAAAATCAACAAAACAGTTTTGAAATTAGCCGGGAAAACGTATAATAATTTTTTAAATTATATTATAACACATTCAGCTTCTACCGTTGGTGCCACGACCCTATTTTGATGACATTAGTACCGTAGTCAGAAGCTTTGTTTTACAATAAAACTGTATCAACATTACTTCATGACGAGACCCGCCATATAGTAAGGTACATATTAACTGAAAACCCTCCTTCTCTTGACTATTTTTAAACATATGTAAATTTTAAAGCATTTCTTGTACATTCTTCATGTAAAATATCAATAGCGATACATCTTTAAGTGCGTAGTAGACCATTAAATCAATTTTCAACATTGAGTACGCATAGTCCTACATATTACATTCACATTAATGTATTGCTTGATAACGCGCCTAAATGTGAGGTTATTCGTTGCTAGGTATCTTTTATTAAGTACCACGATTTTGATTCCATGCCGTTTTGTCACCTATAAAAGCCTATTGTAATTTAAGAGGTCGTGATAGCATGTTTAAGTGGTGAACTTCATTATTTAACCATTGAAATTATTACAGTTATTTTTGTACGACTTAAAAGTTAAAGTAAAGAATGCACATTTGAAGTAAATGCGTTACCTTAAATGATTTTATTGTCCTTTTTATAACAAATGGCATGTCTTCATTTATTTCAATATTTCCTTCAACCAAACACAATGCCTTTACATTGACTGGCGTCTTTGAATGGGTTTTTCGATTATGTGCACTTTACAGATAAATTATTATACAGATTATTATTATTATTATTATTATTATTATTATTATTATTATTATTATAATATTATTATTATTATTATTATTATTATTATTATTATTATTAATATTATTATTATTATTATTATTATTATTATTATTATTATTATTATTATTATTATTATTATTATTATTATTATTATTATTATTATTATTATTATTATTATTATTATTATTAATTATTATTATTATTATTATTATTATTATATTATTATTATTATTATTATTATTATTATTATTATTATTATTATTTATTACATTATTAATTATTAATTATTATTATTATTATTATTATATATTATTATTATTATTATTATTTATTATTATTATTATTATTATTATTATTATTATTATTATTATTATTATTATTATTATTATGTGTATTATTATGTATTAATTATTATTATTATTATTAATTATTATTATTATTATGTATTATTATTATTATTATTATTATTATTATTATTATTATTATTATTATTATTATTATTATTATTATTATTATTAATTATTATTATTATTATTATTATTATTATTATTATTATTATTATTATTAAGTCAGTACAAATTATTGTTATCATCGGTTCACAAGACTGGTCAGTGGGGTATTCAGGTGTTCACTGTTTTCAGCGGTTCCATGAGAGAGGTTCAAAGTTTAAACCCTATTCTTAAAGTAGAAGGATTGCTGGGCAAATAGCGTCCAAAAGACAGAATGTAATGTGTCTGAAATCAGTTGATCAAAGTTGATATTGTTGGAATCAGCAGGAAATCAGCAGGAATCAAGTGTATCATAAAGACCTGCTTCCACGAGCACGCTGTACCCAGGTGAGCCCCGCAGCCCCAACAATGAAGTCTGAAGGCTACTCCCAGTCGCACCGTGACATCATGACGGCCTGATTATACACATAATCTTTGTTTCCATTATTGTTTATGATGCAACACAAAATGTTTACATGTGATTTTTTTAAATAACCGCCACATGAGTCTCCTGCTTCTCTCTTAGATACGCATTATCACTATTATCGTATATACCTTTACGTAATCACCCCACTTAGTGTGACCATTTAAGAACATTGTTGCCTCAGAGAATAAACGACTCGCGATTCCCAGTGATGAGGAGTACTTCGCCCTGGGTTTCAGACAGTAGAGAATGCTTCTTAATGCTTTTGGGTTTATCAGAAACCCAGTGAAGCACAAAGAAGCAGAGACGACTTCTGTCAAATCCTTTCCCTGCCATTTTGGATTGTCTGCCAACAGTCTGGGCGTCCCCCAAGCAGTATGCAATATTGGGTGCCGAGTTGTTCACACGAGGCTTCACACAAGTATTTTTTTCTGAGAGTCCGATGCCTTGGGAAAAATAATATTAATTGCCGACATTAAATTAGAATGCATAAGTAAAATAACGACATAAGGTCAGTAGGCTTAACCTTGGACAAATAATTGGGGGTGTAATAGGTAAATTGGGTTTGGTTCTGATTTGTTTTTGTATTAGCTTGTCCGGGCATTCAAGCTGTTCGGACAAACAATAAAAAGTACAATGCATTAGTTTTTTTGGCATAACTTTAATTCACAATACTGTGTCTCATTGGAAGGGTAGTATCATTTTAAAACAATAATACCGTTTCAGTATTATTTCCAAATTAGGACATTCAATCTTCCACTCACTCTAACTGATGATTATTCTTCGTTTAGCTAGCCAATAATATATATAAATCTCAGTGCATATAAATTAGTATTGAAGTCTACAAAAATAGTGCTTAATTAAGACCGCATTGACGTCAGAGAAATGAAAAAAAAACAGTTGACAAAAAAGTTGAGCAAGACTTCATAAGATGGGTCACGTGAGATGGGTCTTGAAGGATGTGAGTGTATTACAGGTTTGGATGTGAAGAGGTTATTTTCCATTGAGATACGGTACAGCTCACAGACAATCAGATCTCCCCAGATCTGTATATGCACATTGAGAGTTGAGTTTGTTGTTGGAACACATGAATTCCCGTTTTGGTTTGTTTTAGTTGGGAAAAGCACAGAGATATGAAAGGTGCTGTGTCGTGATATGTGTCATATTGTTTGTCGAATATGGCTCTGAGGTTCCTGACTTTATAGAAGATGAGCCAATGTTAATATGTTGAATATCGATTTTATTAAGTTGCTGTTGTTTTATCATCAAGATATTTTTATGCAAATCGACAGTGACACAGCGAGGACGTAGCAAGCACACATATTTATGAGTGTTCAAAAAAGGCAACATGCACATTGCAAGAGAAGAGTGTTGGGTCGCGTTAGGATTCACGCGTCGCACCTAGAGTGTTGTCGCGTCGCATTAGAAGTGTTGTCGCGACGTCGCACTAAGTGTTGTCGCGTCGCATTAGAAGTGTTGTCGCGTCGCACCTAGAAGTGTTATCGCGTCGCACAGAAGTGTTGTCGCGTCGCACCTAAAGGTTCATTGCAGTTTTTTTCTCGTATGAAGGCCGTATCTTGACTAAATTTCTCACTAATTACTATATGTGCTAAGACTAAAAAATATGTAAATCCATATTATTTTACTAGAAAAACCAATTATACAAAAAGTGGCAACCAGACTGGCTGGCAGCTAGCATACATACAGTACTAAACATGAATTTTGGGATTTATATTTCTTTAAAAAGTCCTCTCCACAAGCTCCATACATTATTATTTTACAGAGAAGGTTTTGTTTCTGAATTAGTGTTATAGTTAAACAAAAATGTTGCTTAATCCTGTTACAAATATTTTACAACCTAAACCTAGTCTCGATCCCAACTACCTACATGGGGTGGCACGTTCTATATCCACCAAGACTTCATGTACCACTCAGGAATTTGGCGGGTGAATTACAAGTAGAAGAACCCTTTTGTAAAATTGTATTTATACAAAATAATATAAATTATTTCAATACAGAAAAATATTTACCCGAGCCTCACAGGGGTTCACTCGTCCCACCGCCGCAGGGCCGTAGCGAGCAGGAGCAGGGGTATGGTGCTGACACCCCAATAATTATTCTCAGATCAAGCAAATCAAAGGTATTAGAGCTGAGGGTTGGTCCATAACAAATTTTCAGTCAGCCCAGCAACATTTGTATGTATTTATATCACTGGATGCCTACTTTCACAACAAACTATTTTTAAAGCAGAACCATACCTAAATTCCTTGGTACACAATAATGTAATTATATGGGGTGGCTAGATGAAAGATAATTAAAAAAAAAAGGACACCAAACAAATTGTACAAATTAGAAGATGATTTATTTTTATATAAACTTGTTTAAAGCATCCAAGCCATTATATACTGTTAATTAAAAGGGAATGTTTATTATGTACATATACAACACTGTCCCCAAATATGTCCCACAAGTTGCATTTGAGATAATTAAATTTGTCACTACAATAACTGTATTGAACTATAGGCAGAACACATTTATATATGTAATGAATACATTATTCATCAAATGTTTTCTTTTGAATTATTTTTGTCTATAATTTTCCAGTATAACTATTTTTTCCAAATGATTTTCAAAAGTTTATGAGACAATTTATTTCACATAATATAAACTTAACCTGAATGTATTTTTCACTATTGCTGAAGCTTTCATATATGTATTAGTTATGCATCAACAAATTTCATTATCCGAGACAGAAAATAAATATATTTACTACAGAAAAGACTTTTCTACAGTTCATGTGGTTTCAAAGCTAAAATTAAGTCATAATTGTTGCAACCAGGAGAGATCCTGGTAATTTGTTTTATATGTATTTTCGGGTCCGTGAACTGAAGCCGATTTTCCCAATACCAGTTGTAACAGTTGGCTTTGTGAAAATTGTTTTGACATTTATTAATATTTCATTTGTATTTATTGCTTTCCTTCTGTTTCTCTGATTTATATTGGATGTTACGAACTTAGAAAAGTGACTGGATTATTTTAATTTCTTTTTCTGATAATTGTTTATCTTTTTATTTATTTACTATTGCATTTCCCACTTTTTGTATTGTTATGCTGGTTCCTCAGATGGATCAGTTTGTTTACTTTCTTTTTATTGTAATCTACTGAATGAGAGATTTTATAATTCAACCTCGTTTCACTAATCATTTGTTGTAAACCTTGTTTGTACAAAAATTAATGTTTCAAGAGTTATTTGTAAATTCATAGCCCACATTGTTCAGTGTGTGAATTAAAACCCCTAAATCGCCGTGTATCACTAGTTTACAGGTATTCCAGATGAAGACCATCTAGACTTTCATGCCTCCAGTTTTGCAATTTTCATTAGTTCCATATTAATTGTATTGGTACCGGTCGTTATATTGTTATTATAATCCATCGTCGATTTTTTTCGGATAACTGTGTTGCAAACGAACAGTGTATTATATTGTCTATTCATGCCACATAGTACAGTATAATAATGACATATGGTCACTTCTTATCATCAAGCCAATGTATGGCCCTGAATTGGGGTGGGTTATGGTTACACCTAAGTGTAACCGGGCTTTTTTGCACACCCAGGAATAATAATACATAGAATGCAAGTACAGATACCTTTAACCAATGAAGACTTTAATGATCACAAATTGAGGGAAACTACAACCAAAATGAGAACGTAAACCCCAAAACCAAAAAAAAAAAAACATATTAAAACAAACAAAAATAACAGCCAAATATGGCTGGCCTTAGGGTGGTTTTATTTATATTCCAGGAGTGTAACCAGGGAGAGCTTTTACACACCCAGGAATAATACACAGAATGCAAGTAAGGATATTGGACAATGAACTTTAATGATCACAAATTGAGGAAACTTAAAACCAAAATGAAACGTAAAAACCCAAAACCAAAACAAAAAAACATGTTAAAAACTAAAACAAAAAACAACAACTTTAAATCAGCACAAATACACGGTTCACCCATGTTTCTATATCAATTTAAATTTGAATTATTCAGTTAACCACTAAGTTCTTTATTTTCAAAATGGGTATACATAATAAAAAATGAAATGGAAGAATTTAAAAGCGCGCAATTAATAGTAATGTATCAAACAATAATAACGCTTTCGACGAAAACATACCAGACTCCAACAGTATTTACGTACGTTTGAGAGGCGATCCCCGATCCCTTTGGACAATAACCCGCAAAACAGATTAGTCTGTGGGCTGGTGGGGTCTACCGTGCATCCTTTGGATGTCTAAACACAAAAAAAGATAACATTGAAAATTTTGGGTTGCACTCATCTGTTTCTGGGCCCACTATTGTTCACCCGTATAATGAGCTTATGCGCTGATAATTCTTAGCACTAGAGGGTGGAAGAAGATCAAACATCTAGCCATTACTCCATCATGCCTTCACCTATTAATGTTCAGTAATATGTCGTCATGATGACGTCATCAGTTTCTCGTGAAAACGACCGGTAGAGGGCGTGCAGATTGCACGTATGTTTTGCGCATATTTTTAATTATAGGGATTTCAGAAAAAAATATCTCATTATAAATCATTTAGTTTTGTGTTATTGCCACCAAGAACAAAAATTAATTATTTGTATGCCTTAAATAGGTTTGTCTCATGTCTAAAAAACCCAAAAAATGTGTTAACTTAGGAAGTTTTTGATTTTCTGTCTCTGGGGCACTTTTAGCCCCATGGTATTAAGATTAGTTGGACGTCCATTCACTACATTTGAATAATCCTTTATTTCTAGGAACATGCTTTATTTTACATTAATCAAACTTGTCACAACAAAAGGACTGTCATCTACAAGTCGTCAAGATGATGTTATTGGTTGTCATGGAAACTACCTCATACAGGCGCTGCACTTGGATGCATATCACACGCACATGAATTAATGGATACAATTATTGTTTATTTTGCAATCATTGTGGTACACTAGTTATCACTGTGGGGATAAAAGTATCATTAAGTTTTACTTCACAAGGTTGAAATGTCATCTGTATTATGTAAAGAAAAATGAAAAAATAAATTTGGAGCTCATTGTTTAGCCCTTATCATCATATTTAGTAGGAATCCCTTAGCATTTGGGGTGGGGGGTTACACAAACCTTCATTTTCTCCAGCATGCTTTGACTTACATTAATAAAACTTGACACATTAAATGTTAATGTATATGTCGTCAGGATAACATCATTGGTTGCCATAAGAAACGCTACCTCTAGATGGCGCGTCCGGTATTTTGATAAATATTATGCGCAAATGACCGAATAAATGGTTAATATATTTCTTATTTTATGCTATTGTAGTACACTAATTAGCGATAGTGCTTATCATTAAGTTTTTAACTGGATAATGATATGTCGCTCTATGTAAGAAAAACAAAGGATAAATTTGAAAATCTTGGGTTTAAGATTGTCTCTGGAGATCAGTGTCTAAAAGCCCCTATCAGGTCCTTACATTGAGCCAATAATCCTTAGCATATGGGTGTGAGGATTAAACAAACCTCACATTACTCCGGCATGCGCTTTGACTTACATTCATAAAATTTGCTTTGCACATGTCTCTGTTCATGTGCTTAATATGTTATCCAAGATGATTTGTTTCCATGGAAAACTTCTATGTTGTACTACATCTTCCTGGTTCATCGCTGATTAGGTCTTTGTCTATGAAGGAAGAGCTTCCTGTTTGGGATGGTGAGTCCCACCTTTACAAAGGAAGCCTCATTCCAGGCTGAATGGGAGCACCAAATCAATAGGAAACTTCCTAGGAAAGGAACTCCTGAAAGGGATACATTAACCTCACAAGTCAGACAGTGTTGGCACTTGTTTCCCGAAATGGCTTCCCCTAACATGGGGACTGCTGTGATGTATGAGCCAAGGCATCTGTCTGTCAGCAATTCATCTTGCCATCAAACTCAGTGACACACGTTTTATTTTCTGGGAAGGGTTATTTATCCACGGAAGGTCACCCGGGCCTGGTTTTGGGCATAGGAAATTTAATCAACCGGCAAGAAAAGGGTTCACAGGGCTATATGGTTTCTCTCAAACATGAATATATGGCTTTATCATAGACATTTTCACAGATGTACTCAATTCATCACCTTGATTAGTCAAGCTTGATTCACTGCTTTTCCTGCTGAGGCTGGCATAGGCTGGGTACTTATTCTGGGGTGGGTCGAAGGCACCCAGTTACTGTGTGCACAGGTATTGTTGGGCTTCCCACCACCACAGGAGTATGTTTGCCTACTACACCACAGAAGAAGCAGAATTCAGCAGAAATGTACACAGAAACAATATTGAAAGTGTGTAGGATAACATTGGCTCTCCTACATGTAGTTCTTGTGGTGGACAGAGGCCGGAACAATACCCCCTATATGCACAGTCACCCTGGGTGCCTTTTGGACGCACCCCTAGAAGAGTATACAGCCTACAGAGCCCCACACAGGAAGGCTTGGTATTGAATCGATCCGCTAAGCAGTGAATCTAAGATCGCATTTGAAATGAACATCTGCAGGATGAAATACATTCATGTTTGGAGAGAACCATATAGCCCATGTGAACCCTTTCAAGCCGGGTGATGATTTCCTGTGCCCTAAAAAGCAGGGCCGAGTGACATTCCATTGGATAACCTTCGCTGAAAAATAAACGTGTCTCACTGGAGTTTGGATGGCAGATGAATTGTTGACAGGCAGATCGCTCATTTAAGCTCTACCTTTTAGCTCTTACATCACCACAGCAGTCCCTCATGTTAGGGAAGCCACATTTCAGGATGTGGATGCGGAACAAGTGCTGTAGTGCTGGCCTATATTTCCAACACTGTTGTGTTGTCCCGGCATTGTTGTAGGATACCATCCTTTCAGAAGGTTTCATAACCTGCTCAATATATTGATTTGGAAATGCTACCCGCTGGCCTGGGTCTGCAATGATGCTTCCCTTCAAAGGTGGATGCAAACTTCCTTGTAAGGTGGACTCGCCATCTCAAACAGGGAAGCTTCTTCTTACAGACAAGGACTTGGTCAGCAATGAACCAGAACATGTAGTACAACACAAAAGATGTTTCCATCAAAACCAATGATGTCATCTTTGACAACATCTGCACATAGAACCAAATTTTATGAATGTAAGTTTAAAAGACATGCCGGAGTAATGAAGGTTTGTTTAATCCCTCCACCCCATTATGATGCAAAGATTCTTGGTACAGACAAGGGCTAACATAGGGGGCGTTAACATTGATCTCCAGAGACAACAACCAACCCAACATTTTCAAATTAATCCTTTGTTTTCTTACTGAGAGATGATCATATCCAGTTAAAACTTAATAATACATTATCCCTATAGTGTACTGCTACAATGGCTAAAAAAAAGAAATACTTTTAACCATTTATTCATTTTTGCGCATAGTCTTCATCCAAATACAACGCCCTCTAGAGGAAGCTCTTTCTGCCAACGACCAATGATGTCATCCTGACGACATATACATTAACATTTAATGTGTCAAGTGCCTTATTAATGTAAGAATCAAAAGCATACCTGGAGTAATGGATATTGTATAATCCCTCCCACCCCAAATGCTAGAGATTTCCCGGTTGAATTTTGACACGATAGGGGCTTAAACAATGAGCTCCAAGAGACCCCTTAATAAAAATATTTTCAAATTATCTTTCGTTTGACATTGATTAATATCCTTCTGAAAGTAAAATCTTAATGATACTTTCTCATCCCTTGTTAGTGATACCTAGTGTACTACTAATAATACTAAAAATAAGAAATAATTGTATCCACAATTCATGTGTGCATAATATACATCAAGTACAGCGCCCTCTCTAGATTGGTTACATGACAATAATGATATCATCTTGACGACTTGTGATATGTACATTTATTGTGCCAAAGTTTGATTAATGTCGGTCAAAGCATGTTTGAGAAATAAAAGTTATTCAATATATGAAGTGATATGGACGTCCAACTAAACAATACCATAGGGGCTAAGCAAAAGTGCCCTCAGAGATAGAAAATCCAAAAAATTCTAAGTTAACACATTTTGCCATGGTTACATTGAACATAGATAAAACCCATTTAAGGCATAAATTAATTAATTTTTGTTCTTGGTGGCAACAATAAAAAACTAATGATTTATAATGAGATATTTTCTGAAAAATCCTAATAATTAAATATATGCATAAAATACGTGCAATTATAAGCGCCCTCTACCGGTCATTTTCACGAGAACCGATTGACGTCATCTTGACGACATATGAGCTGAAAATTTAATTGTACCAAGTTACATGAAATAGGTGAAGACATGATGGAGTAATGAGATATGCTTTGATCTTCCACCCTAGTGCTAAATTATCAGCATAAGCTCATTATACGGGTAAACAATAGTGGGCCAGAACAGATAGTACAACCCAAAATATTCCTAATGTTAACATCTTTTTTCGTGTTTAGGACATCCAAAGGAACAAAACAACAAAAAATCGGTGGCGGTGGGGTTATGGGGTGGGGGGCACAGGCAGACCCCTCCGCGCCCACAGACCTAAATCAACAGAATACCACTTAATGGACCATAATCATACCCCAACCAGCGACACTAGGTCATCATACAGATCCACCAGACCCCCTTTCAGCACCATGATAAAGTCGGTCCCTGGCTGAAACAACCCTTCAGCATAATCTTATACAGTACGCTCCTGAGTTCTGCGGTCACTATCTATATGCATGTAATGACATGAAAAAACTACCGACGTCCATGACGGACTCTGTACAATGCTCCCTCTACAAAACGGCTGAACGTCCATCGTTCATAACTATATAAAAACAACACATCTCGTAAATCTACAACCCCATGGGAGGACCAGGATTACCTCAAATCGGACTGTACGAATTGACTTCTGAATGGGTACAATGAAAGAAATTTTCTATCACTCTCCAACCCAAACCAACTTCATCACACTTCTTTTAAAATATTATCTCAGCATAAAAACACATACTCGATTGAACACCATACCTCTCCCGTCTTCCCGAGAAAATATTTATTTATTAAATTCCTCCAACATCCCTAACAATTTGTTATAGACATCAACGGCGACAAATTATAAAAAAGTCACCATCACTATACAAAGTGACAAATACTGACGGCCTCCTGTAAAGACCCACCTTAATACGCCCGTCGATAACCAATAATTCCAACAAAGCTAGCCCCTTACGAATTATTTCAAGTTATGCTCACCTGAACGAAATTATTTTCCATTGGGGCCCAAACCCCACGTCACTGAGACGCATGTACCCAAATTATCGTAACTTTTCCCAATTTCGCTAAATTAATGAACCTAGCCGGTACTGTGTGGTCGACTTGACGTCGATTCCCAAGTTTATTTTCTAATAAATAATGGATTTACATTTATTTTAGTCTTATATATTAATTAGTAGAAATTTAGCTCACATACGGCTCTTTATACGAGAAAAACTCGGCAATGGTGCACATTTCTAGTGCGACGCGATAACACTTCTGGTGCGACGTGACAACACTTCTAGTGCGATTTGACAACACTTCTTATGCGACGCGACAACACTTCTGGTGCGACGCGTTAATCCTAATGCGACAACACACACTCTGTCTTACAATGTATAATTATGGCCTTTTTAGATCACTATATTATCTCTTTGGAGCGATTATTGCGGAATCACGAAAAACACACGAACGTGAATGTAAAGTTCTGTACATGTTACTGCGACGTCGGCTTCCAACTGGAATAAATGATGCATAAATCTGGATTCTTATTCGGCGTAAGGTGATACCTATGTTTTACGTGTGAATTCCCGCATTTGATCTAATACGGTAGTATAAATGAAAAGGGTCCAAGGATAGTTATGATATATAGTCCATTGACAGTGTCCTGTGGCTGTACTCTGTGACACTGGTCCAAGCATGGATGGTCAAGTAATATGCCCTGTGGTTGGACAGTGAAAGTAAACAAGTAGGAGTCATTATAAACTCAAATTTGTTATGCTTCTGACCTTTGCTGCAATTGATTTCCGTCTCATTACCGGTTTCCACAGCCCACGTCTACGACCATGTCTTCAGCTCCAAATTTAAGCTTACCGATGTGTTTGCGTTATGAGCGAGTGTTGAATAATTCTTGCTATCATCAAACTGTGGAAGTCGTATTCTTGCTGAAAAAAATTCTATTTTTGTTTTAAGCCAGAAAAACTGAAGCCAGGAAACGTATTGGGTTGTGTATGTGTGCGTGTGTGTGTGTGTGATGTAGAATGGTATGTACGGCTGCCAGTTATACTCACATTACATACACAGCATGTGCAAATCTACACATACAACAGGAGTTATAACCCCCGTCTTAAAGCCCCTTTTAATGGAAATCGAAAAATAATACAAATTTGATATGAAACCAACTTTGGTGTTAAGTTGATGATGGCATCAAATATCCCTTAAATTAGTTCTGTCTGAGGTGCTCATTTAGGTAAAATTATTATGAAATAATTTTCCACAAATAACTGTGTGTCCAGACAGACCATTCCTCTATTGAGACACAGTTGTTTCAACGCTAAAAAATTGCGCCCTCTGTTGGTGAGTCTAGTTTAGCGCTGGTCATGCTCATTAGTATGCATCATTTAAGGAATTGACAGTCTCCATGAAACATCACACCCTTCACATAATTTTTATTTCAAAAACTGGGTGGATCTTTCCTTCAGTTTTCAAGTATATAATTGACCCGGCCTATCGTGACCCCTAAAAAATTTGTGTTTCTGATCGTTCATTTCGCATAATGTATTATGTGATTGATTTAAAATCCTTTTAGGTTTCTTTTTTATGTCAGCATTAATCTATTTATTCTGAAAACTCTTTTCGAGGTCGTTGAATCGATTAACCTGCCACTATGTTTCAACAGTTGGGTGCACATGCAGACCTGCGGAAAAAACCTTCCACAAAGCGAGTTTTACCCTATTCTGAATTTTCCTATCACCAGTGGATGGTTTCATCTTTTGAAAACAGACATTATTATGCACACTTAATTGAGTGAGGTAAGTCTGAGGCACAATGACAAATTTACGAGAATCTTTGATTTAAAAATAAGCATTTAACCGGCTTCAGACATATCAGATGTGTTGTAACGGCGTTGGTTGATGCATGCTAGCATGCATAGGTTGGGATGATAGTGCAGTCAGTGGCGGATCCAGGGCTTAACGGGGCCAACAGGGAACATAGCCCCCAAAAAAAAACCAGAAGCTATACGCCCCCCAAAAAAAAAAAAAAAAAAAGAAAAAGAAAAGAAAAGAAAAAAAGAAAAAAAAAGGGGGAAAAGAGACAAAACAAAACCTCACAACCTTTACGCCCCTCCTTTTGTGCAGCTAAGTCTTGCTTATACGTTCAGCTTTTGTTAAAGTATACAAATTACTAACACACCTGATTGGCTACATGAATGTGTTCATAATCTCTACCACGATCAACATTGCCCACAAAATTTGCAATGGTAGTTTGTGCAGTTAAGCCAAAGCTGCATTAGACAGAGGCAATACACGGTGATTACGTATGGTTAAAACATGCACGCGACTGGTGTGTGGGGTTTCCTGGATAAATTAGGTGAGCATGCCACAACGTCCGGCAATGTAGGCCTACGTTTAGACTTGGCGCGAACATCGCGTGCATAAACGCATTTCAATTCCTTGTGGTACGAAAGCAGGAGCAGTGACGAAAGATTCGTCTTCCATCGTCATATGGAGCAGTAAGTATCAACGTAAAATACAGTGGGCTGTTTTTGCAGCACTGTGTAGATTACAATAATGTATGTATATACCATAACACTCTGGGACTCCATACAGGCAATCTAGCTTTAACCCAGATGAGTGGCCATATCTTAAAAACATGTCAATGAGTTGTTTTTTCTGAAATCTACCCTTTTGTAGAAAGGATCAATTTTGATCAATAATAACTCGCCGTTAACTCAGAGTTCTGTGTCATCAATGGATTATTTCAGGGCGCTTTATTTAAACATTAATTTGCATTAATAACTTTTACAACACACACTCCAAGGTGGAGCGCACTGACTGCTTTTGCGTTCGAAGCCATGAGAGAGGATCGCCTGGAGTCTCTCATCCTCCTCTCAAGCCTTTCATCGTGAGCCGTCTCCCAACCACCACTCAGGTTATTGAGTGCTGCCATACAAGCAATTGTCCATCCGATTGAACTGGTTTCTTGCTTTAACCACGATTGTTGTTGTTTCCTCCAATCGCCACTATTTTGCCATGTACAGGTATTTCAACGATATTATAGGGCTCCATATAGAGTGGAAAAAAATAATCTATTTATGAAATTTCAATATTTGTCCGCTCAGAGCAACCCCAAACAGCATTCCGGAAACCCTACATTAGTCAAGTGAGATTTAGACCGCAGGACCCAGCCTACAATCCCACAGGTTGTGCAGGTTCCAAACTAAAGCTTATCACTGAAATTTCATACTAAATCAAAGTATTGTCGTCGTTCAGACCCACAAAACAAAACAAACCCCACCAGAAACGCGTTTCTTGCGCTCGCAAAGCCGCCCCTCCACAAGCACGGCCCCCTAAACTTTGGGGCCCCAGATCCTACTTCGTTCAGAGTGCAGTCATCAGTAATGTGTAACAGTATGGGCGCCAGTGAATGGTACTATTACTTTAAACATTGGGTTCTAATTTAGCGGGGCAACCCAGGCTTTATATAAAACAAAGTGTGCTGTACGTGGGTTTTTCCTCCATGACTCTTTTTGAAATAGTGTTAAATAATAGATCTGCCAACGTTAGGAGAGTGAAGCCCTGGTATGCATGGTACACAATTAGTTGAATTTAAAAAATGATGCTAACGTTAGACGTATTTATCAATTGGATGTAATCAGTTGTAATATCTAATGTTAAGCTCTTAAATTAAATAATTGATTAATTTAAACCGGCAAATAGTCTGAACAGTGAACAACAACAATGTTTGGGCCTCGAAAACATTAAAAACATGTCTCACCAATGTCATGCATGTATAATACACGGCCATGTACTTTATAATTATGTATGTCGCAATATTCTCTGACATGTAGAGTTTAGTGAGCAAACAAAAGGGTACCTTAAAATAGTTTGGTTGACATTAATAATATTTTACAACAACAATCATAACATTGAGGGAAAACTTGTAGCTTTGCATGGTGAAGGAAGATAAGTAAGACTAATTGCAGTGACACCATATGAAATACTTTTATTGAGTAGTAATTAGTTCTGAAAAGAACTGGGATTTACAACTTGACATTCGATCAGTATGCTCTGATCGTCCTCTCAGGATTTACTAACTCAATAGAGACATTTCATGGTGTCATCGTAATTAAGTCTTACGTAATCATGAAATTTAACGAATATCATTTATGATACTTTCAGAGATTTATGAATTTCACATGAAAATCTTGAAATGGTTTTGAATACAACCAAAATAAAACATGCTTATTTACACGGGTTTAATTTTTTTTTTTCACAGCTGATCTTCCTAGATGGAAATCGCGCCTCAATTCTGGTGTGCCGATGGTTTGATCACTGTATGGGGAACATTGCAAACAGTAGGATTAGCTGCAAAAAAGTTATGTCATGTCAGGAAACAGTCCGGCAATGGGTTAGAAATGAACAGACTTTACAGATATTTTTATTGTTTAAGTATATGAACTCTTTTGTATGTGTGAACTGTACCATGAAATTGCTGTAAAAGGAGAACATACATACGATGTGAATCCTAAAACCCTGTAAATCAATGTCCTGAGAAATGATTTGTGGTTTTTCAATGTTGGAGAAAGAGGAATCGTTGTCAAAAACGGAAAAAAAACATCATAATAGTTTTTGTTTTATATTTTACAAGGATGTGTGTTTATTACCAAATACCAATATTGTACATTCTCCCTTTATTTTATATTGCATTTTTAGATACATGGACCCCAATATGTAAGTAAATAAGGCCCTGAACTACTTGACCAATAAGAAAGATTTTCTAGAGATTTGATGTAACAATGAAAACCGCAAATAATACACGAGGTAGTGCATCCCATGCTGTATGTATACATACATGTACATATGTGTAAAACAATGTTTTTCTTCTATTTTGACAGATCTTTATGCATTCCTTATTCCTGGTATTGTGGTGGTGTGATGGCACTGCATGATACTTAACAACCTTTGCAGAGGATCTTTCATTCCGTGAACTTCAGTCACGTAGCCTGCAATTCAGTATGCTGTACCAGCTTTGCCACCTTACGGCACCCTCAGTAGACCAATTTCTACTTTATACATACATATAAAATGTAACTTTGGGCCGATGTTGATTCCAGAGAAACTCTTCAGTAAATTCAGTAAATCAGGAGTACAATGTTCTGTGTCAAAACAGCATGGAGTCAAGGAGTTGAACAATTGTAATATCTTGAGTGTAAGGGAAAATTGAGACAATATCAGTACTATTGCAGCAGGATTTCTGTGTAAAGAAGATGTGAATGAGTAAATCTGATGTCGCGTACATCTACAAACATTTGAACCTAAACCGGTCCTAAATCAATTGCACCTATGACGTCTTCAAGTTAATCATCATTGCAAAGGCCTGATTTGCATCAAGGGTTTTGCTCTTTCATTTTTCGTCCTTTTGGAAGACTAAACACTGTTCGTAATTACACATCATTATAAGCGTGATTCACGAAAATATTCTTGAAAATATTTTTCTGTGTACTCACCCAGGCCCACATTTCGGTACTTTAGTTTATAGAAATTGCCCATGAACTTGTTTTTATGTGGGGGGGGTAAACAATTCTTTCAATAGTATCAAAAACGTAAGCACTTAATGTGATTAAACTTGCCAGCCAGGTTAATTTGCAGTGTATTATTTGAAAAATAAAGGGGTTTTATGCACTGTTCAGTACCTACAGAAGTTATGTTCACATAAAGACTGCAGACTAGACTGAGGTAAAACAAAGACAGATATGAGTATGACATGTGAATATAAAGATTGTATATCTCTGCAAACATCTCAAAATTAACATATGACAATGTTGCAGAGAAAATATTATGAGGCTGTGATTCCCTTTTTAAAAATTACTATTTTTGTGATAGTAAAACAAAACAACTGGAAGTTAGGAAAAAAGAAAATTAGAAAATAATGTAAGAAGATGTGAATCCAAACTACTCCCATGACTTATTTATTGTGTGTAAACTATGCCATGAGAATTGCTGGAAAGGGAAGTTACAAAAATGGTAAATCTAAAACTATAAAATCAATCATCCTGAGAAATGATTTGGGTTTTTGGCTAGAGTAAAAGAGTACGGTGGCCACAACCTGTCACAGCAAAGCAAATTCCCACGGCAAAAGCAATTCCCCACGGCAAAGCAAAATTCGACACTTAAAAGCAAATGCGTCACGGCAAAAGCAAATGCGTCACGGCAAAAGCAAATTCGACACGGCAAAAGCAAATTCCCCACGACGCAAGCGCAAATGCGTCACCGCAAAGCAAATGCGTCACGGCAAAAGCAATTCGGACACGGCAAAGCAAATTCCACGCAAAAGCAAATGTAATACGGCAAAAAGCAAATGCGTCACGGCAAAAACAAATTCGACACGGCAAGAAACAAATTTCGCCCACAGCAACAAATGCGTCACGGCAAAAAGCAAATTTGACACGGCAAAGCAAATTTCACGGGAAAAGTAAATGCGTCGACGGCAAAGCAAATTTCCCGGCAAAAGCCAAATTCGACACGGCAAAAGCAAATTCCCCACGGCAAAAGCAAATGCGTCACGGCAAAAGTAAATTCGACACGGCAAAGCAAATTCCCCGGCAAGAAAACAAATGCGTCACGTGCAAAACAAATTCCCATCGGCGAAAAGGCAATTCGACACGGCAAAAACCGATTCCCCACGGCGAAAGCAAATTCATCACGGCGAAAACAAATTCCCCACGGCACATGGCGGGAACAAATTCCCCATTTATAAGGCAAGAAGGTCAAATTTGGTCGCGTTGAACTATGGGATAAGTTAAATGTGTATGTATATGGTCAGCACGCCCGGACGGTGGTGCGGTTGATCCATAAGAGTTATATAATATACAGAACTAGAGCGCGCAGTCGCTATTTCATGTACGTTACGGAGCCGTGCCATTGCTGGAGACACAGCCGCTTTATTTCTAAAGTGGGCAAAATGAAATGTGAAATGCGGGATGTACCACAAAACGGCGTATATACCCATGGTCTCTGAAAAACGGGGGCCGTTTAAAGTTGATTTTATAAGATTATTTCGTTTGTTTTTGACCTTGAATGAAAGATAGTTTCAGTAACATTGATTAATTCTACCGAATAAATGGTAGAAATGCCCATTTAAAATTATAATTTCTCTTCGCCCAACTATCCCCGGTATATAATACGCGCCTGTACACTCAGTTAAAACACTGCCGCTTTTGCTTGCTACTGCGTCGCTCATCTATCCCAACAGTAACAGTAAAACTCTATTTCCTGATTGTAAGTTGCAAGTACACCAAACAATGAGACACGGGTCATTTGACATCTTTCATCAAAATCGTCTCTTTATTTATATTCAACAAATTTTGATAAAACAATCATTGTAACAGCCGGCCTGCACCTTCTTCCATACCCGTATGATTTTTAAGCAAAATGAATAAACATAAGGTTAAAAATTAATTCATAAATCAATAAATAAAAAAATATATATATATATACCATTGACAAAAATAATAAAGAATCCTTGAAAACATGGGTAGCAGGACTGAGGAAAGAGGGCAGAGGACAAAGCCCCTTAATATTTTCTATGTCAGCCTTGTGTATTAGGCCTACACACTGTGTCATATCCCAACATAAAGAAAACTAGGAGGTTTGGAAAATAATGCCGGATATTTCTTTCTTTCCTTGAGGAAAAGGGAGATTTGTAAAATAGGGCCCACTGAAAATCACATAGGCCTGTAAAAAAAACTGTTTAAATGGTTTTCTATCAAATTGGTATTAATCAATACGCCAATAAATAATTAAATGAGAAAATATATATATAATACATAATTTAATTAGAAATTCAATGTATTTAGTAATTATGCAACCAACTCAACAAATATTCACAGCACAACATTTTGCCTCTGCCCCAATACACAGATTAGATGAGATAAAAAATCTATACTTTAGCGCACCAGTGAACAGAAATAAACCTACCTTTACATTGTTTCTGGGAAGAAAATAAATAAGTAAATATATATATATATAATTAAATGTATTATATTAATGACTAATTAAATGGTAAAAAGTTAGTGAGATAGTTCAAGGTAGTTCTAAATCACAGCGGCGCATACATATTTTTCCAAGGACAGTACCATTAATATAAATGGCATCATTTGAAAGGGGTACCTCAATGGGCTTACATCACTGAGGGGTCAGCTAAAATAAGAATTGCCCGAAACATAAAAGAAATGCGGACCTACGCTGTGCATTTGGGAAACAGTAGAACAGTTTGATGATTTTAGATTATAATAATTTTTATTATGTAATAGTTTTATTCATAAACCACTTTGGTTTTGCTAGTTGCTATTCAACAATGTCAGGAAATGCACACTGTACTCATGTTACCATTTCAAGACAAGGTCAGATGGGTTTTTTTCTTTGGTAGGTTGAGACATAAAATCAGCACTTTGGGCGGTCTTTTTCGAGCAGGGCTCTTTCGTTGTTTTTTCCTGCTTATAGGGTTGGATGTGATGGAAACACTGTCTGAACTGCTTGCTCAAGTAACGCATGATGGCTCCTTTTAGGTCATCCATCTCTTGGATAAACCCTACATGAGTAATAAACACATGAAATATTTGTCCGTTATTATACACACCAAGTTATCAAAATCTATGGCTAAATTTCGCTTTTCTACCATACTGGTAAGGCATAAGTGAGGTGAGAGATGGAACAATTTTTTACAGCCCTTGAATACACTATTGGTCCATGCTGAATGGGGTTTGTTGATGATAGGAAACCTGACTTGAAATATTTCTACCTGATGCATTTATATTGTTTTTTGAGAAATTTTTAAATAACAAATTATCAAATCTACAAAAATTAATTCATATTTCAACAAAGTTATAAATTTCATAAAACGTAAAATTAATAAAACAATTACTGATGTAAACATACTTGGACCATTTTCTCATATATTGCAATAAAAATGAGTTAACTAAAACTTTCAGCAGGTTGGAACATAGCCTTCCTTTATGCTCACTCTGAGCTCCCAAAATTAACAAGTTCAAGTTACACTCTCCCTTGTTTTCTTTACCTGGCATAGAAGGTCATGTCTGAACATTTTTCTAATACCACACAAGTCCTCACAGTTCTAAAATAAACAGAAGAAACAGACAATAATTTTGCAAGAGTAGCATATAACTTCTCCTGAAAGTTAATGGAAAGAAAATGTCAAAATTGGCCGGGTTTCTAGTGCAAAGTACAGTGAAATGTACACTGTCAGTAAAGAATGCTATTGCATTATTTTAGTAAATACCACTCGCTTGTAACAATTAATGCAAATGTATTTTTGTGAAATTCTGACTAGCTATAAGGGTCATTGCATGCCAAAATATTTGGCGTAAGGTATATAAACTGCTCAACAAACCTCACTTTAGTAAAGTAACGTTTTATATGGGATTACCATTTCTTGCATTGCAAATCGTCTGGTTGTACCTTAAGAAATCTAATTGAACCATAGAAGTTTATCAACGTTTTAATCCATGTTAACAAAGCTTGCATGTGTGACCAGGCACTTTACACTGTCACATGTATTCATGGTAGTAAGTGATGTAAGGTGACACCCATGTGCCCTAGGGTTGGGGACACATGCCTCGAGAGATATATCTTCGGGTTTAGACCATGGTATACATACTAGTGCAGTAGTGGCTGAGTTAAAAGGTTCTGAGAGTGTATTTTGAGAATCTTATTTCTTTTCTTGCTGTGTTTTAATAAAACTGTAGACTTTGCATTTTTCATTCTTAAAGTTTTGGGGTTTCATATAGTATACTATTAATTTGTAGACCTAGTGTATTCTGCTTTGAATGAAAAATGCAACACTTGCTTATAATGTAAGCCAAGAACAGTCTGTCATTGCATGTGTATTACTAGGACAATTCTAATTCCTCAGAATACTTGGTTTATCAGGTATTTTACAAATCATATCCCAAATATATGGCATGAAGCATGACTTTGAGTGTCACCCCATAAGATTGGCAACCATAACAATAGTTGACATACAAAACAGAAAAATCAATTTGAAACCATTTTTAACTTAACCTGGTCACAGGAACTTGGACTCTCACAAACTGGCATGAGTTTATACCAGAGTCCAAATTATACTGTACTAAAAGTGTAAGTAAATGGAAAAATGTCTCACCTCAAAGTCCTGGAAAAGGACCAGTGAACACTGAAGCTGGTTTTGTAGCATGTAAGAAATGAGACACTGTAGAAGATAATAATAGTAATAATATCACTTGTGTCCCACCTAATATGCAAAACAAAATTGAAAATTAAAATTAGCCATAAATGGCTGGCCGAAATGATAGAAGTGGCAGTCAGTCATCAATGTGTGCCATTTCTGGAACTGTTGCTCTACCATTTTTGGCCTAATTTCTCACTTTTTGCAAGGGTATGGACACCAAGGTTCTATATAACTCTTACTTGCTAATAGTACTACTAGGAACCAGTTTCAAAAACCGGCTTGAGCCAGTGTAGAGTCCGGTCAATACCATGCAAAAAATTATCTATTACTATTAGCAAATGTCTCGGCCCAAAAGTCCCGAAAATGACCAGTTTATAACATTGAAGCTGGTTCCTGAAGCAAGTACGGATCATAGAAGGTAATAATATATAATATCCTTGTGTTCCGGACACGTGCAAAAGAAAGTGAAAAATAGGCCTAGGTCCCAAATGGTGGAACGTAGTGAAGAAATAGAACACATTTAAAATGCAATTTCATCAATGCTCCGCCATTTTCACTTTGCATGTTTGGGCAAGATTTTCACTCTTTGACACGTGGGTAAGAACACTAGGATAGTATTATTAGGCCCATCACTTTCTACCATCCTTATAGAGCCTACTGCTCACAGGACTGAAGAAAAACAACTTCAAGTGGTCATTTTCTAATTTCTATGTTTTGAAGGCATTTTGTGACTGGATACTATAATAATAATACTACTACTAGAAATTTTTTGGTACAGTATTGACAGACTTCACTAACTCATATGAACCACAGTCCCAGCTGTCACTCAGATTAACTAATAGACACTTTTTGTACAGTAATATCCTGTATCATGCCCGGTTCTGAGCCCGGGCGTTGAGTACTTGGACTAGTCGCACTAACGAATTAGTAGGCCCATAGGCCACAGCCTAACGATTACTATCTGTTGCTGGTAGGCTGGTGTAAAGTAAATCGTGATGATGTAGATACATGTACATTAAGAAAACATATAACAAATTACCCACCTTTTTCCACAGTTCGAGTAAAAATGGCGGCATTACTCCAATTCGTGTCCACAGTTTACTGCAAAAACCATGCTTTCGCACCCGAATAGTTTCAAAATGTCAAAATCAAGCTCCGAAGATACCCGCGGTGCGGCTTACGGTACGGCGGACGGGAAGTACATGTAAATGTGTACGTATATGTATGATTAATATGCACTGTACATACTAGGCCTTATAGCAGACCATATGATAGACTTCTCCCAGTCATTTGCTTTTGGGAAAATTTGCTTTGCCGTGAGAATTTGCTTTTGCCGTGACACATTTGCTTTTGCCGTGAAAAATTTGCTTTTTGCCGTGGGGAAATTTGCTTTTGCCGTGACGCTTTTACTTTTTGCGTGACAGTTAGCTAGGGGTCACCGTAGGCCACCGTAAAGAGGAATCGTTGTCAAAAACCAGGAAAAAACATACATGTAACAGGATTTTTGTTTATATTTTTACAAGGATGTGTGTTAGTACCAAATAACAATATTGTACATTCCCCTTATATTTTATATTGCATTTAGATTACATGGACCCCAAAATGTAAATAATAGGCCCTGAACCAATGAAAGATTTTCTAGACGCATTTGATGTAACAATGAAAAACTATTCATTAACGTGTATTTGTATGTAAAAATAGATGTACTCAACGTGTGTATTGTATAATGTACTATGATTATTACTGTATTTCAGTATTCGCGCGATTTGTATGTATGTGTACATGTATTGCGGTACGCGTACATATATAGTATCGAAACTATGCACACACATGATGCAGACATTGTCGCACTGTAGATTCACGTAAGCACTGGAAACCCGTATTTTAGGACTGAAAACGTCGTTTATATTGAAAAATTTCCGTCATTGCCTCACGAATCAAACAGAGCTAAAAGATATGAAATATTGTAGTTTTCTAAATAGATGAATGCGAAATCTTCATTTTCCATTTAAAAAATTCCGATCAATCAAAAAGTAATCATTTCCCCAACGTTATATAATTCAAGTGGTATTACTTTTTATTTACCATATTCGCGACGCTTTTAATACACACACAAGTCTTCCTCAAATGTTTAATTGCATTGAAGAAAAATCAACAACGGCAAAAATATATAACTTTTAATGGTTCATCGATATTTACATATTCTAAAATGATAGTCTTGGGTTGTAAGAGTGGAATTTTGGTCGGAAGTTGAGTTTGTTAACGTTCTTTTTTTCTGAACGTGTATCGCCATGTTAACGAAGCTAGCTCAGTGACGTCGCGTTTCATTATTAGAGTGACGAAAAACCAACAACCGCACAGTGGACACTTTGGGGCTGAAACAGCCGTGTGAAATGCATGCCAACAGTGCAGTTTTTACTCTATTTTCTCTTTAACGACACAATGAAACAAGCTAATACTTGTTACATGTTGGTTTTACATCTATATTGATTCCATTTTGCAACAACATTGATTTTGATGAAAAGGGAAATTTTGGAAATACTGTGTATCACATCTCGGCTGTCAACGTTGGCCCAACGTAATTTTGCTCATCGGCATTACGTTGGGCCAATGTAAAAGTTGGCCCAACACTGAGCCAACGTAAATATTGGCCCAACGTTGGACCAATGTTGGAGCCTTTGTATTCGTTACCTTTAAGCCAATAGCGGAGCCAACATTAGAGTCAACCTCATTTCCAACATTGAATTTACGTTGGGCCTTTGTATCATTAACTTTTAGCCAACATCGAGCCCAACATGGTCAACATTGGACCCAATGTTGGGCTTTTGTATCATTAACTTTGATCCAACATCGAGCCAACATCAGAGTCCAGCATATTCCAAACAATAGGGCCAACATTGGGCCTTGTATGTCATTGCCTTTGACAGCAACTCGAGTCAACATTGAAGAGCCAACCCTCTCTAAATACCCGGGTCAGATTTGGACCGATATACTTCCCGCGTTGGATATGCTGACTGATACCTCTGGTCAGAATGACCCAAAAGTTAAAACGAGATTATATTTGACCGGAAAGTAGTCAAATAATATGACCCAGCTTTTTCGGGTGCCTCACCTGGAAAAAAAGGGCGAATCATATTCTAACCTGAACTCATGGCTCAGATTAATGTTGACCTGGATTCAGGGTCTAATGAGATAAGCAGCGTACCTTCCATGTTATATATTAAGAAGCTTCATTCTGTGGCGGCAATCAAATAAAACAAACTTTGTTTTATGTAATATTTAGCTGAATCAAACTGTTAAGTTTCCACAAAAATTGCCATAAATAAGGGCATCTTTCTTTCTCGGAACACATGCTTACCTGTTAGAATGGCCTAGGAGACAAATAAATTGTAATTTGAAGGATAACTGTAAATTGAAAAAGAACAAGCAATAATGAAAATGATCTTCTGATTTTAATATGTATTTATTTATCTTTAACTGTTGAAAATACATGTTTCATAAATAGTCATTTTAAAGTTATTGTTTAAAAAGGGTAATATTAGCATTTGGGAATCTCTCTCTCTCTCTCTCTCTCTCCGGTAGTGAAATGTATTTATCGAGGCTCCAGGAAACAGTAGATTTTTGTGAGATTTACGCATTTTTACGGTCACTAAAATTTTATATTAATCTCACTCTTATTGTTCATACATCATAGGAAGGGCGGATTTCAACTGTTAGGTTTAACTGTTTTCGTGTATTTCGTGGATTCTTTTTTCCAAATTTTTGGTCGTTTTTGGTGCTTTGTGGCTGGTCACCGCTGTGGCCAGTCAGGCAGGAGCAACGGCTCTATTGAAATTCAGTCAAGTGTGAAACTTACCAGGGACAATGGAATCGTGTTCAAAGCGCTGGACCACAGATCTCCGTACTCAATATTCTAATTTCACTGGTTAACCACCAAGTTTTCAAATGCCACAATTACATTTTCAGCTTCCCAGGATTTAACGGTCCAATGATAGCAGCATATCTGGGCTGAGGGAGGCTGTCGTCGAGGAGCGGTCCAAAACGGACTGAACTACGGACGGCAGCTTCATCGAAACCCATCCCCCGGTAATCCAGCCAACCCACCCGGCTCACACTTTCTAATGTCTGCAGGGTCCCGAACACGGTACTGATCCACAATTTGGTCATCCTTTGCAAGGTCGTCTTCCCAGGTAAGATCTCCTTCCCTGGGTTTCAAAAGAAAACACCTGTCTCATATCGATGTCGTTTCAGGCGCGCAAATTGCACGTCCTCCTAAAACCGAACGTCACCTGCCTTTGAACACATAACTTCTCTCATGTTGGGCACAAATTATCGCGGTTTTTCTGTCGGCTTCTTGAGTCGATTTTGCTGCTTCTCGTGCGGTGAGTACGGACACATTAGTTTCAGGCATGCAAGAAACAGGGGACCGATGACAATAACAGTAACGAGACCAATCCTTTTGACCCACCTCCACCTTCGTCCTTAACCCCACTAACCGGAAAAATCCGATCCCAAACACTCCACCTAAAGTCTCCAAAAACCTGCTCCCTTGGATCCCGTTGGGGATGCGGATCGTCCAGGGTCCTCAGGTCCGGACTTCCCGGAAAGAGGGGGCCCTCGGTCTCTCAGGGCCGCCTGTACTGAGCCTGGACGTGCCGCTGGTCCCTGTGAGGGCACGGGGGCGGGCGGGCAGCTCAGCAGGGTCTGTAGAACCTTCGTCTCCTGTGTGGTTTGTGGCGTCCGGGGTCCCTGCGTCGTCCGTAGCCCCAGCGTCATCCTGCAACCTCTTCCTCCCTCCCACTCCCCACCTTCCCCCCTCTCTCCCACCTTCCTCCTCTCCCACCCTTCCCCTACCCTCCACCACTCCCCTCCCCCTTCCCAACCTCCATCCCCCTCAACCTACCCACAATTCCCATCCAACCCGGTTTCTTTTGTCTGGGATCGCCACCACCACCGTCCAGACTTTTTTTCGGATGTTGTATCCAAGAGAAAATCCTCCCTCAAGCTTTCCCTCTGATGATGCAGTTACACCGGTTTCCTCAAAAGACCCTCTCCTCGTAAACCTATAAAGCGGGTGGCGATGCCCGCAATGACACCCATGGATAGACTTGGGTAACTGATATCCTGGCCCCTTGCAATCAGTGAGCAGGGTAATCGATACATCTTAAGCCTCGTTGGCGGACCAATTTCTCGAAATGGATGGAAGCCTATGCCATCCTATTGACCAGACAGCAGAGACAGTTGCCCACAAAATAGTCTATGAATTCATCTCAAGATTTGGTGCCCCGCCAGATCTACACTCCAGACTAAGGCAGAAACTAGTGAATTCTAATTTGTTCCGTTCTTCTGTTTTGCTAGCTGTTACAGATAAACAAAACACGAACATCGCCCTATCATCCATCAGCCAACGGCCAAGCTGAAAAAGTTTAACCAAGTCCTTAGCCAAACATGATTTCAGCTTACGTTGATAAATAACCAAAGAAACTGGGACATCTATCTCCCTCTTCTAACATGGCATATAGAAGTTGCCAGCATAGAGACAACCTGAATTTACTCCCCGAATATCACTTCAATGCTTGGTCGTGAGACTCACCACGCGCCCATCGACTTAATGTCCATGAAGTCCATCCCCAAATGATGTGGAGTACGTCATTGCACTCTAAAAGAGTGGATGACCAAGGTCCACTATAGTCCGTAGAACACCTTGGTCAAAGCCAGTCAACGACAGAAAAGAGACCACGACACAAGAATTCTACATCACAACTACGCAGTTGGTGATCTGTGTATGTTTATGGACACACCAAGACGCTGGTAGGTCTTTCCCCAAAACGGTGAAAGGTTAAATGGATGGCCTCGGCATCATTGAACGAACACTAAGCGATTTTACTCTTGTACTAAGGTTTAAACCAGAGAGGGAAATCAAAGTTTTATCGCATGTCATTTAAAACGATACTTCAGCGACGATGTGCCACCATGGATGAAGGACATGCAAAAACTTTTTAAAGAAAAAGTCAGTACCAGTGGAACCAGCCGTCAGTATCCTCGACACACGCGATCCCTGAGGGTATCAGTGAGAAAGTCTGATGATCCCCCTTCCCAACCACCCAGGAAAGGATAAATAATTCATCGCCCCGCGTCATCCACGGTACCATCGAACATTGCCTTCCCACAAGAAGAGAGCCAACGTACCACGCGCACACCAGCCGGTTTTTCGTAGATCCCTTCGGGTCAAGGAACTCGTACTATAAACCGGCCCGGCTATAATGATCTTTATTAACCCCATCTCATTAATTCCACCAGTCGCGGCAGACTGGCAAGTGGGCCGTGGTTGTAATATGATTCCCCAATGCCACGCGAGTGACAAACGGATGCTGCCCCGGATGGTGTCGCTGCTATGTGAACTGCTGAAAACCTGCAGACGCTAAGACGCGCATTCTGACAGCAACTGCTCCGCGTCCTTAACATTTTGCAGATGCTGGCTCTGTGGTATGGGGCCTGGTCCCATCCTAGGGATGTTGCCGGGCAACGGATCAAAAATATCGTTAATCTTAAAATGAGAATTGTTCCATTGTTCCCAAGCCCTCGTCTGATCTCTTGTCCTTGTGGAAAGAATTTCACCATGCCCACCCCATTCTACTGCGGAAATCGTCTTCTTCCGAACAACATCATTATTCAGACAAAATTTTAAGCATGAATTGCCAAGGTGCGACATATCCTTTCAGGATGTATTTGCCATCGAACAGCTTGTAAACATACACCGTGTGGTTTGTAAGAGTAATTTTCTATGCAGTTAATACCTCACGCCACATGGTTAAAGATCTCCACAACCGCCGGTGAATGAATATGTCTCCAGGGGTTTTCATCCCACCTCACTACCGGCTCGTCTTACAGACCGCAATGAGTGGATGTCGCGCCACCTCCAAAGTGGGGGATTCCTCTCAGCACGTACTAGAAAGCCCGACTGGAAACACAAGTTTTCAAAGCAACAGATGAACTGCTTTCAACCCCACTCTCATACCGACCAGGTTCGCAGCCGTTTGTGAAGTGACACCACCGGCCCAATTCATCCGCCTGTAGCACCCCAGCAGTGCAGGACGAACTACCAGAATCGCCACCAATGAGGAAGGACCCGGCACCATGCCATGAGACTCACCAGCATACCATGTTTGTAGCAGTACCGCCGTGCAAGAACTCAGTCCCCCTTCCCTCCCACTAAACGGCCAATTCCTTGCTTTTGTGCACGATGTAGAACCAGATGTAAAACGCCGAGCGCTGCCCAGACGCGATGACCATTGATCCTTCACCCACCGACTGCTCAATCGCTTCCCTCAATGAGATCCGGCAACTAATTTTGGAACAGAGCGATCATCTTGACCGGATGGAACGGACCCTCAAGAACAAAATTATTACAATTGCACAGGACCAATCACGCCACCTTTCCGAATAAACTGACTTTGGCAACTGCAGACTGCGCCGGCGGCAATGGATTCCACCAGACCGACATCGTGCGCAAATATATGTTTGATATTGCAACGGTGTTGCAGCTTAACTCAACTTCATAAACTGTGTAGATGGTATCGTGCATTATTATGTTATTTTGTTTGTAAGATCCTATCTCTATGTTTACTTCCTTCGATTTTTGTTGCCTAGACGTTTTGTTGTGGTTCATTGACCATAGGAAACTGCAAAAGTGACAAGTCTGATGAACTATTTTGAACTCTAGATTATACGCCTCAGTCGAATAGAACTCTATGACTTTTGTTTTCATCAGCACGACATCAATAGCTGATTCACCGATATGATCATCTATGAACTTTAGATTTTATGAACATTAATATTGTTATTGTTTTCTTAACGTTTTAAACTTATTTCCATATTAACGCAAAACGAGGACGTTTGGAAACCTACAGGGGAATAGTGTTACGAATCTTACCCTTTGATTTTTTTTGATAAATATTAGCACCCTCTGTTCACCTCTTCCACTTGTCCAATATTTTGCTGACGATGCAATTTCAAGCAGTCTAAGTCCCAGGGGTTGTTTTGGACCCTTGGTTGTCCGGGCGGAATATGCAATCCTTAAGCAAGGACGCTACTTTTGCTCCTTGTTCCAGCGCCAACGCAATGGTACATAAATACAACACCAGCGAGAGCTTGCGTGCGTGCACACCACTCCGCCACGTGGCTTGGAGCCGTCCTTTGACTTAGTCTATTTTCCGAATATCTGTTGCGATTCCCCACCATCGTGGGTCAACAAATAATAGTCGGACACAAACTTTGTTGTGACCAATCTCCAATCAATGAGTTGGTTTATTTTAACATCACTATTTACACCAATAGCTTTGCCCAGGTAACATGTATGAGCAGGGAGTGGTAGCGTATATATACATGTCAAAAGTTAAACTTATTATACTTTGCTGCTAGAAAGTTCCGAAATAGTTTGTACGAATACCAACTATTGGGTACCCAGTCAATGATGGGGGACCATCGTTCGTTCATGCGGCTTGTCACTCGGCATACGGTACAGGCACTGCTATACCGAGAGACGGTCGAAAGTAAATGGGCACCGCACCTTATTTCCTTCTGTAGCGAAACTTATGCATTAGGTTATAATGGTTCTCCTCAACATCTCTTTTTAGGTGTTCAAGCTAAAAATATTTTTATTTTAAATATTTGTATCCTTGAAAATATCACAAATTAAAAATATTATCAAAAAATCAAATGTTGATATTCTGGCGGAGACAATTTTCAAATGCTTGTCAAAGCTTCTAATGATGAGAGGACAAAAATGCCTATTAAAATATGCCTCGTGAAAAATTGATGATAAATGTATGATTTTTGTTTTAATTTTTCCATCTTTATGAGATAAATGCAAATACCTCAACAGAGGTTAAGCTCTAGATCTCTACAATTTTACCAATACATATGTTTGCATAATCGATTTAATGGGAAGAAGAAGGATATTATGTGGAAAAATTCGAATTCAAATAATTTTTCGATATTTTTATAATCCCCATATCTTCCTTGGTTGAGATGTTTTTTCAATTCTTCTTTCACCTCAAAAGTCTTAGAATTTATTGGTCTATAATGCCAAACTGGTTTGAGATCGTAATACTATAAGAATAACAAATTCTATCTGTTAATGATATTTTGGGTACTGAACCAGATATTTGCATGATACAGGATTTGGCTTCTGCTATATCAGTGGGAAGAAGAGGAGAATTTTTTTAAACATGTGGCTACACATACATTTCAAAGCCTGTGTACATTATTCTTCTTAATGTAAATGTTAATCTCGATGCGCAGTCTTTACGCGTGGATTAAGACCGATGGGATAATGTACGGGCGAGAAGGACCAAGCTCAAAGGCGGATGTCCTAAAATCGCCAGTGGCCACAATCCCGAAAGTCTGTAATCTACAGTAAAGAATAACATCAAATTTTATTCCTATTCATAAATGCTCTTTTTCATGTTAAAAAGTTGTATCAAAATTCTGTAGACTTTTGTTACTTTTTTTCTTATTTCATATCAATGGAAGATGCTGTAATTTGATTTTTTTTAAAACATGTATGTCAACACATTTTATCTCAAAGCCCAGTTGATTATTCTTGTAAATGTTGACTCTGCAAATGTTCTTGCCGGTAGGCTGCCTTATTATTAAGGAATAAAGTTCGATGCGCGGTCTTTTTTTACCAGAGGATTAAAGACCTCTGGGATTGTGGCCACAATCCCAGAGGTCTTAAACTGAGGTAAAGAACCAAGGATCAAACTTAGTCTCTAAACTATCTTAGGTATTTATGAATGTTTTTGTAAAATAAGATTTGAAATTTGGGGAAATTGAAATTTGTACTTTTTATTGTATTTTAAAGTTTATCATTCATGTGATTTGGCCTTTTTGGTCACCAAATGAATGAATAAAGTTTGAACATTCTTTTTTATATAATATGTTTATCTTTACTTTATTCTTCCTGTGCTAAGGTCAGACATAAAGTTTGTAAAAATATATCATGAAGCAACAATATTGTGGGATCTATGAATGGAGACCTTTATCATATGTTGGCATCCATCTTGTACTTCATTCATACTACAGTGTAACCAAACTTGAGGGGCTGGAAGGAGACAGAAGTAGGTCTGGGTGACTTTCTATGTTATGATAATTGGTGAATTATCTTTTCCAATGGGTATACAGGGTAAGGTGACCAAATGGTTATTTAGTGATTGATTAGGTCTATACCTATCCTTTATGGGGAAAATTGGCTAGCCAAAGAAAGAGTTGAGCCCAACTCATAGAAAGGGTTGAGGCAACACCTTGAAAGAGTAGAACCCTACCTCTAGAATGTGTTCAAGTGGCCCTTGAAGAGTTGGTTAAGAGCAACCCCAATAATGTGTTGAATCAGCCCTGAAGTGATAGGAACTAACACTTGGGTAGTGTTGCAACAACCCCTGCCAAGAGTGGATCCCACCTGAAAGAAAGTATTTGCAGCTACACTTTTTAAGAGTTACATCTGTAACACTTCGCAAAGTGTTAGGGTGTAACACGTCATGGGGTGTTGTATAACGCACCTAGGAAGTAGTCCCTCTTATCACTCTTCGTAAGTGTTAAAAATGACACTTCAAGAGTTACTTTTAACACTTCAGTGTTTAGAGTGTATATATATATATATATATATATATATATGTGTGTGTGTGTGTGTGTGTGTGTGAGGGTGTGTGTGTGTGTGTGTGTGTAGAGGCGTATGTGTGTACGGCTGCCAGCTGTGCCTGCTCACATTACATGCACAGCTCATGTGCACCACATACAACAGAGGTTATAACCCCAGTCTTAAAGCCACACTTTACCTCCACAATGGACATCGAAAGACAAATACAAATTCTGATATGAAACCAACTTTGTATTAAGTTGATTATGGTATCAAATGTCCCTTTAAAATTCTGTCTGAGTGTACATCATTTAGGTAAAATTCGTGAAATAATTTCCACAAATAACTTTGTGTCCAGACAGACATTCCTCTATTATGAGAATGCATGCCAACAGTGTAGTTTTACTCTATTTTCTCTTTAACGACACAATGAAACAAGCTGATACTTTTGTTACATGTTGGTTTTTACATCTGTATATTGATTCCATTTATGCGACGAATAACAAATTGTTGATTTTGATGAAATTTAGTCACACCAATCCCAAACCAGGGACATATTTGGGAAATACTGTGTATCACATCTCGGACAACATGACACAATCGAGCGACCGAGACGAAACCGACCAAACAAAACGACATGCCAGTGTATGGAAAAAGCGCCGGCTTCTTCCGAGTGCTTCTGCTGTTGCAAGGCACACTCATAGATGTTGCATTTGTTGGTTGGAACACGAGTTTAAGATTCTAAATCAGATCGGGAATGTTCCCCAAATTTAATTTCCAAACATTACGCACATTATCAAATGCGGAAGAAGTTTTATCCGGAACTTGTAAGTGCGGCAAAGGCTCGGCCACCACTTATTTTAGGGCGATCTTCAATGTTTGTTCAACTTTTATATAAAATACACCACAGACTTAAAAAAAAAAAAAAAATTCACAACTTCAGAAAAAATTCAATATTGAAAACCTATCTACATTTTCCAATCAGCGGCAGCAAAAGAACGTCAATGTCGCTTTTTTGGGGACCCTCGTATTTTTAACGTTTTCTACGACTTAGTGTTCAACCGAGTTTGCGTCACTAAATAATAATATATTCACAACGGTCGCAGTTTTTCTAGTGGATGAAAATTACACATCTAGATAGTTTATTAGTGATTCCTCCTCAGTAAAATTATGCATTTTCTATCTGAAGCGATGTGGGATTAAACATTATTTTTTAAATTTGCTACTCCAGAACCGTGAAAACGACTGTTAGTAAATGCACATGAAGTAGTACGCCAGTCTCCTACTGACTTTCGACAAAGTCACACAAGCTTTACGTGAATTCCAGAGCCTAAATTGCACAGAAGTTCTAGAATTGAATATAACATGATTTTGGAACATTCAGCTTTGCACTTCCCTGCCTTATTCAGCTTTCAATGGGTCATTGTTTCAAAACCCTCCATGGAGCTCCTTTTGTTTATACACAGCGCACTGTTATTTTGTACCCACTATACATCACATGACCACTACTAGCTCAGGAGTCGCCGATTGTGTCTATTACACAGAAGATTCTACAAATGAATATAACATGATTTTGAACATTCAGTTTGCCTTCCCCTTGCCATTCAGCTATCAATGGAATTCGATTGTTTTTAATTGGAAACCTCCATGGAGCTTCCTATGTTTATACACATACTGCTGGTTTATTTATTTTGTACCCACTATACATCACGTGACCACTACTAGCTCAGGTCGCCGATTGTGTCTATTGGAGTTCAAACTGTTGTAATCGTGGTTATTCCGTTGGCCTTTCCTTATATTCTGTTGGAAAACGCCCTACTGCAGAGCAAGTAGGAGACCAATCGGTTTTAACTTGTTCAACTCGATCACTTCAACTCAGAAACACTTCTACTCACAATGAACTTAAATCTTATTAACTGACACACTGAATGTTTCACAGTGACTCCTACCGGAGACGGCAACAAAAGCGATCTATATTTTAGAACAAGGCCGGTTCGATTATATTCTTAAATTCCCGGAGTAACAGATTCAATTAAAGCTCAAAGCAAGGTTCATCGGCTAACTCGACTGCCCGTCTGGAAGCAAGTTCTCTGGCAAAGAAATCACAGTCTCTTTGTCACGCTATTCCGTTGTCTTGATGCTCTTGGAAGGCCTTTCCACCAGTACCAATGGCCTCATGTCTTCCCTCACAAAACCCTACTCCCCACCCTAGCCCCTGACATACTGCCCACGCCCTGTTAAAAAATAATCAGTCTACAGTAAAATATGAAGACATACATGTATTATTTCTTGCGCCTGGTTTACTCAACTTCCCCCCACAACTTAAAGCTCGTGCCCCTCCCATTCGGTTCCATCTCCTGTTGGACGAGGTGACCTAATGAAGACAAACTTACAATCATATGCGCACAATCTACCCTAACAACAAAGGTCATCAACTGTGTGCTTGAAGTAACCCATATAACTAAACGTTATGACCCTCAATAACAATGACTTAATACAACAATGACTAGTTAGCGCTACGCAAGACAAGTCAGCAAAGATTACCACCTGTACAATAGTCATATACCACCACAATATGTTGTTGCTGTAAGGTTGTTAATGTACCAGGTTTGTGGACATAATACATAATGGCCGATATGCGGCATGCACCCCCTCCCATTGTGTCTTCCTTGTGTTCCAGGAATCTTGGGAAATCTTCAGAGGATTTCATCAGGGAGTGTGTTAGTTTATAGGGTCATTTTTGGGGGTGGCACTCTACCACATATTGAGTATGGTATAACATAATACATGCACATTGGCAGGTTATACTGCCATTGACTTCAAGTGTTTTAACATGCATACGTTGGGCCGACGTCGGATAAGTTGGCGTCAAAAAACGGACGTTGTACGGACGTCGGGAAGGTCAGGAGTCACTTTCAAACGTTGTACGGACGTTGGCAAACAGTATGAAGTACAACAGGTCGATTTTCAACGTTGGCACAGCATGACGTGGTTATAATACCAGGCAACGTAACGTCGGCGTCCCAAGGTTGTGCCAACGATCGGGAAATGTTGCTGTAGTATACAAGGTCGATTTTCAATCTTGGCACAACGTATGTATTTGGGCATTGTAACGTCGGCGTTTTAAGGTTGTGCCAACGTCCGGCAAATGTTGTACGGTATAACGTAGTTATATAAGATGGGCAACGTAAAGTCGGCGTCCTAAGGTTTTGTCAACGTCGACCAGCAAACATGTTGTGCAGTATACAAGGTCGATTTTCAACGCGTTGGCACACAGGCTAAGTATAGTGTGGGCAATGTAACGTCCGGCGTTTTTAATGTTTTGTCAACGTCGGCAAATGTTGTACTGTATAACAGGTAAATTTTCCAACGTTGGCACAACTGGTTATAATGAGCAACGTAAACGTTGGCGTCCTAGGTTTGTCAACGTTTCGGCAAATGTCGTGCAGTATACCAAGGTCCGATTTTCAACCTTGGTACAACGGAAGTATAATGTGGTCAATGTAACGTCGGCGTTTTGAGGTTGTGCCAATGTTGGCAAATGTTGTGCAATGCTCAACAGAGTCGATTTTCAACGTTGGCACTACGTAGTTATAATGTGGGCAGCATGTAACTGTCTGGCGATCCTAAGGTTTTGTCATCAACGTCGGCAAATGTTGTGCAGTATACAAGGTCGATTTTCAACTTGGCTTTAACAACTGGGTTAAAGCAGTCAGTGTACAACTAACTCCGGCGCATCATACGTTGGCAGCTGACGTCAAAATCCAATGGTGTTTTATTTTTACGAGGCGGGGCATTGTACACTTTAAAAAATCGTAATTTTACGGCGAAAGGTATAAATTCCACGGTGAATTGTACCGTATCATCCCTTTTTTTCAGTGTTTACGGCTGCAAACCCGTATTACGGGGCTGCCCCATTGCACTCTGGGATATCCAATATGTAAATCATCTGACCTTTAATTTGACTTAGTTTGTGCTCGAATTCTTTTCAAAGGTTTAAATTTGGAAAAAGGG